>CM068307.1:2455922-3055922 GCA_034768735.1 Schistosoma mekongi | reverse complement strand
TACGTTATACCCCGGGGGGGGGACTAACGGGAATTCTATTTTGCTGAATTATCTACACGAGCGAATATTCGCAACCGTGACTAACAATTCGACAACTGATTACTCGCCCTAAACCAAATCAAGAAGACACGAACAGAACAGTGAGAAGATTCAATTCTATTCTGATCCAACTCTGTATATATAGTTACAACAACGACCTTTGCAACAATTAGAGTAATTAGTACACTAAAAGACCACTCCAAACAATCATAAATGCAAGGTCAGTGCAGGGAAAATGAACTGCAGTACCGGTTACCGCTTACTTTACAATTAATAAAATACTGCCAAAAATATGAAGTTACATGAAAAATAACAAATTCTGTCTCTTCTTATCATTCAACCTTTCAACCATTGAGTCGATAACCAACAGTAAATAATTCTGACACAAACAACATCACGATATGATTGCTGTATCTCATCGATTGTCGCAAACACTCAGTGATTTAAATGCTAAACGCCTGCTGGAAAGAATTTATGATAGGATGTCACACTAAGCAGTGAAAATTGTCAAGTTCCTTCTTGTATTCATCATCTATTCGATACAAACCAATTTAAGATATGAAATTAATAATCAACTCTCCCTAAGATATTCAGTTATAAACTAAATAAATAAAACAAATTGGTCATCTAAAAGAAATTTCTATCTTTTGTTACCTCGACAAATTACTTTTTATGAAAACATCCATTTAGATCAGATACAACAAGATGTTAGTTCAATGAAGTGAATCTGGTTTGTTCAATGTAATTCATTTATGAAGCTTTACAATTACGTATATTCATGTTTATGAATAAATTGATTACATAACAACAACCATTGAAGCATAGCAAAAACAACAACAACAACAACAACAACAATAATAATGAAAATCAAAAAAAACTTTAATTTTAGTCATTCTACAATCGATTAGCATAAACAATTCATCTGTACACATATCAGTGTATGTAAGTTGCTAAGAGAAGATGAATAAGTGACTGATATTAGCATTTGCATAAGATCTACGCCTGTCTTAATGACAATAACTTCTGGATAGTGTAATTATTCGGCACTTGGTTACGATGTGACATGGTGTCTGACATTTCGAAATACTTCAAGATAATAATCAATTAAGAAAGCACATTCAGCTCATTGAACTCTACACAAAACTTCTTATTTAGTGATATAAATTATATTGGCATATTTAGAAGGACATAGAGCAATCATGTTCTGTCAATGTGATCAAAATGATAAGATCATACTAAGCTTTTTTTACGTGATAGTGATCTCAATGATTTCTTGAATTTCGCAAAGTTGCCATGACTTGACTTAGTCAAAAAATGAGAATATACTTCAACGTATAGTTCTGATTTCGGTGAATTCATCATCTCAATACTGTAGAAACATGAATATACACATTTTTCTTAATAATAATAATAATCAATAATGTTAGTTAATGATAATAAATGGATGAACATAGCAACAATAAAAGAAACGTTGTTCTTATAAGGAATCTGAAATTGTAATTGACTATTAATCAAACTATCACAGAAATTAAGTAAAAACTATTAAATGTGAAAGAAACTTATGTATTATGACTCAATGGGAATGAATTGTGTAGACTGGTATTACATTAAGTTGATTAGAGTTGTCACTGATTGATTTTGGTAGGGTGCCAATGAAAAGCATGGTGTATGGAACAAATATTCCGTCCTTGTATATGACTCATTCGTGATACAGAATCTAGAGTTGGTACTTCTTATGATTTCTATGCTACAACACAACAGCAATCCAGTGCTACCCACCTGGTTTTCTACGGTACTCTGTCAACATCAATTTGATGAATATGCAATTACACTTTCAGATTCCTTATATGAACAACGTTTCTCTTATTGTTACTACGTTAACCCACTTATTATCATTAACCAACATTATTGATTATTATTGTTAGGAAAAATGTGTATATTCATGTTTGTACAGTAATGAGATGATGAATTCAGTGAAAAGAGAGCAGTCTACTGGAGTGTATTTTCACGTTTCATGATATAACGAGTATTTTTCATTCATTTAATCAATCAGTAATTATAATCCTTCTAAGTATTACATAACCAACTGTATTAATCCTCCCTTTTCGAAAAACTAGTATCCATGATCACTTTTTAATCTCCTTCTTCACAACAATTATTTCAACTAATCTACAACAGTATGAAATTGTCTATTCTTGTTAATCTACATTTGTATGTCAACTTAAAACTCACTCACAACAACATTTGTTATATGAATTAAATAGATGTAATCGTTTTATTTTCCTAATGGTGAATATTCGTGTTGGATGGTGACTGTCATGCGGAATCCAGGAGGTGTGTTTCGTTCTATATATTGGACTTGTCGTCTACATGTACCTACATCTGTATGTTGATGTTCACACAATGACTTGAACTTTGTTCGTTTTTGTCAAATGCCACTACGTTCACTACTTGTCTACCTTAGTCGAGACAGACATACTTGTGTAACAAGTATGTATATTCAACCAGAATATATATTTACTTCTTTCTGTTGATTTTGTCATGAACTGAAATTTATCAGCTTCTTATGTCATATTTGCTATCTTAATGCGTTTTGTATACATACCGGTAGCATAATTGAATTTGTCTGCAATCTGTGGTGTGGAGTTAAACGCCAATATTTTTACACGAATGTAGCTGAGTTATAATTTTGATGTTACCACCAACACTGAGATGCAGCTACATCTTTCCATGGAGTCTCTAACTGGACGATACGCGCCTCCTGACTTTTGCTTAGTAGTTACAATTCGACTCAAATAATACTTGTTTACTAACACTATATTTTGGCAATTTACTCAGAATGCACATTTAGCAACAGAGATTGATTAGATTCAGTTCGTGACAAATCAGTCATCAGACAGAGGGTTTAGTTACACGTAATAACATTTCGTGTGTGTTCATTTAAACTAAGATGTAATAGCCAGCTCACAAGTGACTAACTTCAGGATGCTTCTGAAGCTTTATTGCTAAGTCGCGACTGGATGATTTCAGACTTCGCATATACATATATATATATATATATATATCACAACCTGAGGGAAGTTGAAATTCTACGATTGGATGCCGTCTTAGTGATGCAGTGATGCAACCTGCAGCCTTTTGTGTTGAATCTAGTTAACTGGTTGTTTAGTGGTTCCACACCAGGACGTAGCAATTGTCCAGTGTTCCCTGGTTTTTCAATTGTGCCCTACCAACATCAGTCTGTGACATATTTAAACAACTAAATAATTAAAAATAAAATAATTTTTAAATAATAATGCAAATACGTGGTCAAATTTCATTACGAATATCCAATCATGTGAATAATATGAAGATATTACATGCGTCATTACAAACGAACTAATGTTGGATTACAATTACGGGAGTTTGTAGAGACAGTTAACTGTTTAATTCAATTTTGCATTTGCGAATTGATCTGAATCAGACAACCATTGATCACCTGGAAGCACTGGACAACTTTTTCGTCCTAGTATGGGACTCCTCAGCAGTGCGCATCCACGACCCCGTCGGGGATCGAACCCAGGACCTTCCGGCAATCATTTGCATTCATTTGTGAACATACATTTTTCTGACTTATGTTCATGAGATGTCATGCACACTCTGATGTTTAATTTGTTGCCAAGTGATGTTAATTTAAGTAAGAGTGAATGAAGGTTAATGATAATTTTGGATCAAAGTTTGGATGTACATTTTAGCTGGTAACACGTTGAATTGTATAGTTATACTAAATAATTTTAAAGGGAATCAATATATAACTACGTAATTAGTATGTGTTTGAATGGTGATTTAGTAGATAATGCCCGAATTCATTTCTCAGTTATTAGTTGACACGGTGTAGCTAACAGTACTCTATCTAGTTGATTTATATTTTTAGGACTTGCCTATTTGTGTAGGGCTTTAGATAATAATCTTTCTTAATAAGAATTGAAAGTTTTTTAAAGGACTTTAGTTCCATTGAAATTCATTCTGTGCTATGTTTCTATTGAATGCAATTCTATTGTATTTGTAAATAGGAAAGATAGAATGCCAGAAGCGGAGCAAACTAACTGTGTCTATGAGATCAAATGTAATCAATGTAATGTTATATACGTAAGAGAAACTTTACAATAGTTGAATGTAAGAGTGAAGGAACATATACTTTGTTTAAAGCATGTTCTTCAATCCTTAGAAAATCTAAGAAAACTCAAAAATAAGTCGGGTTGCTTTGTAGAATTTAGGGTGTGCACTACCACGTAGGAGTCTCCTACTAAGATGAAACAGCTGTCCAATGCTCCCTTGTCTTCAGTGGTATCCTGTCAACATTGATCTGTGATGAATTCAATCAAGTAAAATTAATACCAATCTACATAAACCATCTCAATTCAAATAAAGAAAAACGTTTAGTTTCTTATTTTTGTTTATTTTCTACTATAATTCAATCGGCTAATAATTAGTATGTTGTTGTCAAGTGAATTAGTGTATTAAATAAAAAAAAGTTATTTGTTTATATTTTATTATGTTTACAATTTTCACTCTTTTTTCAGTTACAAAGGTGGTACACATTTTATCAAGTTAACAATAACAATTGAATAGTAACTAGGAGATGGTGAATTTTATGCGTTTTGTAGTATGATCCCTAACCCGACCCCATCCCACCCCACGCCATTCGATTTTGTTTTTAATTTAATTACTTGATTTCTCTGTTGACAACAAAACTAATCAATAATTCATAATAATCAGTCATGAATAACAAAGAACTTGATCGAATCGTGCATTAAGTTACGTAGTTATACTATGATCAGATTAATGGATTTCAACGATGTTCCAGATGTGAGGCATTTAACCACTGATAACAATGAATGAGATTACACAAATGTATCATGAAATAACTGAGTATGAGATACTAACCAGGTAGTTCAATGGTCCATAGTAGATCGTGGATACGCACTATTGGTTAGTATCATAGTAGAGTAAAACATGTGTTCAATCACCTCTTGGTTTTCAATAAGTATTTAACTTAGACCCATTCGTGATATGAAATAAACAGGATTAATAGTATTACATAGTTCGACAAAAAAGAATAAAAGTGGTATTGATTGAATAAGAACGAAATATATGGTTCAGAAGGTAAGTATGAATTGATCCTTACCAGTGGGACTTATTCTCAGATATCTACCCGATCTCTGAACGCCAACATGGACCTCAACTAGTTAGTCCGCATCTAAGAACATGACTCAAAGATTTTATGAGATGATTCGATGTTTTGATATGGCAATCATCGATTTTTATTCACATTATTCCTACATTAGTCAATATTGTACAACGAGGTAGTCGGTGGTTATGTAGTTATTATAGGTGTTCTGATCATCACAGTTCACGAACATTTGCAACTGTATCAACCGATTGATCATCTTTTCCATGTACACTGTACGGTTTAAACATTTGATACATACATTACTTATTATCCATATGAACACTTCATGCTGTAAACCTTGATCTACCAGATTCTTTTACTTTGAGAAGCAACAACTTCAGGCCACATTACATTAAAATATAATATCTAAGTATTTACAATAAAGGTCATTAATCAGTGATCAGTTAGCGTGACTCAGTATATACTTATTACACTCTTAGCAGTTCATATTAACTGAGATCATAATATACTTCCGACTTTCAAGATACGTATAGAGATTTTCAGTAGTGTGCACCCGTCCAAATAAATATCTAACGTAAGGTACTGGTTGTCTATTACATATACTTTCGTCACACAAACTGAAGACTCAGTTCCCTTATGGGGTAGTAGATAAGCGCTTGTAAGAAGTTGCTTGCAACAAAGAAACAGCTGATCAGTACTTAATGGTTTTTGGTGGTTTTATTATCCTTGACACTGAATTGAAATCTTTAATAATATTGTTTAGATATACCAATGATATTCATATAATCCTTTAACAATATAATTATTGAAACAACCCCGAATATGACTTTTGTTAATAAATCCATAGAAAGATTGTTCAATCGATTATTCAGTTCCTGTCACGCTCGTGGGAAATAGGCAACCGACCACCATTCTAGAATCAAATCTGTTCTCACTTCTCCTTCACAGTTACTGGTAACTCATTATCATACTTCATGTATTTACCCCGCTCCCCAACTCCCATCCAAATGCATTCATCTACCTTCTTCATTTCCTGTAACCTGAAAGATCCTACGTTAGTGCTTGTCTTAAAACAAACTTTGATGATTTCCTCAATGTGTATCCTATCCACATCCAGCGTTCTTTCATAATTTCTTTATCAACTAAATGTTGGTTGATTTGTTCTCCACGGCAACGGATTATTTCTCATGATGTCTGATCAACAGACCAAATGTATTTTCTTACGTAAACAACTATTTATAAATACATGTATCCTTTGAAGGATATTTTTCGTAGATTTCCGTGAAAGTTTCAGCTTAATCCAGTCGAAGTGTCTTAATGTTTGTAATGGAAATTGTGACTTTGATGTCGGCTGACAGTTATTTTAAGTTACAAATGTTCTTCACTTATATAAATAGTAACTTTGCCTAGCCAATCCGTGTCCTTATATTTATGTCACATCTCCCCTTGTTTATAAGTTATGCTGTTGCCCAGGTATAAGAAACTTGGTGCTAGTTATTCCTTGTTGAATCCTCGCATCTTGTTTTTTTTCTGTCTGTATGTTGAAGGCTATAGCTATAGTAGCTGCTGTATTTGTAGGTGTGTGTGGTGGGGGGGGGAATAGAAGGTCATCTGAAAAGTCCGGATAGTCTAGCAGCATCCAAGTTGTCCACTGTATTTCTTGTCAGCCTCGGACTAGATAAGTATGGGATAGAGTGATATATGTTTAAAATACTAGAAATGTATTACTTAATCCCTTAGAAACAACTCCGACTTTTAGTTGTTACTCATCATCGCCATTGGTTGGTAATTCATATCATTCTTCAGAAATGAGGACTATTTATCCAACATATTGCTGAACTATTCAAATTTATTTTAATCCAAATGAGATTTAAATATATTCACTTAGGAGCATGCCAGATATTATATTCCTGATATATGACCAATTGATAAACATAAGGACTTAGTTGAATTTGTCACAGATTGATGTTCGTAGGATACTATCAAAAACCACAGGGGGAGGGGGCACTGAATAGTTATTGTATCCTAGTATTGGACTCCTCTGTGGCACTGTGGATGCTAGATTCCATCTCAAGGGTTCTAGGTTGGTAAAAAACTCCTAACTCTCTGCACCACTGAGCCGGCCACCATACTTGTAGCGGAATCTGGAGTATGTACTGCTGAGAAATCCCATACTAAGACAATATAGCTAGTCAGTACTCATTACTTCCCAATAGTATCTTGCCAACATCAATCGGCCAACTGAAACATTACCAATCATTGCGAAACACCTCACTTCAGATATACTGAGCACCTAATGAAGATTAATTGTCATTTAAATTTGTATTTCCATAGACTACTGCATTACTTTTGTTTGTATACAGAACGAACATTTTACTTCTATTATTAATCAGTTTCCCTTACTAGATCTTCTCATTTAACACATAACTGATAGTGTGACTTTTTTTCATTTACGAACTATGGTCAATTGATTGTGTATACGTTACTGCAGATTACGATCACTGTTATCTATATTTTGTATTAATGTCAATCTTCTGTCTGGTTGACTGTATAGTCAAGTTTGCATGTATATGAAAGAATGTTTTAAATATAGACCGATTTAGCTTGGTTGGTTAGTTGATCTTGTGTTCTCTTATTTTCATCTTAGTACTAAGAAGGTATCAGGGAGATGTGCAGTAACCGGCTAGAAACACACGCTTTTGTAGCTTCGTGCGGACAAAGTCGTATCAACCATGTTGGCATGCGCATTAGACACAACAGCATTTGGTAAAGTCAAACAACTTCAATAATAAGTTGACTGAAGTGTTCAAAATATAGAAAATCTGAAAGTTATACGTTTAGTTTTCAGCAATCAAATTGTACACCGCTTTAAAATGCAATTGTGCTGTCAACAGATTCGACTTCACAAGAGTGTGTAAACTAACAGATCCATAGTGATTTGCATCAAGTCAACAATTAATCCCTAATGAACTTTTTGATCTTTTATCATTATGTAAAAATTGTCCGATGCTTTACGCAATAGAATATTTTATCCTAAGCAGAGGTATAGTGATTGTGCTATGAAGTCAAAACTATTAAGACTGAATGTTTGACCAACTAGTCGATATGATCATGTTCTCTCGAAATTGCAGTGACAAACGTCAATGAGCATGCCTAGTCGGTTCTTGCATGTGTACTCGATGCTCACTTAATTCCAGGCCGCAAATAGAGTGAACACACGTTTATGAATCAATCAGACAAATCATATGGTACTTTAAGCACTTCATTATACATGCATAAAACTCGACTACTCAGTCAATCAATTAGGAAATTGACATCAATACAAACTAAATGAGACGGTGGTGGTGAATTGACGTAAAGTATGCATCATCAATTTACTGTAGTTCAGAAATGGATAATGATATACTAACAGTCAATAGGTTAAACAGGAAGATAAGGTGAGTGCGACATTATAATGTTAGAAAATAATGTTTGCTTTTCAGCAAATGAAATAATTGTGATTGTTGAATGTCATAAATTGCCTGACTTAGAAATGTCAACCTTTGGGACCTGACTCAGTGGTCTAATGATAAAGCCTTCGTTATCTGTGTAGTTATATGGCCTTTGGTTGAATCCATGATGGGGTTGTGGAGGCTCACTGGTGTAAAGTCCGTTACTAAGAAGAAACAGCTGTTCAACGATAGTTAGTGATGAGTGATTGCTTACTTCCAACTAATTCGTAATATTAGATTGTTTTGTACTAAATGTTTATATAATCAAATATGTACATTATAAATAATAGACAGAATGAAGATATCAATTGAAAGCACTGTCAATTATCGTAAATTTAATTTATACTCTTATTATAATATAAACTTATTCAACCGTATTGTTTATTTACACTGAAAGTGGATAAACCGATAAGGAAACTAAACAAATGTACATATGTTACGTAATAGTTTCATTTTTCCTGTATTATATTCTCTTTAAACAATAGGAAATGATAGTTTTTTCTCGACTTGAAGGAGGCATTTGATTCTGTAGACCATGAAGTTCTATGCCAATGTCTTTTATTGAAAGGTGTGCCCTCAAAAGTACATAAAACTTGTTAAGGCTCTCTACACAATCACTATTAGCCGTGTCAGAGCATATGGCGAATTGTCATCTAAACTTGTGACATAAAGTGGTGTCCGTCAAGGCTGCCCACTTTCCACATTTTCGTCTAATTTCATAGTCGACATACTGTTAGAAACTGCACTTTCATTGTCTGGCTTTTCAAGATTTGATCTCCTACCAGGAGATCCACTTATTGACTTAGAATATGCTGACGATATAGTCTTGTTTGGCGAAGACGCTGATAAGATGAAAAAAATTTTAATATCAATAAGCTTCAATGCAAGCATGTTCATAATGCGTTTCTCCCCCTCTAAATGCAAACTATTGCCCCACGACTGGTTTTCGCCAACACCTGAACTAAAGATAGGGAGTGAAGTAGTTGAGCACGTCGACCACTTCACTTATCTTGGAAGTCTAATTAGCACCAATGGGCTGGTCTCTGAGGAAATCTCAGTATGAATTCGAAATGCTCGTTTGGCTTATGTAAACTGACGTCACCTATGGCCTAGACCAAATATTCGTCTCACAACGTAGGTGGGGAGTCTACCACGCAACAGTTTGCTTTGTCTTACTGTATGGGTGTGCGATGTGGCCATTAAGGTTAGACGACACTCGAAGGTTATTATTTTTTGACTATCGTTATCTTATAAACATCGCTCGCGTTAGCTGGTATCACTGAGTAAGTAATAACCAGGTGATACGACCGGCAATGGGCAAAGTTTGTAAATAAGTCGATGAGTTTGTGAATCTTCATTGTCTGAGATGGTTAGGATATGTGTTGCGTATGCCCAACCACAGTCTTCCTCGACGCGTAATGTTGACTGATATAGGAATAGGATGAAAGAGAGTAAAAGGCAGCCAAACCAAATCATGCCATCAATCCATAAAGCCAATGAGTGCCGGTTTGAGTCGTGTTGTTAGCTGCAGACTACCTGGATGGGGTCCTTGCGATTACTGTAACCAGTGGCTAGAAACACTGAGTGACATAGCCCAAAATCGGTTGCGATGGTGCAGATGTATTCACTCATTGTCCTCCCTTAAATTATGAGCTTTACATTACTCCGTAACTTTCTTTTTACGCTTCTTGAACCACATTCTGTATGTTCACACTCCTTGTTACTATTATTATTTTATGTTATTCAAGCAACTTCTACTAATGGTGGTGGTGTTAATCTTACGGTGCCATGGTGGTATGGCAACTTGAACCGATGCACACATGTGCCAGATTCTATGTTGATTATACATGCATACATACATACATACAGAAAATCGTGATTCACTTAAGTTTCGCATAAATCATCACTCTTCAGTAGGATATTCATTCAATTTTAAGGAGACTGTTAATCATTGATAGAAAGATGGAGTTTCAATCACAAGTCACAGTTTCACTATTTATGATTGCTATCATCGAGTTATTTGTTAATTTTAGTTGTTTGTTTTTGTCACAGTTTGATGGTTGAATACCACTGAAATCAAAGAATGATTGGACAGCTGTCTCATCCTAGTATAGGGTCTCACTAAAGAATCAAACTCAGCTCTTGCTGAGAACGCTAAAACCATTTACAACACTACGGTGATAGGTGTCAAATGGTGACGCCCTTATTTCTATCAGTTTTCTATCTAGCATGACCATCATCCACTACCAATGATGATATATATCTTACTCATAACAAGTTTGAATTTTACAAGTCATGACTTTTCACTAGAACTCCAAGAACATTTTAAAGTTTGTCATTAGTAACGTGGTTATTGTAAATGAAGTAGTCTTGACTCCCTGTCGGAATTGAAGTTTCACACTACAATGTAGGAGTTCCATATTAAGACAAAATAATTGTCCATTTTGTCTATGGTAGCCAACTAACATCAATCAGTGACGAACATATACAACTATGCTTAATACTTGTCTTTACAAAACTATTCTAATTCAAAGATCATGTCAGTCATCATTTAGTCAGCAGATTTCACAGGCCTAATAAAGTTTTCTGTCTATATAATATGTTCCTTTAGCTTTCATGAATTACGTAACGAATTGATGTTGACCTAACAACGTGTTGCTCGGTAACTAATAAATAAATACAAGTTTGAAATTTGATTGATAGTAAACGATGAAATTGTGAAGCAAGAAACAAAACAAACAACTAAACAATCGTAATAATAATCATATGAATATGTGATACAAATAGAACAATAATATTATTATGTACACAGTAACCAAGTGATACAGTCTACTTACTGAATCTGAATAACTAGTAGTTCATTCATGGATTGAATGGATAAATTATAACAAGCTATATGCTTGTCAACAACGAATACTAACCTAGTTACATTTGATTTAGAAGTTATGGAAGATGTCGGAACTTTTTCATACTTCGGCAGCATCATCGCTGATAAGTATAGGGGATCTGACGTAGATGTGAAGACACAGATTTATAAGGTAAGATAACGGCAGCTGAAGAACATCTCAAAATCAAAGCAACTGTCAGTCTACATCAAAGTCTGATTTTTCAATACAAACATCATGATAGTTTTATTGTTTGGAGCTGTAACTTATATGAAGAACAATGAAAAGCATCACTCAAAAGATACAGGTATTTATGGACGTTTGTCTAATGAAAAGATAATACTCAAAATCGGTTTTTAACACACGATGATCAACAATCTATTGTGGAAGAGAACAAAACAAACAAAATCTAGTTGATGATCAGGGTTGGAAAAGAATACTAGAGGTTGATAGTACACTGATTAATGAAATTCACAAATTGCATCTTAAGACAAGTACTATTATAGAATCCTGGAGACCAAATGTGAGGAGGATGAGCATAGAACACATTGCTTCGAGAATTGGAGGCAGATATGTTTTCAGTTGAAAAACAAACATAAAGTAAGAATATGCTACTTCACAATTTAACAAAGATACTATGCCAAATTTATGCAGAGGGGGGGGGGGGGGGTGGAGTACGAAACGAAATTTTATTTACAAACAATATTTTAGCGATCAAAAGTGAAATATGTAAATTTCAACGTTTCATTCGACAACCGAGATTGAGTATACGTGTGCTTGGTGGGTGGGAGGGGGGTTGGAAGATATCGAAATTGGAACTGTCCAAGTGATGTCCTAAACCATTTTGTACTCCTAGTTATTTAAGCATGCTGTAATGCTGAACCTTGTTTACTATAAGTATATTTGAATGTATGAAGTGAACAATAACATATTGAGGCGTATGTGATTGTGCGTGATATTTTGTCTATAACTATGCAGTGAGTGAATAAATAATTGGTTCCTTGAAAAGAGTAAAATTTAAAATAATGAGACTTTCTAGTAGCGAACTTCATCATCCACATTAGTGACTCGAATCTGTAATGTACTCATATTATGACGTTGTTATCCTGATTTCTGCACACAACTCTTATAGTTCAATTATTAATATAACCTGTATTTTCTAATACTGTTCAGTACACTACATGAAAAATAAAGACGATTGTTTTCATTCAACAGATAACTCGGTCTTAGCTCTTGTTGGTTGGTACTTGGTCCCTCTATCTATGATTCTTATGTAAATTTTGTTTTTTGATGCATATTACCAACCGATCACATTTTCCAATGTCTATTACGTTATAATCATAGTGCAAGTTCTATTGGCTACCCTCCTCCAGAAAGTCATTGGTAAAATTTTCCAGTGATGACGGTTTAATGTCACACTAACCCAGTCGACACACATGAAATCAAAAGTCTATTAATCATCGATTGATTTTAGCATTCTCACTACTTACTGTTCAGTGACCAATCATTTTCATTTCACAATGTCAATTTTCTTAGATGACCTTAAATCATTTCTCGATAAACTGACGAAGAAAATATTTCCCTAGACTACATCTACTTTTTATATAACAAGTTTCTTAATGATTACACAATATCTGAACAAATTTTTGATTCTTGGTCTAATCGTTATGATGATATCTTTCTTGTCAACTTATGACATAGTTAAAGATCGTCTGTTATTCAAAAGCACTTGGTGTGAACGAACCTCGTATGTAAGTCAATTTTATTGTCTCGAAACATCACCATAATCTTTCATCTGGTGGTATTGTCAAATCTTTGATGAGCGAACAACTTTGTTGAATATCCATTATCAATATTTTTAAATCTCTGAAACCAAATGACGACTACTTGATATATGCTTGAGGGATCATAGCAACTAGTAACTAATATCTAGAAGACATTTTGTGAGTTTCTGTAAGATAACATGTTCAACAGAGTCTAAATATGTCCATCTATTATTGAAAATCTAATAGAACGACAAATATTAATCACTGTATATCGACTTAATTGTCTGAATGTTTTGAGTAGAACGCCTAGTGAAGTGGTTGAAGACGGTGAGGATATGCAAAAATTCGACATTAAAATAATCTATTCCTAATTGATTTTATTGTGTTGACATCAATAGTAAACAGGATATAACTAGAAAACAATTCGATACTTTGTTAATTCAGTGTAATAAATAAATAATTATGTCATTTAGTTAATTACACTGATCACAGAATGGCGTTGGCAGCTGCATACCATTGAAAAACATACAGTACTAGACAGCCGTGTCTTCTTAGTATAGCACGCCTCTATTACATTGCGAATCCTCACTTCATCTGAGGAATTCATCCAACAGTTTTCAGGCCCAACGTTGAAATCTGTTACGCCGGGCGATTAAAGAAAAGTAGCAAACTTTCAGAACTGTATTTTGGGTGACTATTCTCGTTATTTTATCCATGAGTGATGTAATCGTTTTATTTCTATGACTGTTACGTTCCCCTTGCCCGGTTCTCTCGTTTAGTTTATTGACTCTTTGTGTATTGTTTATTATTACGAACTACGTCTTCTTAATTGTGTACAAGTTCTCCCCATTCACTGCCACTATTTCTTTTGTTCTGTATTAATGTTAGATTTATGATTGGTTTACTGTGTGATCTGATTTTATGTGTATTTAAAGGCATGATTAAAATATAATACGTTCTAAGTTCTTAGTTCTCGGTTCTCAGTTCTCGCTCTCTCCGTCTTTCTGTTCTCAATTCTGGTTGTCCTATTGTCGGCCTGGGGGTGTGAGTGGGCTTACGTCAATCGCACGTTCTCGACTAGGCACGCATCTTATTGGTGTTCACGTCCACCAACCAAATCATCCCCTCCTCCTTTCTTTCTTCACGTCATAACAAAATCTTATTCGTTTACACCAGAGTTTAATGATATAATACCTACATTCATCAAGTTGTGATATAACACAAACCATTATGAATTTTCATCTGGGATAAATATCTCCCACTTCTGACATATCTGTGCACCATCAATTATATTTCTTGAAAAAGACAAAATGTACAAAATAGGATATAATCTTTTACTGTACACATGGATGATTAAATTATTTGAATTGGATTACGATTGACAAACAGAATTCATTAAACATGTTTCATCCTATTTGAATATTCATCAGTTGAATACATTAAAAATAACTTCATATAACATTGAATTAGTTATCAAATGAATTACTTTCATTATTTATATCATTTTTATGATTATCTAATAGTTTATCATTAGTTTCATTAGTTATACTTCTATGCATTAGATCATTACTAATATGATCCAGTTTATATCGTCGTGATATTGGTGATCTATAACTATCCATACATTGGTGTACATCATCATCATCATCATCATTTAATGTTGTACTGCATTGATAACATTCAAGTAGTTTAATGAATGCTTGACGAAATGTTCTATTATAATAAGCATATATAATAGGATTAATAGTTGAATTGAAATAACCAATCCAATACATGATTTCATGTAATGAATTTGGATAAGTACAATTATTACAAACAATATTAGTTATAGTATACCATAGGAAAAATGGTAACCAACATAACAGAAATGCACCCATTACAATGCTAAGTGTACGTGCTGCTTTACTTTCATGATGAATTTTTATATGTGTTGTAAATTTTATATCATCAATATTATTTGTAAACTGTGATGAATTAATCAATTGATTTAATGGTGTAGTGTAATGTATACTTTGAGTTAATACATTCATATTATGATTATTAATACTACTGTTATTATCATAACTACTTATTTGTTGATTATCAGTAGTAGTAGTAGTAGTAGTAGTAGTATGAATATACATTCGTGAATGTGGACAATGTAATTGTGCAATTTTTTTTTCTTGTCTTTTAGCTTCAATAAATATACGCATATATACAATAATCATAATAATAGATGGTATCCAAAATGAGATTGATGATGATATCACAGCATAATATGCATTCACATTAAAATAACATGTTAATGAATCATTTAATTCAGTAGTATCATTCAACATCATTGATATATTCTGATGTATATTGATATGAATGAATTGATTAAATGGTTTATGCCATTCCATTAATATAGGTATATATGATATAATAAATGATAATGTCCATGTTAAGCATAATAAGATAATAATAAGTTTCTTAGACATTCTACTTTCATAATTCAATGGATGTATTACAGCTATATATCTATCCATTGATATACAACATAAATGTAATATACTTGCTGTACTAAATAATACATCAGTAGCATTATACAAATTACATAATGTTTTACCAAATATCCATTTAAAATTTAATAATGACATAATTGCATTGAATGGCATAACAAGTAATGCAACAATGAAATCAGCTATTGCTAATGAGATTATAAAGAGATTTGTACGTATACGTTGTAAACGAGTAAATTGAATAACTGCTATAAATACTAATGCATTACCAAATAATGCTGAGATTATAATTAATGTATATACTATACCTTTAATTAGATTTAATACAATGTAAATTATATCAAATGATTGTGTATATTGATTAGAATATGTTAATAGATTACTTATTGTTGTATTTATACTACTTATATTTATATTAGTAGTAGTATTAATATTATTATGTAATGCATGTATAATGTGTAAGTTATTCACTTGTTGATGTTTTGTTAATAACATTTGATAAATTACTTAGTTACAATGTAATTAATTGTTAGTTCAGTATACTACAATGTATAGATGCTTATGTTAAGAAGATGATTCAATGGTTGAGTTGATCATTCCTATATAAATGAAGTAAAAGAATGATAATTATCATAAAACATGATCATTAATAGAAATGAAGTGGTTCTTTGGAGATTAGCAATAAGTATATCATAGATCGATATTGATTTATGTGTCATAATTAATGGAAATGTAATTCTACCAAATGGATACCATGTCAGTAGCTTGATTCCCCTGATGAGGGTGTGTACTCCTGAAAAGTATCATACTAGAATAAAACAGCTATTCACGGCATGCTAATCTACAATACTACCCTACTAATGACAGCCTGTGATGAATTTCATTAAACATTAACTAGATATGACTTATACGTTCGAACTTGAGAGATTGTAGAACGACCTTAAAAGCTATTGCCAGAACTAGCAAATTACGACCAGAATCAACAATTTTTTTTCTGAGAATTATAGTGGCTCGTTAAAAAAACTTTAGGCTTTGACACACAGAAATATACCCTACCCCCATCTACGGAAATCTTTGGTAAAAAAAACGTTATATGCGTCTGTTCAATAAATATGCCGGAAATATTAGGCTTCGACTATAATCTGTAATTATTTATAATTGAAATTGAAATGTATTCAGGGTCTGTTGTTATTCTTGTATTCTTTAGACTTAAGTTTACAATTTACTTTATATAAAAATTTGTTTTGGCGACGACAAATCTGTTATGATTGTAGCGAACTCTAATGAGGTGTGCCTAGTTAATAATGAGCGCCTGCCCTATGCCCACTCACTACCCCCAACCCAGGCAGAAAATAGCAGAACCATAATCCAAAAGAGGATCGTAGACGCATTGTATTTCAATCATGCCTCCATATACACACAAAATCAGAGCACACACTATACCAATCAAGAATCTAACATCGATACAGAACAAAAGAAATAGTAGCAGCGATTGGGGACAACTAGTACACAACTAAGTAATCGTAGTTCATAGTAATAAACAATATACTAAGAGTAAATACAATATATAGAAGGACCGAGTAAGGGGAACATAATAGTTATAGAAATGTAATGATTACATTGTCCATAGTTATGATAAATGAAATAGTGTTCTAAAGCACAGTTCTCGAAGATAGTCAATCTTCTTTATGTGCCCAGCATATTAATATCAACTTAAAAATCTAAGGTAATATATAGAATAACACCTTACTCAACTCTACATTCATTTAGTATTATTCGTATGAACCCCTGTTGATGCACTGAAGAAGTATTTCTTGAGGTACTTTAATCCTGTAAATGTAGCCCATTTTTAAATGTGATTCATAAGGTTTTCAATTGTCACTACATATTATAGTTCCAGAGAGGATATATTTTGTCTACTAGTCTAGCCATGGTAATTTGTACAAGAATATGGTCCAATTCTAATTAAGATTGAGTAAGAATGGAATACAATCTCATAGACTTCTTATACTAACATTCAATGCATTGAAAGCAATATCAATGTCGAATTTAATACTTTTCTTAACAATTCCATAGTATATAAATGAATTCACAAACTTATTATCACTAAAGAGATTTAGGAGATCCACTAACGACAACATGAAGTTTCCAGATGTTCAATGAAGCATTGAAATAATATACAAGTAATAATTAAGTTAGATTGTGACTGACAATTGGAATTCAGAATGCGCGTTTCGTCCTATTTTGGACTCTTTGACTGGATGTACATGCACCTTTATTACATATATATCCGTTGCACAAGTGTGACTGTTTGAACACAGTAGCCTAGTGGTGAACGCGGTGGCGTTTGGCACGAAGTGGACTCAGTTAGAATTCCATTGTTAACATCAACATTGGGATGCAGGTACATCCAGACGATGAGTCCCAAATACGACAAAACTCACTTCGTTGATTCTGCTTGCCAGTCAAAATCCAACTTAAATATGACTTTCAGTCGTTCCTTATTATATCATTCATGAAAGCCATGTCCACCAAATAATCAACATTAGTTTAAATAAGTAAAAACGAATACACCCAAGACAATGCATAGAAAGCAAGAGTAAGTTTCTGTTATGACCCAAACGTGACACCAACTGCATGATTGGTGAATTAATCTGGCTGACTACTGGACAATTAATGAACAGTTTACAGTTTTTTTCCGCGTCGACAAATTATGTTATGACATCATAAGAGTCTGTTATGCTGATGAAAGTGTATGATCATTTGGAATAAACCCTATGATTACCAGTACTCCCAAAAGCCGAAGTGAAGAAGATAAGACAACTGGGCTAAACACCAGATAAAATCCAACTATATTTCAAATAATCATTTATATATACATGAAACCTGAACACTAAGTCAATCAATGAGAAAACTAACATTAATACAAAATAGGGAGGCACAAGTGACTGTCAACTGGAATAACGTATGCATAAGTGATTAACCATAAATGAAAACTATTGCACTATCAGTTATTGTGTTAAGCGGGAGAACTGGGCAAAGTAGAACTTCATAACAATTGAAATAAAATGTTTACTTTGCATACAGTTAAAATTAATGAAATTGTTAGGTAGTTACAAAATATCCCTTAGAAAAGTCTGCAGAGGTCGAGGAACGTCAGGAAATGTTTCACCCAGTCACGACTGAATAGAACATCTGAAAAATACAGGTTCTTATTCGATATTTGGTCATACCGTTACTATATTTAGTAGGGTTCTCGAACTCTCTATAAACTCAAGATTATTTACAACTTCATAAATACCCTCATTTTTCCGTAAAAAAAACCTACCATGGAATTAAACATTCATCTCATGTTTCGCGACTTTTCTGTGAAGTCAAGTCGCAGTGTAGATTTACCCTGAGATTGATTACCTGAAGCCGGTGGGAATCAGATCTTTTGTGTAGTTATAAGATTTCTTAGAAATAGTCTACCGTAAAACAGTTCACAAAAATAATCAATCTTATTTAGGCGCCCTAAATAAGTGTTTCTCAGTAAAGAGTTATCATATCCGCGAATTCGTCACCTCAGTGTTGTACAGTTGCAAACATGTAAAATTTTTACAACAATAATCAATGATGTGCTAACAATAAACAGCGAATAAACATGGAAACAACAAGCCCACTAGTTACTAACTCCAGGATGTTCCTGAAACTCTATTTGGAAGCCGTGAATGGTGGAGTACAGGCTTGTTCGGAGTTAGACAGTTATCGTCAATGACAATGGTTGATTATCGCGCTATATATGTATATATATTCTACCATTAGATGCCGACCCAGTGGTGCATTAAGTTAGGTGTTCGTTTGCAACTTGAACCTCCTGGTTAGGAATCTGGGCTGTGCACTACTGGGGAGTTGCATACTAGAACGAAATAGCTATCCAGTGCTCCCTGATCTTCATTGGTACCCTCCAACATAACTCTGTTATTTATATGAGGAATCTTGAAAATGTAGTTAAGTATTCACCATGAATATCATAAAAGTTAGATGATGACTATTAAAATGTGTAAAACGTTATATAACATGGCTACAATACAGATAACAGAGAAAAAATGTGTCCAGAAATGAAAATCTATCGGTTTAAAGTAGAAGGTCACTAAGGAAGGTAAGGAAATTAGTAATAGATTTTGGAGAAGAATTTTGTTTTTAAATTTAACAATACGGTAAATGTAGTGATTGAATAAGTTTGTTCTGGGTACATAATTTTAGCTTTTGTAGGTGTATAAACACGATTTCAATAGTTGAAAGCAGACAAATGATTAATTTCGTTGGTAGACTTCTGTTGATTATATAAATGACTATAAATGACGGATCCATTTTGATGAAGTGACCTGCGCTTATAAGATGTTCAGCAATTGATCTTCTCATTGATTTACTATTACCTCTTCTCAACTATTCTGGACAATATTTTCAAATCCTCAGAGAACAACCTATATATAACGAGTTCCATAAGAGTGCGTGAATTGATTGACCTACATTGAAGTGATCAGAATTAAAACTTTATTCTTTTGTTTGTTGTTAAAGTATAGAACGACTAGGTAACAGTATTCTTAGTGTTACCGTAAAGAACACCATTCTTAACAAATTTGGACTGCTTCTCTATGGGAAGTCTGTATCTTTATTATCGTTGAAATGAATGTACATATATTAAGCATTTTTCTTGGTGCTGAGGCATTTTATATTTTTGGATAATTTAAGCTTTATGTCACTATCACTATGCTTAGTTGGATATTCATTTTTGATATGCATTTTCTTTATGATATTTTAACTCTTCACCTATGAAGCAAGAGCTACACATTAGAGTTTGAAAGGGTTAATATCATATCCCTGTTTCTAGTAATGGGAAGGAGATACAGCTATGGAATCCTATAACTGAGTATTTCAAAGGTATGTTAGTTGTTATTTAACTCATATTTGTTATCATCAATAATGTGTTGTGTATGTGTATCTTGCAAACACGTGTATATCTTCGACAGTTGCATTTAACTGATTGTTCTCGAAGCAGATTAAAAACACTCTAATGGTAATCGACTTGAATATTTTCCGATAGCTAAGCTATTGAATATAAAATGTACATTCCTATAAATAGGATAATGGCATTTCGATATTTATCATATTATCATTTATGTATTACTAAATTAGACAAATTGACTTGGTTAGTAAAACTTTGGTGAAGAGTGATTCGATATTAAGTGAAATCAAATGTTTATGTTTAACATTCACTAACTTAATGCTTCCTATGAATTCAAAAGTCTCGTAAAGAGTGAGTGGTTTCTTACCAGGTTCTAAGAGATCTGCTAGTCATTTTGCATTCTGTGATAGTATGAAGAGTCAAACATGTCAATGAATGAGCAGATAGATAAACCAGGTTTATGTGTTATTGGCAAATCATATAAACTAAGTGTTATTGAGCTTGTTGATTTAGTTCATTCATTACTATATCTTCGTTGTTCTTTGTTATTATCCATTCGGTCTTGTTATCATCAATGCTTTTTTTTTCATAAATTTACTTCTTAAATAACAATAAACTGGTTATTTTATCAATTTAGATGGCAACCTAGGCAACTAAAAAAGATTGATTATCTGTGGGAACTGTTTTACTATAGACTGTTTACTTTATTTCGGTTGTATACAAAGTGTAAATTCTAATTCTGTTGTTAATAGGTTTCTCTTGACCTATCCTCCCGTTCATTGTATTAACTGTTCATATGTTAATTGCATTTACATTATTCCACTTCACTGTTACTTTTGACCCTATTTTGTATTATTGCTAATTCACTAACTGGGATGGTCATTTTTGTGGAGATTGGTTATTTTATTTGATTGGATATATCACAGATTGATGTTGGCAGGCTACCATTGACAACAATCGAGCACTGGACAGCTGTTTCATTCTAGTGTGAAACTCCTCAGCAGTGCTCACCCCAGATTCCGCACCAGGGGCTTCAGGTTGACGCGAACGCCTAACCATCTGCACCACTGGGACGGCATCCGATGGTAAAATTTCCACATCCATCAATTTGTGATATATATAGCGTGACTACCATCTATTGTCATTGGTGATAACTGTCTCACTCGCGTCAACCTGAAGCCCCTGGTGCGGAATCTGGGGTGAGCACTGCTAAGGAGTTCCACACTAGAACGAAACAGTTGTCCAGTGCTCCCTTGTTGTAAATGGTACCCTGCCAACATCAATCCGTGATATATCCAATCAAATAAAATTCACTAGTTGGTTGACTGAGTGGTCAGGTTTTATGTATGTATAAATGATTACATGAAATATAATTTGATTTTATCTGGAGGTCATCTCCGTTGTCTTATCTTCGTCATTTAATCTTTGAGGAGACTAATAACTACAGGACAGGCCTGTGAATGCATTCCGATTGGTCATACTCTCACATCAACACAACAGCCTATACTGACGTCATTATAGTTGACATCCCAATTAATCAGAACCATCCTTAAACCTTTGTCATGATGTGTTATTCATAGAATATGATTACTTTTAAGTAACTTGAATTGTTGTTTATGTTCTTACATCAGAAGACAGTATATTGTTTACATAATAAAATTTTATTCCCAGGAATAGACCTTTTCGTTGCATAACCGATGAAGGTACTGAAAATGGTTGACTTCAAATTATTTTATGAATTATTTGAAAATTTTTATTGAACTTCCGTTATTTTAAGACATTTTTGAGGGAATTCAAAACTACAGATCAAGTACTATTTTCAATAACATTGTTAATTATATTCAGTAAATAATTTTGTTTGTGGTGGATTTTTACTGGCAAGTGGAATTTAGGAAGCGCGTTTCGTTCTATTTGGGACTCGTCGGTTAGATATACCTTTATCTCAATTCAGTCACTACTTGTGAATTATAACTGTATAAAGGTAATCGAATCAGGATGAGTATATAAGCAAAAGAGGCTGATCAATTTTAGTACATGTTAAATCAACCGGAATATCCAAATACATTCTAATAAGGATCTTTGTGGTACATTATAATCTTATTCTGTGATGAGTAGTCGAATAGAATCGATAGTCAAGTGTTGCCACCAACAGACACAAGTGAATATTATTAGGAAATATGTATATATTCACAATTGTACAGTTGTGAAAGTGAATCCACTGAAGAGAAATTTCTTTCCTGAATGATATTCTTGCATTTTTATGATATATTAAATAGTATGTCATAAATTGATGTTGATTCATAAAAAAAGTACTAAAGAGTTTCTTATTTAATCCAAGTGATGAGTAGCTGTTTCATGTAGTGGATATGGTTAACATTCACAAGTTAAGCAATCTAATTAGATTACTTCAATTGCCATTTTAAGGTAGCTATTAGTAATCATATGAATGTTGTTACATTAATTTCAATAACATGTCATTGTTAGTGAATATTTATTCACTGATAACTGACTTTTATAGCTGGTGAGTACCAAGCTATAATCAGATGCAACTGCAACCAACTGGTCTGTTCATGATGTATAGAATTGGTTGGAGCATTCATGATTAGTCTGAAGTGAAATAGTAAAGTGTTATCTAAACGCTATTATTGTTAGGGAGCAAATGGTTCACCAGGATTCTTGGTACCTGTGTGGTTGTGCCACAGATAGGGGAGGTATTGCATTAATAGTTTTCAGGTTGTACACAGCCTGGTCACTATGGTGTTAATCAGTTGACCTCCTGAAAAATCAATCTGATTCAAATTGAATTGAACTGTGTTAAAGTGTATCATAAACTAATTAACTTAGTAATCTGAAAATCTAAGATTTCATTACCTGTAGAAAAGTGAATACTGCCAGATATCCAGTTATTATGAAACTTTAAACGAGAAGTACTACAAATGGTTGAAATAGTAATTTTTAAAAATTTAAACAAAAATGAATATTTTACAGTTTTATTTAATTTTGGTAAATACTCAACTTCATAGACTTTATAGTGAATTAAAAGAAGTGTACACTTTAAAACTTGAACTTATGATTGACAGTCTGTTATTCTAAGCATCGTAGACAGCATAAAAGAATTCATTTCAATAGTTGAAATTAAAAAGTTTATGTGAAATATGATAGACTTTTTGTTTGTCTGACAACAGTTATTTATGATAGTTAGATTTAAAGTTGGTGATGTATCGGTAACGGTTGCAAGTCTTGAAACTAAGTGACGTTGAATGTTAACAAAATATGAAATCGGTCACGTCTTCACACTAGAACTCCAGGAATTACTTCGAGGAGCTAGTCACTAGTGAGCTGATATTAATTACAATTAGGGGGTTTGTGGAGATAGTTAATATTCAATTTCGACATCACGAATTGATGTGAATCAGACCGGTGGAGTTCAACTGTGTCGGGTGTGGGATAGTAACCCATCGATGGCATGGAGGAGGTCGCGCAACATATCATGAATTGACTGAATTGGAAATATCAACCGTTAGAAGCCGACTTAATGGTCCAATGGTAAAGCGTTCGTTGCGGAGCCAGAGGGTCCTGGGTTCCATCCTCGATGGGGTCGTAGATGCGCACTGCTGGGGAGTCCCATACTAGGACGAAACAGCTGTCCAGTGCTTCCAGGTGATCAATGGTTGTCTGATTCACATAAATTCGTGATGTCGAAACTGGCATAAAATTGTCAGATTATATCCAAGAGTAGTAGAAGTAGTAACAGAGTTATTAATAATAGAGTGGATTAGAGATCAAAGATAAGATTTAAGAAAATATCAATTCGTTGAAAAAAAATGACTAACATGAATCCAGAAACTCTGGGAGAAAACAAAAAATGGATACAGGTAAGTCATTGTGAACAATTTTGAACCATATTACCCAAAGTCATTAACCGTTGGTTGCGATCACCATGCGGACTCTAATCGGGTTGCCTAGACTTATTAACATTACTCTGTCCAGATTCATGATTTCAATATACGTTGGCTCATAGTAACAAAAGATTTTACGAATAAAATCATAACAGAATTAACAACTCTAAATGTTAGAGTGAAAATGTTCATTTCTACAGGTAACTATGCTAAAAATAATCAAGGCGGTTTCAAATTCGATCAAGATTATTTATTAACTACCTCTAACCATTTCACAGTAAAATCTAGTATACGTATGCATTAAGTCATTTTAACTAGTGACTGATGTATGATTTTACGCGTAGTACTAAACGACTACTAGTTACTACTTTATGATTTATCGAAGTAACTAAATAATAACTCCGCCTGTAGCCCTCCTAGGGTTACTGCCGGTCCCAAGCCCGGGTAAAGGAGGAGGGTTGGGCATGGGGCTAGCACCCCCATCCCGTAAAAACCCAAACTTGCTAAAAAAAAACGCAAACCAGATTAAACAAGATAAACCAATTAAACTCTGCCCTGGGAGTGGAAGGATATATGACGCCTCATGATGAAAGCCAAAATTCTTCGGAAGTCATCAGGCCGATGCTTCCTCCTTCTAACAACCAAAGCAAATATTTTTATAGGTACATGGAATGTTCGAACAATGTGGGAGAGCAGGAAGACAAATCAAACAGCTGCAGAAATGAGGAGATACAACTTGACAATACTCGAAATCAGCGAAACCCATTGGACTCAAGCTGGACAGAAAACATTGGATTCGGGAGAGACGCTACTATACTCCGGCCGCGAAGAGGAAAATGCTCCTCACACCCAAGGAGTTGCTCTGATGCTGTCCAAGGAGGCACATAATGCACTTGTGGGATGGCAACCACATGGACCCAGAATCATTAGAGCATCTTTCAAAACAATGAAGAAAGGGATTACAATGAATATTATCCAATGTTATGCACCAACCAATGACGGCAACGACGAAGACAAAGATCAGTTTTACGATAGACTGCAATCAATTATAGCAAAGTGTCGAGGAAAAGATCTGACAATCCTGATGGGGGACCTAAACGCCAAAGTCAGAATGGACAACACTGGATATAAAGAGATCATGGGACGACAGGGACTGGGAGAAAGAAATGACAATGGTGAAAGATTTACAAACCAATGTGCCTTCAACAAATTGGTTATAGGTGATACAATATTCCCCCACAAGCGCATACACAAGGCTACAAGGGTCTCACCGGATCATACTACAGAGAATCAAATCGATCATATATGTATCAATAAAAAAATTAGAAGATCAATGGAAGATGTAAGAACCAGGAGAAAAGTTGACATAGCTTCAGACCACCACTTGGTGGTTTCTAAAATAAAACTGAAGCTAAAGAAGCAGTGGACAACTGGAGTGGCAGCAGTACAACGGTTCAATACAGGCTTTCTCCGAGACACTGACAAACTCAATGAAATCAAAATATCTCTAAACAACAGGTTCCAAGCCTTACAAGATCTGCCGAAGGAAGAAGAAACCACTATGGAGGATAACTGGAAAGAAATCAAAGAAGCACTAACGTCAACGTGTCAGGAGGTTCTAGGCCGCAAGAAGCACCATTATAAGGAATGGATTTCCACTGAGACATTGAGCAAAATTCAACAAAGGAGGAACAAGAAGATAGAAATCAACAACAGCCGAACAAGAGCAGAGAAAATCAAGGCTCACGCTGAATACTCAGAAGCAAATAAGCAGGTAAAGAAAAGCATTAGAGCTGACAAACAGAAATACATCGAAGGCCTTGCAACGACAGCGGAGAAGGCTGCAAGAGAAGGAAATATGAAGCAGCTATACGACACAACGAAGACACTGGCAGATAAACATGGTAAACCAGAGCGACCGATCAAGAACAAAGAAGGCAAGACACTCACTGAGATTGAAGAACAATAGAATAGGTGGGTAGAACACTTTGAGGAACTTCTAAATAGGCCAGCTCCACCAAACCCACCGGACATCGAAGCAGCACCTACAGATCACCCGATAGATGTCACTACACCAACGATGGAAGAAATCAAGATGGCCATCAGACAAATCGAAAGTGGGAAAGCAGCAGGACCTGACAATATACCAGCTGAAGCACTCAAGTCAGATATCGACCTAACAGCAAGGATACTCCACGTTTTATTTGGAAGGATCTGGGAGGAAGAACAAGTGCCGGCAGACTGGAAAGAAGGTTATCTTATCAAGATACCAAAGAAAGAAGATTTGAGCAAATGCGATAACTACAGAAGGATCACGCTACTGTCGATACCAGCGAAAGTCTTTAACAGAGTATTGTTGAGCAGAATGAAAGATTCAGTGGAGGCTCAACTTCGAGATCAACAAGCTGGTTTGGTTTACGTAAGGATCGGTCGTGCACAGACCAAATCGCAACACTACGGATAATCGTTGAACAATCGATTGGATGGAACTCGCCCCTGTACATCAACTTCATTGATCATGAGAAGGCGTTTGACAGTGTAGATAGGAGAACACTATGGAAACTTTTTTGACACTACGGAGTACCAGAGAACCTCGTCAACATCATGCGGAACTCTTACGACGGAACACAGTGCAAAATTGTGCATGGAGGACAACTGACAACTGCATTTTCAGTGAGGACCGGAGTCAGACAAGGTTGCTTGCTGTCACCTTTTCTCTTCCTCCTAGTGGTCGACTGGATCATGAAGACCTCCACATCTGAAGGGATGCACGGAATAAAATGAACAAGTAAGATGCAAATCAATGATTTGAACTTTGCTGATGATCTAGCTCTTTTAGCACATACACACCAACGAAGACACTGGCAGATAAACATGGTAAACCAGAGCGACCGATCAAGAACAAAGAAGGCAAGACACTCACTGAGATTGAAGAACAATAGAATAGGTGGGTAGAACACTTTGAGGAACTTCTAAATAGGCCAGCTCCACCAAACCCACCGGACATCGAAGCAGCACCTACAGATCACCCGATAGATGTCACTACACCAACGATGGAAGAAATCAAGATGGCCATCAGACAAATCGAAAGTGGGAAAGCAGCAGGACCTGACAATATACCAGCTGAAGCACTCAAGTCAGATATCGACCTAACAGCAAGGATACTCCACGTTTTATTTGGAAGGATCTGGGAGGAAGAACAAGTGCCGGCAGACTGGAAAGAAGGTTATCTTATCAAGATACCAAAGAAAGAAGATTTGAGCAAATGCGATAACTACAGAAGGATCACGCTACTGTCGATACCAGCGAAAGTCTTTAACAGAGTATTGTTGAGCAGAATGAAAGATTCAGTGGAGGCTCAACTTCGAGATCAACAAGCTGGTTTACGTAAGGATCGGTCGTGCACAGACCAAATCGCAACACTACGGATAATCGTTGAACAATCGATTGGATGGAACTCGCCCCTGTACATCAACTTCATTGATCATGAGAAGGCGTTTGACAGTGTAGATAGGAGAACACTATGGAAACTTTTTTGACACTACGGAGTACCAGAGAACCTCGTCAACATCATGCGGAACTCTTACGACGGAACACAGTGCAAAATTGTGCATGGAGGACAACTGACAACTGCATTTTCAGTGAGGACCGGAGTCAGACAAGGTTGCTTGCTGTCACCTTTTCTCTTCCTCCTAGTGGTCGACTGGATCATGAAGACCTCCACATCTGAAGGGATGCACGGAATAAAATGAACAAGTAAGATGCAAATCAATGATTTGAACTTTGCTGATGATCTAGCTCTTTTAGCACATACACACCAACAGATGCAAGTGGAGACAACCAGTGTAGCAGCAACTTCAGCATTAGTAGGCTTGAACATACGTTAGGGAAAGAGCAAGATTCTGAAATACAACTCAGGGAGCACCAACCCAATTGAACTTGATGGAGAAACTCTGGAAGAAGTGAATACTTTCACATATCTGGGAAGCATCATCGATGAAAAAGGAGGGTCCGATGCAGATGTAAAGGCAAGGATTGGCAATGCAAGGACAGCATTCCTACAGTTGAAAAACATTTGGAACTCAAAACAAATATCAACTAATTTCAAAGTCAGACTCTTCAATCCGAACGTGAAGACAGTCCTGCTGTATGGAGCTGAAACTTGGAGAATTACTGCAAACATCATCAGACAGATACAAGTATTTATAAACAAATGTCTACGCAAGATACTGAATGTCCGTTGGCCGGAAATCATCAGCAATAGATTACTATGGGAGAGGACAAACCAACTTCCAGACGAAGAGGAAATTAGGAAAAGACGTTGGAAATGGATAGGACATACATTACGCAAACCATTATACTGCATCACGAGACAAGCATTAACATGGAATCCTGTTGGGTAACGGAAAAGAGGAAGACCAAAGAACACATTGTGTCGAGAATTGGAAGCAGACATTAAAAGGATGAGCAGCAACTGGAAATAATTTGATTGGATTACCGATGACAGAGTTAAATGGAGAATCCTTGTGAGCGGGCTATGCTCCTCAGCGAGGAGTAACGGGCATGTGTAAGTAAAGTAAGTAAGTAAACTAAATAATATTCTATTGAGATTGTATGTAGGCTGGGCACCATTGGAAACCAAAGAACATTGAACAGCGGTTTCGTCCTGCTTCTAGATTCCTCTGTAACGCTATACACTCTTGATTCAACCAAAGGTCTGAACCTAAGACAATAAAGTCTTAAGATGAATGAATAGCTATTGTAACTGTAATACCGACTGGCGTCTATTAGCATTGTTCCCATTTCAGTTAGTTCGTAATATAACTTGACAATCAGTCAATACCATTGATGATAACGATGTAATCGCCGAAGATAAACTCATTAAAAAAACAGTAAATATAGTTATTCCTTGTTTTATTCAACTACATTCATCAATCCAAACTGAAGAATATACAAAAAGGACTTTATGTCTACATAAGTTATTACATCATACTATCTATTCTACTAGTTATTTATGATCAATGTTAGATACAATGAAAAGGAAGCATGATTTCAACAACTACAATTTCTTATCTAAATGTTAATTTATTCAGGAAATTTTAATGTAAAGATACATGTTACTTATTTGTAATAAAATAATAATTTTATCTTAGTTGATATACAATATACTACTTAATTTATTAATATTTTAGTAAAGTAATAGATTTATCTGTCATTATTGTTTTGTTGTTTTAAAGATATGATTGTTGGTTGATTGAAATGTAGATCTAAATAACTGTTTTATGAAAGCCAACAGTATGTCAAACCGCATAACATATCTGAGGTTAACTGTCTGTGTTCATTATAGTTTGAGATTAGTTGAGTTATTAGAGAGTAATCAAATTGAGTGAAGGAGGAGAGCACATTTCTGCTGAGTCTCATTGTAGGATGAAATAGCTGTATAGTACTTCATGCTTTTCATTGTTATATAACCAACATCATTCTGTGACGAGTTCGAACAAGTAAACTTAATAATTTTCACCACAAAACCACCTCAATAACTGAGGTTAACTACAGAATCTACCCTAACCAATATATTCAATTATTTACCTATTTAATTAAGAGAAAGTAAAATTTTCAATAAAATTTTCATTTCAAGTGATTTATTACTTATAAATAACAGAAAAATCTGATTGTGTTACTATGAAAGACATAAAGGCTATTCGGAGGATTGTAATAACGATAAGTAAAAAAATCTAATGTAATCTAAGTTGCATTGTGGCTGATAAACAGAATCCAGGACGTGCGTTCCGACTTATTCGATTCTCGTCAGATTAATATACCTGTTCAAAAAGGGATTCAGTCAATAACAGATCAACGGGAAGATTCAAATATATTCGAACTACAAATTAACTTTGTTCATGATACAATAAAATCATTAAACTAAGTTTCATGTTAGTACGAAACGATTCTAAACTGAAGTTTATATAAAGTATGATAAAGAAAGAACTGAGCTGTAGTTTTATCATGGTTCTTGACAATAGATTACAATTAGTTCATTATGGTTAACCAGTTGATTTTCATTATCCTATGCAATTTGGTCAGTAGAAATGTCTTATAAGATGACAACCTTACAAAATTGCATCAGTTGCTATTACTAGGTCGGTTAATTAGCATTCTCATAGTTACTTGATGAATGTAAGTGTATTGTCAAGTAATTTTGTCTCAATTGATTACTGGTCGTATTTCAGTGTCAGGTTTCTTTAGTATAATTGACTTGATACCAGTATTAAGGAGGATCAGTTATTTTAAGACGGAAGGTGAATGTTGTTAACGGGAAGGAACAAGTAATATAATAACCCAGGCATAGGTTTTTCTGTTGACTACTTCTAACCAATTAACATCAGCAAACAATTATGAACAAATTAGAATGTATTTGGACTCAGTAGCCTAGATGAGAACGTGGTAACGTTTAGTACAAAAAAACTAAATTCGAGTCCCGGTGTAAACATCATCGCTAGGATGCAGATACATCAAGCTGACGAGCCCCAAATACGACGAAACAGGTGTTGTGGATTCCGCTTGCTAGTCACAAACCAACTCGAACAACACAGGAATACAGTTTTGAAAGATGGCGTATATGAAGAATTATTGAATTTATTCATCATATTCAATATAGATAAATCCAGGTAAAATGATATTAAAATCAAGGTGTTACTGTACTGGTATTTTCTCTTATTAAGGAAATACACGTGTAAAATAAGTGAATGCCAATAGAACTCTTCCATATAAATTATAATCGTATAACAACAAATGATTCGCTTACAAAGTTCTAGTAAGAGATCATCACTAGTGAAGTTCTATTATATCTGAAGTGAAACATTCAATAATCATAATGCTAGATTTGGGATGGATTACTGTTGAGAAATAAGAATCATTTTAGTAGCCAGTCCAGTGGCATGAGACCTGAAGGTCTTCCGGTAGATCCTATTGTCTAGCTGCAAATGTTCTCTTTTACATTTCTATACTAAAACAAAATGTCTCCCAAGTTTGTTATGGTCCGTCCATTAGATATCAATCGGTCGTCAATTATGAATAACGTAGAACCAGACTCATTAGCTTATAGGTACAAGTTAGCATTTCACAATAGCACAATGAGAACAAATTAAAAAAAATTAATACAACAACTTCATTCAACGGAAAGGAAGGTAGCATAAGTATTTATGAAACTTAAGATGTAGAGCAAGATAAAGTGTGAATACATTAGTGCTAAGGTAACCGATTCTGAGATATGTCGCCAAGTATCTTTAGCCACTAATCATGATTGACACAAGGGTCCCAACCAGATAGCATGCATCTACCAACTTAACTAAAACCAATAACCAAAGACTTTATGGTTTCCCTGCCCCTACTTTCCCTGAATCCTAATTTTACTCCAGCCAACATCGTGCGACGACGCCAGTGGTGGTTGAGCATACAATTTATTAGATGTACTACTTTCTAACAATGTGAGAACCTGTAGTTTTATTTAATTTTAAGTGCCGATTCCCAAATATTAAGCTCATATTATAAGATGGATTAATGTTTCTGCCTCTACAAAGCGTCAAAGTATTCTCTTATTTTGTTTCGATAAACAATATTTGAGATACTCGTATTGCTATGTCGATTAGGCAACTACTGCAAAACAGGAGCCTGTATCAGACAGCTGTGTGTGTGACACCTTAACAAGTATCTGTTATAACGAAAAAGAGAGAAAGGAGGATTTGGTTGGTTGTAGCTAACGCCAATGAGGTGTACCAAGCTGATAATGCGCAACTGACCTAAGCTCGCTCACCCCCCCCAGGCTGACAATAAAAGAACCAGAATTGAGAAGCGGAAAACGGAGAGAGCGAGATATTATCATATCTTAATCATGCCTTGATATATACATAAAACCAGACCACAAATTAAACCGATCAAGAATCTAGTATTGATGCAGAACAAAGGAAATAGTGGCAGTGAATGGGGACAACTTGTAAGCAACAAAGTAACCGTAGTGCATAGTAATAAACAATATACAAAGAATAAATACACTAGACGGGAGAACCGGGTAAGGGGATTGTAACAGTCATAGAAATAAAATGATTATATTACTCATAAATAAAGTAATGAGAATAGTCCTCCAAAATACAGTTCTGAAAGTTCGCTACTTTTCTTTATTCGACTGGCGCAACAGTAGGTAGGTATTCTATGTTTAACTTCATCCAATTCATGACATACTTGTGAGACCACATTCACTGCAACCGATTGATGATATTCACGTTTATCTAATCTTAATCAATGACACTTTTTTAAAGAACAATGTACTCTTTAGGAGTAAATTTCTCCTACATTGCATTCTACACTGAACAAATCGATGTAACACATGTCGTACCATACTTCCTCATAATAAATCTTAGTAAATGAAGAAACATTTACGCATTAATGTGAGGTGTAGTAAACACTGGTGTTATATATAGCACTGTATAGATTTAGTAACAGTAGTTAGCTGTAGTTTATTGCATTCATTACAGATTGATGGTAGTAAGATTTCACAGAATACAAGGGATAGCTGGATACCTCTCTCGTCCTGGTATAGGATTCCCTATTGGTGCACAACCCAGATTTCACGTTTGAAGCTTTAGGTTGGCGAACGCCTAACACTTTGCATCACTAGGCCGGTAATCTGAAGACTGTGATTTTGAATCTGGAGTGCGAAATGTTAATAAGTCCCATATTTAAACAAAAGGGATAACAAGTACCTAAAGGTTATTTCATTGGTAATCTACCAACATCAATCTCTAAAGAATTTATTTAACTAAAACTTAATTGATGGAAGTAGGAATTCAACCACTGGATGCCAACCCAGTGGTACAAACGGTTAGACGTTCGCGTCAACCTGATGCCGCTGGTGCGGAATCTGTGGTGAGCACTGCTGAGGAGTTTCACACGAAAATAAAACAGCTGTCCAATGCTCCCTGGTTTTCAATGGTACCCTGTCAACATCAATCTGTGATATATTTACTCAAATAAAGTTTAATACTAATCTCAAAAGTCACTTGAATTCAATACCATCTAATGATAAGAATAGAGCATAAACAAACTTCTACTAACTAAAAAACCCTAACACTAACTTTTCTCTTAGCATATACTTCGAGTAAATTACTTATATCTAATTGGCTTGTCCATATCGATCAATACTACTAGTGAATTCTACCATAAGATTACTTGTAGAAAAAGAAAAGAAACTCGAAAGGATTAAAAAAAAAAGAAAATTAAACAAACTTTTTCAGTATTGATAAATGATAGAGAAATCAAAAGAAATCAATTATTTAACTTTTCTAATAGTTAGATAGTTATGGTAATAATTGAATAAGATGGTTGTATAGTTTTTAATAGGTACTTATAAGATCCTAGTTGGCCGGAAACCATCAGCAATAGATTACTATGGGAGAGGACAAACCAACGTCTAGCCGAAGAGAAAATTAGGAAAAGACGTTGGAAATGGATAGGACATACATTACGCAAACCATCAGACTTCATCATGAGACAAGCATTAACATGGAATCCTATTGGGAAACGGAAAAGAGGAAGACCAAAGAACACATTGAGTCGAGAATTGAAAGTAGACATTAAAAGGATGAGCAGCAACTGGAAACAATTTGATTGGATTGCTGAGGACAGAGTTAAATGGAGAATCCTTGTGAGCGGCGTATGCTTTTCAGCGAGGAGTAACGGGCATAAGTTAGTAAGTAAGTAAGTAATGTTCCCTGTGGCCCTAACATTAATGTCACTTGGTTTGTTACCATGAGATATGTATTAGATATGTATGTAAATAATCAATCATAATAGAACTATACACATATAAATTTCTAATATTCCATAATGTAACTCAGTACTAGGTCCTATAGACAATTAATTCACAACGTGAGCCCATTAATTACTAAATTCAGTAGGCAAATTATCAGTTACAGTAATAAAATGTGATTAGCTAAGTTTAGACTTGGCTAAAGTACAGCAATTACAAATCATTAAGAGTGAATGAAGCAATGAAATGTCACAAATTAACTGAAATTAGAAATGTTAATCATAAGATGTTAGTTCAGTGTTCTAAATGTTATGTGTTAGTCTTAGAGCATGGTGATTCTGGAATTGATCTTTGCTAGAAATATAAATGATCATTACACAGGAGTAATAAAACGAATGTAGGAGCTGAAAACATTATTGCTATGCGGAGACACAGAACCATTTCTTCCAAAGTAAACAGAAAGCGACATACCTCTATCTGTATTTCCCTTTATATTATGCAAGAACCAAACAAGAATCCAATAGAACTAAAACAGTATATGTAATTCTTTGTAGGCATTTGTTCTTACAATCTCTTTGGTTGCTGAAGTCGTAATTACTCAAATAAAGTTAGAAACAATGTTTCTTTATATCTAATCTGATAGTCCGTTTGTGTTAAACTAGGTAGGCCAAATACATGGACATTGTTTACTAGCATAGAAATTACTATTCTTGCTAATTAGGACTATAACATTGTATAATGTTTCATGTTTTATGTTAAACTGTTTGTTACGAAGTCTAGGATTTACATTCTGTGGTATTTACGATTCGAACTAAGCAGGTACATCAAATACCATTGCTTTAGTCACTTACTGAGTTTATGGAGTTAGGTTTTTAGATTATCGTTCACTTCACAATAAACTCTGACACTTTTATATTTAATGAATGTGTGAATACAAATCAACTGATTTGCCGTAGTGGATATAGCAACGAAAAGTCACTATGTAACAATGTTTAATGGACTATATTGAGACATTCAAAGAAGTCTATGCTACTAATCGAGTTAACATATTAGTGTGTTTCATTGAGATTTGAACTCAAACAAAATGGTTAGCTTAGATATCTTATTAAGTATTAGTTACTATATAAGCAATCGTTAGGTAAAAACCTTGTCTTTAAACATCAATACACTTATTTTAATGCCTGATGGTTTAAAGAAGTCCCATACTGGAATGAAGCAGGTATCTAATACATCCTACTTTTTGGTCATTGTCTAAATAAATCCACTGAGTAGACAATACCTTCTTCATCATCATCATCAAAATAAAGCAAACAGTAAATTTCTTACAGTCTGATCAGTAACATCTTTGTGGACATAAACCTTACATTGAAAAGGAGTCAAATAGTAAATTACTATTCTTGAATATACTGTTTGGTAGAAACAATGTAGGGAAAATGAAGACTCAAGTATACCAGAAGCCGAGTGACTTAGACCAAATTCTAATTAAGACAGCTATAATCCAGTTAGACACAAAATCAATTACATTCAAATCATCTCCAAAAGGACAAAAACACACAGCATCACACCCACCACATGAAGAAATAAGGAAAAATACCGCCTTCCAAAACAAGTGCAATCCACTAAGCTTCCTCAAGAAGTGTTTCTCAAGGTCTTTGTCGAACACAAAATCAAACGTCAAATCCAACAAACAGATAATGTAAAAATAGATATAAGACATATTGGAAATTACAACCAGACTGTTAAAGCCGTTAGGAATATATGTTTCACATAAACCAATTGATTCACTACAATCGATTCAATACAAACTAAAGGATAAAAACCCAAAAGATGATAAACAGAATGTTGTTTAACAAATAAACTACACTGAACGTGGCATTAAATTACACCAGTAGTTAGTCGGACACATAAACATAATGCTTGTGAAATAATCAGGAAGTTTAGGAGTATGTAGAAGCTGAGGACACAGTAGACTGAAAGTCAAGTGGTTGAAGCAATTAAATTTCATTTAGTTGATCACAAGTTCTTTCCCTCTTAATTCAATTTGAACAGTTGTATTGTATTATCATTCTATTTACAACTAGACTTTCGAAGGAAGCTGGTTTTGTGGACATGGGTATTAGGTTGGATATCAACTTAGTGGTGTTCCACCAACTCATCAATTGGAATCTATAGTGCGCACTGTCACACTGGAATACCATTCAATAGCGAAGTACCTCTCCAATAATCACAGGGTTTTAATGATATTCGGCTAACATCAATCTGTAACGAATCCAACCAACTAAAGTTTCTACATTGAATACAAATATTAAGTTATTTATATTAAAGTTCAGAGGTCGATTTACAATAGATAATGTTATTTATAGTGATGAAATGTTCTAAACAAAATAAGTTATGTGAAATAATATTTAAAAAGAAAGGCACTAAGTCATATAAGTTAAATAGAAAGTTCTAGAAAAGTTAAAGCGTGATTATTATATCAATAAGAATAATAATAGTAATATCATATAGATCCTAATGAAGGAATAGACGTTTAAGTATGATGCCTAGTAGATAGTATAGTAAAGATATCAAGATAACAGAAGATAAACATTTGTATATATGTAACTGGTTATGATTAATGAAACATGAAATAATGGTAAATACTTTGTAGAATTTGAAGTAGATAACAGTAGTATCATATGATGTAACAATTTGTTATTTATAATTAAAATTGAACTATAGCTGAAAAGTTGAATCAATAGCCTGTTCATTTCATTCAAATTTTGAAGTGATATGCCAGGCATCTAATGAAGATTGATTATCTTCGAGAACTGTGTTCTAAAACATTATTTCATTTACCATAACTATGTACATTGTAATCATTTCATTTCTATGACTGTTACGTTCCCCTTACCCGATCCTCCAATTTAGTTTAATTACTCTTAGTATATTATTTATTACTATGAACTACAGTTGCTTAGTTGTGTACAAGTTGTCCCCATTCACTGCCACTATTTCCTTTGTTTTGTATCAATGTTAGATTTGTGATTCATTTACCGTGTGGTCTGATTTTATGCATATATAAAGGCATAGTTAAAATATAATACGTTTCCAGTTCCCAATTCTGGTTCTTCAATTAACAGCCTGTGGGTAAGCTGGCTTAGGTCAGTTGCGCATTATAAACTATGCACACTGCATTGACGTTCGTTACACGCAACCAAATCCTCCTTCCTTTCTTCTTTCCCACGTCATAACAATTGGCGTCATATCCCAAATACAAATTGTTACTCTAGAAGTGGCCTGCTTCTTCTCCTAAATTAGTTATAGGGAGTAAAGTAATTGAAAGCGTTGATCGCTTCACTTATATCGGAAGTCTAATCACTCTTGATGGGTCGGTGTCTGACGAAATCTCAGAGCAGATTCAGAAAGCCCGATCTGCACTTTACGCCGCTTGTGGCGCAGACGAGATATCCGTGTCTCAACGAAAGGCCGGGTGTACTGCTTATCAGTCCGTGCCATTTTAACATATGGCTGCGAAACTTTGGCAATGAAAACTAAAGATATGCGTCGTCTCTAGATATTTGACCATAGAAATGTTCGCAACATCGCTCGTATATCATGGAATATCTGGATTAGTAATAGTGAGGTTAGACAAAAAGTTCTTGGGAAACACGGTAAATCAGTCGAAGAGGTCATTAACCTTCATCGACTGCGATGGCTGGGACAAGTATTGCGCATATCCGACCACCGTCTACCTCGTCGCGCGATGTTGGCTACGACTGAAGTAGGATGGAAGAAGGGTAGGGGCGGCCAAACCAAAACATGGCATCAGTCCATGAAGTCCATGATTACTGGTTTAAGCCATGTAGGCAGATATAAATTACCTGGTTGGGGTCCGCGTGATGATAGCAATAAATGGCTGGAGACACTAGCTGATATGGCTCAAAATCGGTCACAGTGGCGCAAGTGTATTCACTCTTTAACCTCATCTAAATCGTGAATTCTATTGTTATTTTCTGGACATCTTTACTTACTCTTCTCTCTTGTATTCTATCTATACGTTACCTCAATTTTCTCGTAGTGCTAATGTGGTATGGCAACTTGAACCTACTGGCTTTTGCGCCCGGTTCTACGTTTCTGTTGATGATGATGATGATGATGATGATTGGCGTCATAGCAGAAGCTATCATCTAAAAGATGTAAACACCGACTGCTGATGTTTGGTTATATATATTCAACAGCTCTGTTGAGAATGTGATGACAAATAACACGAATTTTCTCGATTTGATTCGTGGTGTAAACATCAACATGGAACCAGATGATAAGTTATAACAAAGATCAAAACATGTTTGTTCAATTGCACTTGTAATCACCATAACTCTATGCAAATTATAAATGTATCAAGTCAATCGGCTTAAGATGTACATATAGTAACAGAAGATAATCAATTTAAAGATATATTCTAAAGTTTTTAAAAATGCATTAAACAACATAAACATGTATTGTGAACATATAGAAGAAATTATTTACAACCAATAGGATTTACTTCATGGCATTAGTGTTTAGTAAACAGTAGTATTGATAAAGGATCTAAGGTTTCATGTCTAAGTAATTTATTCATCTATTCGTTAAATTGAATTCTACGACAATCATATGCTAAACCATCAGTTAATTAGGGTTTTGATAATATGTGGCTTACACATAGAATGAATAAAAGTTGAAGGTGACGTATAATGTACTGGCAATAAACTTAGAATATTGTGATAATCCAATATGGAGACGAATTTTATTAGAGCTACGTGATGTATTACTTTAATACATTTCAAACAATCTAATCACAAATACACTTGTTAAGGCATTTCTATATGAAAAATAAACGGTCACTAGATAATTAGGTTTATAAGCTAGTAACCGATTTAATAGGAGAAATGTAACTATATAACCGTTATATAAGTTGGATTGTGACTGGCAAGTGGAATCCAGGACGCGCGTTTCGTCCTATTTGGGACTTATTGGCTGGATGTAAATGCATCCCAATGTTGATGTTCACTGGGATCCGAACTCAGTCCGTTTCGTATCGAACGCCACCGCTTTCACCACTAAACTACAGACAGTCACACTTGTGCAACAGGCACATTGGTATTAGGATAAACTTGTATATTCCCGTTGATTTGTTATATAATACTTGTGAAAATTCGCTATATCGAGGCAATCCGCTCACGATGCACATATAGCAACAATGATTGACCAGCTTCAGTCTATAACAAATCAACGGGAATATACAAGTTTATCCTAATATAAGCGTTATATTGATGATATCCTAATTATTTGTACAAAAATCAATGATGCAAATAGGTTAATAAGTGAATTGAATACCATCCAAAATCATATAAGTTTATCCTGTGAAGAGAAGAATAATAACCAACTTCCTTTCCTGGAAACATTAATCAATCGGAGAAATGATGACTCAATAAAACGTTCTGTCTACAGAAAATCTATATGGACTAGGCAGTATATGAACTTCCATAGTTATTGTTCGGTGCAGTATAAAAAAAATCTAGTGTAAGCTTTATTTCATAAGATCAATTGTATTTGTACTTATAACACTATTGAAGAAAATGAAAATCTTCTGACAGAAACGTTAATGCTGAACGGATATTCAAATAAGTTCATAAATCGATGGAAATGTTACAGTATGGTGAAACTTACTGTATTTCTAGCATCCAAAAAATCAGTCTATATCACGTTACCCTTCAGAAGGGACTCAAATAACCTTGTGTTAAAACAATATTACTACTGCTTCTATTACTTAACTGTTTATTATGTTGCACTAATATGGTTTAGAAACTTTAATCTTGTATATATGTTGTTTATGACTGGCTAGTTGACTGTTGGATATGTAATTGCTTTTATATTCACAACACAATCAATACAAAGTTAGGTTTTGATAATTGAGTATAGTTTTGAATAATTTTAATGACAATTTAACTGAATACTCATAACAGTATAACTTTGCCTTGAACTCCTTCAGAGTTACTGTCGGTCCTTACCCAAGATAAGAGAGGACAATTGGACACAGGATTAGTAACCCCCATCCCGTAGGAAACAATCTTATCAAAAACAACTTTAGGCAGAAAAAGCTATTTAAACTAATGAAACTCTGCCCTGAAAGTTAAAAGTGTCTTCATTTCAAAATGTTATAATGCTTGTTGGTGAAGCCGAGTTTCTTCGGAAGTCATGTGGCCGATACCCGTTCTGACAATAGTTATTAATATAGGTACATGGAATGCCTCTACTATGTGATAGTTCCGGAGAACTGTTAAAGTTGGTGAGGAAATAAAAAAACACAATCCAAAGATACTTGGAATGAGCAACTTATTGGTTGGAATAAACAACACCTGATATAAGAATATCATTGGACGACAGAGATCGGGAAAAGGAAAAAAAACTGTGAAGGATTCAAAAAAAATATTTGTGCCATCAATAAAATAATTAAAAGCGGAACAACATTCCTCCAAAAACGCCTACTCGAAGCTACATGGGTTTTACCAGATCACACTACAGAGAACCAAACTAACCTTATCTGTTTCGATAAGAGTACAGAATGGCTATAGGAGACGTAAGAACCAAAAGAGGAGCTTCAGATCACTACGTCTTAGTGACCGAAACTATATCAAAGCTAAAAAGCACTGGACGACTAGAGCAACTGTATTATATTAACAAACTCAACGAATTCAAGATAATTGTCAATAATAAATTTTAAGCTTTATACCGAAGAGAGAAAACCATGGAGGACAACTAGTAAGGGATTAAAGAAGCGATAACTTTAACAAGTTATGTGGTTTCTGACAGTAAGAAGCACTGCCATAATGAATGAATCTCTGCTGATACTGTGGATAGGATGCAAGAAAGGAAGACAGAAATCAATAACAGCCTAACTGGGAAAGCCAAGGCTCATAAAATCAGTTAAAAAGGAGTATATTAATTGATAAACAGAAATATGTGACGGACCTATTAATAACAATCGAGAAGGCCACAATATGAAGAAACATGAAACACCTATATAATACACTGGAAGTGACGTCAACGACAAAATGATCTACCTGTGATAACAATTAAGTGTTTACTTAGATAGTATTATTCAATAGCTGTAATGAATTAATTATAGAACTACTGATCACTAATACACCGGTCTTCTGGATTCACGTTGATTTCCTAATTGAACTTGTTTACGATCTCAAAATAGATATATTCTGGATTAGTCAGTTAACCATCATACTCCTTATCAAAAACCAACTCTTTAAACCAACATTCAATGCTTAAAATCTATAAGTACAATCAATTCGTGTTACGTTGGACAACCTTATCCATTGGTGCCAGTATACCATACATTCCTGAACTTTATATTGATTAATGAAATTAAACTATGCTCATCGTTTAGCAATTACAATCAGATAATAATAATCAATGATTTAGCACTATATATCGTCGATCAACCAAAGTCTGAAACATTAACCGTTGATACAGCGTCAGTGGTTGAACGATTTATCATTTTTTGAGAATCCTAAGAGTTCTAGATACGATTTCTCTGTTGGAACATTTGGAGCATACTATAGAGAAGTCATGTATTTGTGACAAACATCTGTGTGATACTTTTCAATTGTTAAGGGCTGCTTAATGTAGATCAATTAATAATACCTATTTAATGCAAAAATGTGTATTTTTAGCTTTGTTATGACTAGGATAAGCTTGTATACATATATGCCCATTGCACAAGTGTAACTGTCTGGACACAGTAGCCTAGTGGTGAACGCAGTGGAGTTTGGCACGAAGCGGACTGAGTTCGAATCCTAGTGTGAACACCAACATTGGGATGCAGATACATCCAAACGATGAGTCACAAATAGGACGGAAAACATGTGCTGGATTCTACTTGCCAGTCACAATCCAACTTCAATATTCGTTATGACTGTAGTAAGAATATTAAGAAATACATTGTTGACTATTAACTTGTCTTAAAAAAATTTAAAGTACGAATTCAAAAAGCTTACTTGGTTTTTGCCAACTTACGTCACCCATGGCGTAGACGAGATATTCGTCTCTCAACGAAAGGGTGAGTATAGTGAGCAACAGTTCGCTCTGTCTTACTGTATGGAGGTGAGACGTGGCAATTAAGGGTAGACGACATTCGGATATTATTAGTTTTTAACCATCGATGTCTTTAAAACATCGCTCGCGTTAGCTGGGATCACCAAGTAAGTAATAACGAGGTTAGACGACAGGTGTTAGGCAAATATGGTAAATCAGTCGATGAGGTTGTGAATCTCCATCGACTGAGATGGTTGGGACACGTGTTGCGTATGCCCAACCACCGTCTGCCTCGACGCACAATGTTGACTGATATAGGAGCAGGATGAAAGAGAGTTAGAGGCGGCCAAACTAATACATGACATCAGTCCATGACGTCACCGACTTCTGATTTGAGTCGTATTGGTTGCTGTAGACTACCGGAATAGGGTCCTGGTCATAACGGTAACCAGTGGCTAGAAATACTACGTGACATGGCCTGGAATCGGTCACAATGGCCCAGAAGAATTTACGCACTGTCCCCCCCTTAAATGATGAGCTTTACATTACTCCATAACTTTCTTTCTACGCTTCCTCAACCATATTCTATATGTTCGCACTCCTTGTTAGTATTATTATTTTATGTTATTGAAGTAACTTCTACTAATGATGGTGGTGTTAATTCTACGGTGCCATGGAGGCATATCAACTTGAACCATTGAGCACATGTGCCAGGTTCTATGTTGATTATACATACATTCATTCTAAATTCAGTATACTGTTAACATTTATTAGTAACTATGTGATTTTTATTAAATTAACATGAACTTGTAACCATGGAACTTTTGAATACATGTTTGTCAGTTGTTACATTAATAAAATCTATTCGTGATTCGTTCTAACTTCTGAAATACACTGATTGTTGACTATATTTTGTCAATGTTAATCAAATTAATAATAATACGTATAGTGTTATCAATTGAATCACTCAATCTACTCATAATTGTGTCATTACTCCATTCTATTGTCTTTCAACTTATCACCAAAGTGTGTTTATCTACGTGACATATTGTTAGTATTGTAGGATATTTTCATATTATTCGTCATGTATCAGTAGGTATATCACCTTGAAATCTCTATAGTAATATCGAATAAATAATGTAACTAACGTCATATTCTAAATATCCATGAAGTTTGGGTGTTCTGAGTTCCATGCCTGGGATTGGCATACTAAAATGAAGTTAATATTCAATACATTCTAGTTTTCAATGATTATCTAATAACAGGTTTATGTAATTATAATGCATTTGGATGGTCAACAGGAATCAAAGGTAAGATCGAAACACATTCTAATTATATGTAAACAGTTGTTGCACAAACTTGACCGCTTGGACTCAGTAGCCTGATGGTGAACGCTGTTGAGTTTGGCACGTTATATAATCAGTGCCGGTACCGGTGTAAACATCAACAATCAGATGCAGGTACATACAGATGATGAGTCCCAGGTAGATCGAAATATGGAACTTAGATCCTCCTTAACAGTTACAATCACATTTAAACAATGTTTGTAGTGTTTAGACTTTAAAATGTCAATTGAATAAAATGTAATTGAATGTTCTGACGATTGTTAAATGTTAATCTGATATCATGAATTCATTTCGGTTAGACAACCATTGACAACCAAGAAGCATTGTACAGCTATTTCGTCTTAGTATAAGGCTTTTAAATAGAATCTTTCCACGACATCATTATGAACAGAGCCTTAGATCTTGAAGTCTTGCTGTGAACGCCTAACCGTTGAGTCACTGACCAAGCTCCCAACAATTGATATTTCTAATTAAAGTCAGTTCTTGGTAAATTTACTCAGTATCATCCGATACAATCAGTGTGTAAATGAACAAAATTTAGTCAGTTAAAGAAATGTTCCTTAGAACAACACGACATGCTTTGCAGTAGAGAAAATGCAGGAAAATAGTTTCTAAAACAATTGACAGAAAAAGAAAAAACTGTTCTCACTGTATTGAAGTTGTTTGTGGAGATGAGTATGAAGTCGTTTAATTAATTGAATTTGTCATAGATTGATGTTTGCAAGTTACTATTGAAAACTACAGACCACCGAGTAGCTGTTTTGTCCTGGTTTAAGGCTCCTCAGTAGTGCACACCCTAGAATCCTCCCCATGGCCTTCAGATTGGCAAACGTCTAACCCACTACACCACTGGGCCAACATATAATAGTAGAGTCCCCATTTCCGTTAACTTATGATATAACCCGACGACCACCCATTAGCAGCATTCATGATTGTCTCACTTACTCTCAAACCTGAAGCCTATGGGACAGAATCAAAAGTGTACGCTGATGTAGTGTCCCATCTCAAGACTAAGCAGCTATCCTGTACTCTCTGGTTTTCAATGGTATCATACCAAAATCAATCTTTGACGTATTCAATCAACTAAAAATCATTTAAGTTATCATCTCTTTTCGTTTCTATTTAATATTTACATTCAATAGTAAATTTTATTTCATTCAATTATTTCTATTAAAACATTAAAAAGAATAAATGATTAACCATTTACAAAAGATTTTCATTTTTTTCCACAAAATTTCCCAATTTTTGTCTCTATGTAACTATTCAATACCATGAATTACTGTTGTATTTGATTTTAAAAATTTAATAGAGATTGTTCTAGTTATTTCATTCTCCCCTTTCTCTTTAACTTTTCTTACCCCCACCAACCCCACCCACACACACCACTAACTACCACCTACTGTATCCTACTCTCTACTCATCACATCACTCTCTTCAATCATTATTCATTTATAAGATAATAAAAAAATAAATAATCAACTTATAATGTGAATTTCACTACTTTCTACAAATATAAAAATGTTACTTCTTTTCTTTACAATTTCATTCGTTGAAATTGAATATTGAATAGAAAATGTTTCAGTAAAACATCAAATTTGTTTGATCACTTTTAAATTTAGAATAAATTGAAAGTTAGTTTAAAAAATAATTACAAAAAAAGAGAAAAGAAGTGATGAAACAATAACAATGATAGTAAAGTAATATTATTATTATTATTATTAGTAGTAGTAGTAGTAGTATTAGTATTAGCAGTATTATTAGTAGTAGTATTAGTTGTAGTAGTAGTAGTATTAGTAGTAGTAGTAGTACTAGTAGTAGTATTAGTAGTAGTATTAGTTGTAATAATAGTAGTATTAGTAGTGATAGTAGTACTATTAGTAGTAGTAGTATTAGTAGTGGTAGTAGTAGTATTAGTAGTAGTATTAGAAGTAGTATTAGTTGTAGTAGTAGTATTAGTTGTAGTAATAGTAGTATTAGTAGTGATAGTAGTACTATTAGTAGTAGTAGTAGTAGTATTAGTAGTGGTAGTAGTAGTATTAGTAGTAGTAGTAGTACTGATAATAATAATAATAATAATAATAGTGTGAAAGCGACTGGTTAGACAGAAGATTGACTTTATTTGAGGGAACTACAATGAGTTATTATTGGGTACACTAAGAATTCAGTTATCACTTTGAACGTCATTTGAGTTTCTTTACCCAGGTCTATTCTCGACTAATTTCTGTTAATTAACTTTATATAATCTATGTATTTTGAATAGGCCTTGATTCGTTCCACTTTTAACTTATTCTAATTGACTGTTTGATATTGCAACTTTCACGTGTAGTCGCAGTATATAATCATTATAGACATCCACCAGGGAAGATGTTTTTGGTTTGAAAGTCAGTGGAAGCTAGAAAATTATACCTAACAAATGTTGTCTCTTTGGTTGGGCTTCTTCACTAGTACACATTTCATGTTTCCATCCCCTATTGAGCTCAGAATTCTTGGGATTTAGTGGCGAATACTTGATAATTAGACACCTGGACGGTAGCCACCGCTAGTCATAATGTAATTGATGGTTGAAATTAGAAATTCCAATCATAAGAAGCTAGTTTAATGACTTGATCCCATGAGGGAGATATGCTGCAAACTAGTACAAAACAGCTGTTCAGTGCTTCCTAGATTCTAATGATCATCTAACCCGAACTACTGGTTAGAATATAATAGCCTATTATAGAAACGTGATTTTTGAACTAGATAATTGCATTTGTAAGTCTTTCATTGTCTTGTAAGACGATATCAACACAATATATTTTAATGAAGAGTAAATTCTTCAAGTTCGTTAAGAATTAACTAACGACTCGAAGAACAGAATACATCGAACATCATTTTCGTAAGGAATAAAACTTTTATATTATTCTAATTAAGAGGATAATCAAAAAACAAAATATCATTGCAATAGACTAATGGATAAGGTGGTGTAAATCTATTATGCATTAATATAAACAGAAATATCAACCGTTGGTAACCAGTTTATTAACCTAGTTAGTAAGCGTTCGTCGAGAAGCTTGAAGGTTCTAAGGTTGGTTTATTTGTCGCTTCCGGATGTTTATTGTTGGGTAGCTCCATACTAAGACTAAAACTCTGTCAGCTGCTTACTAGTTTCCAGTGGTTGACAAACTTAAACCGTTTTGTGATGTCAATTTATAGATCTAACAAGCTGAACATCTCCTACTTACCAGTGATCAATAAGTTAAACTGAAAATTGTCTAGTTACCAACGCCTATGATAAACAAGAGTTTTGTACTAGACCCTGTCAGTGATGAAATCAATTAAATTTGAATTAAATGCATAATTCAGTGATAATCACATCAATCTATAACATCATCTGTCATTATTATATTTTGTTACTCATTATTCATTGTTACATAATTAGTAAGTGAAGTGTAACATTTATGATGCAACATTTATTTAATTATCATTTCATAAACATAGTTCCTCTTTTAAGTTTATAAAAAAAATTTGTCTAATTAAGGCAACCTTCAGAAACCTGGATGTTTTGTTGCCAAACCATTTCGCCCTAGTATGGAACTCGTCAGCAATGTTCATCCACGACCTAAATTATAATTACTATCATCTCACTGGTGACTGAATTTTAAAAGTAATTTCTTGAGTTTTAGTGTGAAGAATTGAGCAGTAAAGTTCACCCATATGAAGTATTAGGCAGTTATCTACCAGTGGCAATGGATGAGATCACACAAATATATCTCGAATTTACTGGGTTAAAAATATCATATAATTTGGATTGTGACTGGCAAGTGGAATCCAGGAAGTGCGTTTCGTCCTATTTGGGACTCATTGGCTGGATGTACCTGCATCCCAATGTTGATGTTCACACTGGGATTCGAACTCAGTCCGTTTCGTGTCGTACGCCACCGCGTTCACCACTAGTTTCTCTGGTGAAGTCGTGGATAAGCTCTACTGGTTGATTCAATACTAAGTCGAAATAGCTGTACATTACATAGTTTCTGGTTATTAGTGATTGATTGTCTAACTCAGACTAATCCGTAATATCAGATTAGAATTAACCAACTTTCACAACATGCAATTCATTCTTTTTTATTAACTTAAAAAAGAGCCAGAACTATAAAGAAAGTCCAATAGTTTGATATTATTTCATTATATTTGGCTTTCATCAGCTACATTTTGTGGCACGTGTTCTATTCTTTGAACATTTAGTTAATTTCTAAAAAATCCTTTAGAATAAATCCTGATGTTATTTAACAAGACAGTCAAATACTTAAAAATGAATCACTCAGTCTGAATATCATAAATGTACCGACGACATGAATTTATCTTAGACGATGTATTATGTAGTTGCCCGTTTACTAACTAAGATAATAAAATCTCATCTGAAACGCGGTTAGTTGATGGCTCAGTTAAAACTTCACCATTCTCTCCATAGATGACATTGTAAACCATAAAGTGAATATTCATTGTGTAGTTGACGAGTAATGCATTCATCTAATTAATTGATATATTTCTGTCAACTAGTTATTGACATTAAAGGAACAATTATTCTAGTTAGTTGAATAAATCACCTTTTGTTTAGATGAATCCTAATGACTTCCATTGTATACAATAAACATAATCGTAAGCCACTCAATAAATTGATTAGAATGTAATGGATTATTCAAAGAGGATTGTTAATCCATACTTAGTATCCTATTACAATTACAATTAGTTTCACATGAGTAGGTTAATTGATAACAATACGCATAGTTTATATGATTATCGAAAACTTAACTTCATTTTCAAGCAAAATAAAAGGACAATTGTAAATTGGGTAGTACAACTTAGCCTCATCAAAAACCCCCCTTAGGACCATAGAAACAATACAGACCAATACAAAATCAAATTCTTATTACGTGGTTATGATGATGATTTATGGTGCATTGACTGATTTTGACAAGAAAATGATCATTATTATCTAACTGTTATGTTATAGACTACTTGTAACAATCTGTTTATGGTGATAGTGATTTAGATAGTGTCACAGATCAAATTAACAGATGCTCATCCTCTATTGGTTCTTTATTCCTATCACTAACATGCATAATGTGGATGTGTGTATTTATTATGCTTATTTTCTATTAGCATTTCTACTTATAAAGTCAAATTTTATGAGTACTGTTGTATGGTTTGAATTGTTATTATCTAAGTTTGTTTCAATGTTGTAGATGGTAGTGATGTATGATGTATATCTACTGTTCACGCCGATGTAAGTCACAATAGTTACAACACTATTTCATGAAGTATTGCATACACCTATTTTAGATAGTTAATAACATTAGATAGCAGTATATGTCATTTGAATAATGAAAGAACGACAACATTTGCAGAATTCAATGTATTTCGTTGTAGTCACCCTGATCAGCTACCTAGATGAAATTGATTCTTGATAACTCAAAATAGTAACATATATGTTGATTTTGTTAATTGAAATGGTTAACAGATAGCATTAGATTGGAGTTAGAGTATTTATAAATTATTTACCTGGTTTCTTACTAACGAACCGAAAGTTTTACGACAAAAACAATTACCACCTGGTTTGTGTACCTAAAGGCGTCCTCCAGCTACCTGGGAACTCGGAGGATACGAAGAAAGTCTAAGAACTGAATTCGTCATTTGAGCCTCTATGCAAGAATATCCAGAAATTATTGGTAACAGCGTCAAAAAGGTGTCTATTTTTAACTGTTTGACCACAATGCCCTGCAGTTTTGCCACTATTGAGTTCGATTGGTCAACAAACATGGAGAGGTTCATAATGGAGCGGGCTCTTAGAGACTTAAGTACTATAGGTTACACGGCTACCTTTGGAGCTTAACTCATGCCACTCAATGATCATGGCTTCAAAATACCAGAATGAGAGTAGTGATTCAATCAAACCTCTTAAAGATCTCGTTAAACCTTTGCATGACACGGCCATTCCATGTTATGATTGAAACCTGACTAATATTATGAAGTAAGCATTTCGCTGTGTGTGTTCAATTATAATGGTCAAGAACGTTTCGTCTTGACTAGATTAATCTATACAAATTGTTAGACAAAAACCTAAAGAGTTGACCTTTAAATCGGATCAAACAATAACCATGGTAGATTAAGTGATATGTCTTTCAATTGAAATTTATCTGATTACATGGTTAGATAATTGATGAATGAATAGAATATTTCTAAAGTTTCCAGATCATTCTGGACCTATCTGCTAAGTTCAATGAATTAATGATAAGTTGATAGTTAATAGGATAAAGTAAATCGAGGAATTCTGTACGTGCCTTACAGCTTATTACATTCATCCAATGAAGTTATATCATCAAATATATACTTTCATACAAAATATTTGAAACAAGGTAACAGTGAAAGATAATAAATGAGTTTATGTACCTGTGAATCTTCATGTACTGTAGCGGTTTGGATATATGTTAAGTATACCCAATTGGTGTTTATCTCAACAATTAATGTTGGTTATCACAGAAGTAGAATGAAAAGAAGCTAGAGATAAACAATTTATGAAATCATTGATTATTAGTCTGAGTAATGTCAGTAGTTACGGACTAATTGATTACGGTTGTAAGTTTGTCACCGTAACTAACTCTGGGTGACATAGTTCATAAGTGAACGTAGTCGGGCAGGTAAATTTATTCATTGTTTCATTAGATCTTTAGCCTAAATCTATTTTATATCTTTCACTTTACTAATTAATTCTTCTTTCTACTACCACTGTGTTACTTCGGTATTCATGCGACTGTAGTTTCCTGAATAGATGCAAACGTATACCAAATCCTACGTTATAACATCGACTGAGAGATATATTATTGACAAAACAAAACTGACAAGGATATGCTGTATAACATAGAACTGTCATTAGGTAATATATTTACTGGGAACAATACAAACGTGCCTTTACTTAGTTTACTCAATTACAACAGTTTGTGGTATTCAAGTCTATAATCAATGTAAACAGTTGTCTTATTATTCTGTCATATACACGCATAGAATAGATAAGTTGATGTGTATTACAACGTATTTCACCATCAACTATCTTAAGTCATGTTGTGATTTCATCAGGTTTATGAATACAAATTGAATTCTTATCTGCCTTCAAGCGACGTTACCAGACAGTAAACAAATAAAAACATTGTTCTCTAAGGTTTTGAAGTTATTGAAGTATGTCAATCTGTTTAAATTGGAAATAAGGTAAGTAGGATTCGAAAGTCGATCACTTCAACTACTAAGCTACACTATCATAGACAGATATTGAAATATTATAATGCTGACTGTAATCATATATTCTTCAAGAATTTAGTTTGAATAAAACATAAAATGTCGTAATTTGAAGTTTGTTGGGGACTAAAACTAATCAGTCTTTGATGTCATGTATTCATCCACAGTAAATTTTCTGGATACAGCTGAAGTTTACAAACGCTATTCAAATTGAGTTATAGCTAGTATGTGGAATCCAGGACTCGTGTTTTATCCCATTTTGGACTACTCAGTTGGATATAACTGTATTCCAGTGGTGATGCTTACACTAGAATTCAAACTCTGTTTGAGTTATACTAAACAGTTCAAGTTTCAGCACTAGGCAATTGAGTCTAAAGAGTTACACGTGTTTAACACCTGATATTAAACAAACTGAGTTTGAGCCCTTAAATGAGCATCAACACTGGGCTACAGACACATTGACGAATCTCAAACAGGACAAAACGCATGTTCACGATTCCACTTACCAACCATAATCCAACTTTATTTATATACAGGATTGAAACAAAAACACAAGTGAATATGTAACTTCTATTAAGGAGGCTGTTGTCTTTCATTCACCGCATAATTACAAACCCATGATGATTGTGTACTACAATGATCAATTAACAGTAGAATAATGCATAAATTACTACTTAATCATTCAACTTACATTGACTACTATACATGTAATGCATAACTTACATTATTACTGTCTTTCGTATTCAAAAAATTTTTAGTTATAGGTAATTAGATCATCTACTTTATGGTTACATATTGACTTGATTCACAAGAACAAAAACATCTAGTAACTGAACACCAATAAAAACTTATTAAAATACTACAAAATTCAGTTTTTATTGGTAATTCTATTAAAGGAAACGTGTTTCTTTCTTTAAAAGTATGTTCAACGAATGATGATTTATGCTACAGTTAATCAGATTATTGTAAATGAAAACAGGTCAAATTGATAATCTAGTGCTTAATTTCAAATGAATCACATTGATTTATGACGATGGAACACTGAGTAATGATCAATATATTATGAACGTATGTGGAACACTGTTGTCAACACACACTTTTAATCATAAAGAAAGTAGTACTCCTTGATGTATTACATTCCAGATCGTCTAGTCTCATGGTACACAGCATTTAGTATTAAGCTATTCAATTTTTTCTGATGAATATTACCAATCAATCTAACACAAAAGTATATTCCACGTGATATCATACGAAATTCGATTAAATACTAAATATAGATTAACAAACTTTACAATAAGTTTATTTGATTGTGTTCATCAAAGATTGAGGTGGATTGGATAACACTGAATACCGTTGAGGACAACTGTGTCGTTCTAATATAGGATTCTATTGAGGTACTGTACACCGTCGGTTCCTCTAGGGAATTCAGTCCAAGGCTTTCAGGACTCACAAGGATCGTTGATGTGTCTACCTATCAAGGTAACTGATGTCCATTAGTAGAATTACACATTCATCAACTGGTGATATGGCACGACAGTTAATCAATCCAATTGGTGATAAGTGGTTCACTACTAATTCGTCTAAATTTCATCAGTCACGACTTCATACTGGAAGTTAAGCAATATCCAGAATGATCGTCCTGGTTATACATAAACAGTAGAACCTGAATAACCTGAATTCGATCCTTCAATGAAATCGAGGATAGGGACTGACATATAAGTGTTCCATACTAGGATGAAACAGTTTTTCAGTGCTTCCTAGAGAACCAACCAACATCAGTGTTCTATGAATACAAACAAGTAAGCTTAATACCTTTCTTCACAAAACCAGCTCAGTTTAAACATCACATTAGTCACTAATCTATCAAAGTCACGTTATGTTTAAACTAGTTTTCACTGGTGATTGAACTTTATCTTTCAAGTTACGTTGTGATCACTAGTTGAATTGTCCACTATAGATTATACGGTTTTATTGATATCGGGGTCTAGACGAAACAGTCTATATATCAAACTGCGGTTATATGATGAAATGAAGACGTGTGTCAGAACTTCATACATTTCAAACAATCTAATTGTGTTTACCAATTGACATTTGTATGTTGCTACGTATACAAATGAAAAGGTAATCAAGACTTTCATGTTATGGTGTTTAAATGGATATGTCCCATAATGGATATAAATATAAATAATGTCTTAATAATAACACACAACGAATACTCATATTCCTCCTAAAGTAAACATTATTACACTTTAAAAGAAATACATTCACCTTCCACATAAAACCCGGTGAACATGGAAGAAGAAGAAGAAGAAGAGTGAACAGTATAGTTAGAACACTGTAACCACTGGCTAGTATCCTAGTCATTATTTATGTTGATTGTCCAGTATGTTATCAACTTCGTTAAGCATAATAATAACTCGCTTTGGTGTTTCACAATAGAATTGAATGACTTAATAACATATTAAATAATAATAAAGAGGATAGTTGAGAGTGTCTTCATTCTAGTTTAAGACATCTCTTATCAGGTTCAGATTATCTACTAAGATGTTGAATAACCGCATTCATTAAAACAAAGACTTAGTTTATCCAAATATATTGTCAAGTAATCACTTCTACATTATTAACTAGAATTGACACATTCATGTATTGCTTAACAATAAGATAGACATTAGGGGAAACTTGTATATTCCCATTGATTTGTTATAGACTGGAGCTGGTCAGTCATTGTTGCTATATGTGCATCCTAAGTGGATTGCCTCGATATAGCGAATTTTTCACAAGTTTTACATAAGTTGGATTGTGACTGGCAAGTGGAATCAAGGACGCGCGTCTCGTCCTATTCGGGATTCATCCCAATGTTAATATTCACGCTGGGATTCGAACTCAGTCCCAAATAGGACGAAACGCGCTTCCTGGATTCCACTTGCCAGTCACAATCCAACCTATATAATAATATAGATAGCTTAGAAACAAAACACATTGTTGCATAATGGATACTTACAGTATGATGTAATCCATTATGTTTCTAGTAGTAAAAATAACTAAATTGTATCAGTTATAATTTCAATAGTGAAATAGCTAAAAAATAAAAGGGATGTGAAAAAGCAAACAAAGTCACATGATCCACCAATAAGAACATGTGATAAACACACATTACGTAATATTCTTTATAATCAACTTATATTACCCATGATCATATAATAAGTAATGATTGATGTTAGATAATTATTTATTAATAATCAAAAGCTACTTAACAGTTCATAAAGCTTTCAATATAAAAGAAATTGATATAATGTACCCTACAATAATTTTTACTATGGTGTACATTACAAACTTAGTGTAATATGAATAATTTCAAAGAGAGAAGTGGGAAATCCACTATTGATTAACGGTCGAGTAGTTCAAAGGGTTAGGTGTTAGCCAATCTAAACTACATGGGGATGAGTGAAGTGTGCATACTGTTGAAGAGTCCGGTACTAGGACAAAATAGTTATCCAGCGCAACTTGGTTTTCAGTGGTATCCTACCAACATTAATTTGTCACGAATTCAATCAAAGATAATTATTAAATAAGTATCATATCAATGTGAGAACACTTAAAGCTTACAGATTGTATGAATGTTGGATGTTGCAAATGCTTTCGTGATGTGTATTGTAATAACAAAGATCAAAGTGAATTTTTACTACACAATTGTTAAAAACCACTAAACATTGAACATCTATTTTATCATTATATGCTACGAAACAGCAGCCTAAGAAAGAATTCATGTTACAGAGTTAATATTAAGTGATGAAATGATAGTCAACATTTCAACAATCCACATGACTAAACTTAAGCGAAACGATTTCAGTGTTCGTTATCTCTTTTGTATTCAGATATTTTGGTTAGTTCTACTTTGAATAAAGGTAAGCAAAGTATATGCTTGACTTTTACTACACTTGTTAACATGTCAGTGACTAAGATTTGCTCAAAGAGAATAGTGGTGGATAAATTCAGACACTTAAATTGCAATCTTTAAGAAAAATTGTAGTAGAAAATGAAATGCGTTTGTACTGAGACAAAAAGTTATAGTAGTACTGAACTCCTGACTGGCAGTGTGGATCCTCGATTACATTAAGTAATCTTATCTATGACCTGATCAAGCAGTAATTGCTTCACACTCGAAATCTGTGCTCTAATATCTATCCCAACATAACTATGATAGTCGGCTCACTGGTTTCATACAAAACAACGAGCCCTAACCCAATTACACCTGACAATGAATCTCTGAAAAATGTGGAAAGTTTTACACACCTGAGCACCGTCATTAAAAAAAGGAGGGTGTCAGGCAGGTGTGAAGGCTCGGATTGGTAAGGCAAGCGCACTATTTCTACAACTGGAAACATCTACAACCGAAACCAGCTATCAGCTAACATCGAAGTTACGATTTGCAATACAGACGTGAAGACAGTTCAATTGTATGGAGCTGAAACGTGTACGAAGAACTACGAAAAGCATCATTGAAAGGATACAAGTGCTTATAAACAACTATCTACCTACTTCGGATTCGTTGGCCAGATGCCATCAACAACTACCTTCTGTTGCAGAAAACAAACTAACTTTAAGCCGAGAAAGAAACTAGGAACAGACTTAGGATGTGGATAAGATACACAAGAAGGAAAACATCAAGTTGTGTCACGTGACAATCATTAATTTCGAATCTTCGAGGCCGAAGGAATGGAGAAAAACCCAAAAACACATTGCTGTGGAATTTGGAGACATACATGAAGAAAATGAATGGCAATTGGAAAGATCTGGAAAGAAAAGTCTAGGAAAGAATTGTTTGAAGAATGTTAGTTGGTGGCCTATGTTCCACTTGGATTAATAGACATTGATTGATTGATTGATTCAGCTCATTAGTGACTAATATCAAAATATCTTTTAAGTTCCAGAAAAAATTTGCTATAGGTGGTATTCACAGTCGTTATGAGTGAGATAATTTTCATTAGTAGCCTTGACTGACCTTACTATACTTACTATTACTTGTGGTAATAATTCTCCTATTTATCACAAGTCATATTCAGCATTCACCTAGTTGACCATTAACTTAAATACTGTGAGTTTTGTTCTCTGTAGGGAACAAGGGCGACCACTACTATGTCTTCTAGTAGATAAGTTGGTTGTCAAGTACTCACTACTTTTCCACCAGTTTTTAACGAACATCAATCTGATGGAAATAAAAAATTTCAATGACTTTGCAAGCATTATACATGTAATGCATAATCCCAGTCAATGTCATTGACGACTTTGAACGTCACTTTTTTATTAAAGATACTCTATTATTATTATTATTATTATAGTGGACAAAGTATTCAGGGAAAAACCTAACTCACTTTATCTTATTTTATGACAGATATAATATATTACTTATTAGAATTAAACACAATGTATTATATAAATGTAATTAGGATAAGTTTGGCATAAAGCGAACTGAGTTCGAAACCCAGTGTGATCATCAACATTGGGATGCAGATACATCCAGCTGATGAGTCCCAAATAGGACGAAACGCGCCTCCTGAATTCCGCTTGGCAGTCACAATCCAACTTAAATATATAATGTTTTATAAAGTTATGTACTATTGACAACATAATAAAAATGATTTATTTATATTACTGTGATATTCCTATTAAGAACTATTGACAGTTTATACGAAGTTTAAAGAAGATCATAAAAACTTTCATGAGTAATTTTCTACTTTACATTCATGGGGAAAACTTAATAGAGAAATAACTTCCGTTAGATGTATTTCAAAAGTGACGATCTAATATACGAATTAAACTCAAGAGAAGATATAGTGGACGGAGAAAGAGAATATAATTCTTTCAAATCATCGACAGAAATGTTGTTGTTTTTCTTTGGAAGGTAACCAATCTTGAGATAAAAGCATATATGATCAAGTAGTCTACTAGACAAGTCACTAGGCATTAACTTTCAGTAGTGTATGGATACACAGTGTTGGGAGATTAATAAGCATGCTTAGATTATATATTATACTCCAATGATATAGATACACTTTGTGCTCGCACACAATGTTTGGATTAAGCAAAGTGCACAAAATCTGAGATTAAGCAACGACAACAACATCCAAATATTACAAATAACACCAGACCCTGGATGTGTTATTACTGATCAGTCTGCATAACCATTAAGAACCAGAAAGCACCAGACAGCTGTATTGCGAGATTCATATTAAATGTTCATCCATAATTCTACCAAGGAAGTGAGTTCAAAACCATCAATTTTTGTTGAGAAATAATAATTTCCACAATATCCAATAAAGATCAATGTCAGCCGACTAGGGATTAACTTCGAGAAGCTGATTCTAAAGTTCTAATACAACGACATAATCAGTGGAAACCAACCATTTACACGCCTATGATAACAAATAAAGTCGAGGAAAATATACTGAATTGACTGAAGTTATAAATATCAACTGATGGATGCTGGTATACTTATCTAACGGTTAAGCGTTAGATAGGGAACCTAGAAATTATAAGCTGGATTCCGTATTATGGTATCGTAAATGCATTACTAATTAATCCTAAACGACGATAAAATAGCCGTTTAGTATCAATTTCTGGCTTACATCGATTGTTAAACCTAATATCATTTGATGATATTAAATTCCCACTTGATAATCTTCAGAAATCCATGTTCTTATCTTATGGAGCTTGAAATTTTTGAATGCACTTTGTGATGAAATCTCCTTATTTCAATAGACAAAAATGCCTGTGAACAGACTGAATAGATGACTTTGTCTAAAGATGAAAGTTTACTTTCTTGAATCGATGTTAGATCAGTAATAATGAGACACTATCAGATAGAGTACAGAATTCACATTTCTTATCATTTATAACACATCAGATAAATGTGTCCGCGTTAGATTTCTATTCATTCACTTTACATATTTTCCAACTGATATGTTTTAAGGTAGAAAGAAATATGCATGCAATATTTCACTTTCAAGGCATATTCTATGATTTAGCTTCATATTGGAACACATCGCTGTGGATGTATATACAGCAATACAGACTGATTGATTCTACTCTGGAACATGAGTAACAATATCATACCAACACGTATTATATATTTAAGTTGGATTGTGACTGGCAAGCGGAATCCAGGACGTCCTATTTGGGATTCATCGGCTGGATGTATCTGCATCCAAATGTTGATGTTCACACTGGGGTTCCAACTCAGTCCGCTTCGTGTCAAACGACACCTCGTTCACCACTAGTCTACTGTGTCCAAACAGTCACACTTGTGCAACGGGCATATATATATATATATATATATATATATATATATATATATATAATTAGGATAAGGCTGACCAGTTTCAGTCCATTACAAATCAACGGGAAAATACAAGCTTATCCTAATTATATACCAACACGTATAAATTAAAGACATATAAAATAATAATGTGATTATTTTTTCATCAATGAACACCATATGATAACATCAATGACTTCATGTCGCCTATTTGGAACCAAGCAAAACCTTCTAATCATAGTAATATAGAGTAGGTGTATATTAGATTACTTTAGTTAAATTCTATTTGAACCATTCATAAGAAGAAATATATCACAATTAGTAATTATTATTATACAAAATAATGGTAGAGTCTGACAGTGTATTGTTATACACTAATATTCCTATCAATCACTGTCCACGTTTTGTTAACTCTGTTGAGCGAAGTCCACTATCCTCTAACCTAATTATGAAATTATTCAATTCATATATTTGGATCTTTCCATTGGTTTGCAATGGACTGTTGCAATACGTACAACCTGAGCGGACTGCTTAGATATAGTGATGATACAGAAGTATATAATACATAGGTGCATCCTACTAAATAGTTGTGAATTCCGATTGCCAGTTATGTTTAAATTAAATCGTTTAAATTATGTTTTAATTACATTTAGTAGGACTCCATGCAAACAAACAATCGATTTCACTATGTAGTCTGTGGTGTCTTTGTTTGTGGCTAATATTTTCAGGTTACATAATGAATCATACATTTTCTCCAGTACAATCAAACCATGTATTCGGATTAGATATGTTTGTTATCATAAAAAAGACATTTCTGTGACCCTTTTCTAAACAGATTAATACTTTTGCACTGTACAACCCATTCACCTTTAGAAAAAAATGTACAGAATAAACTACTGTTCAAGTTAGATTGCGGCTGGTAGACGGAATCCAGGAAGCGCGTTTTTGTCTTATTTGGGATTCGTCAGCTGGATTTACCTGCATCCCAAATACATTACAATAAACTACTATTTTTAGACTGTTTACTTTAAAAGAACTCATGTGGAACATACAATTTTATTATTTACAGCAAACCAATACACTGTAGTTAGCATAAAGACTTTAATTCTACACATTAGTTCTTTTGTCCTCAGTCTATTCAGAAAAGAAACCAGAATCACCACATCAAATTATGACAAAGATAGGGAAATAAGGAATATAATTAATATATTGAAAGTTAATAATTCCCTCCTATCCAGTAGCGTAATTATTATCCAAAATAATAAATAAAAATAATAATGGTACTCTGTGGATTAGCATAGTGATTCTACTCTACCGTTAAGAGATGATCGATTGAACTACAAGAAGTTTTCAGGCTATAACATATATGGGCTTTCGGTAAGCAAACTCTGTTGTAAATTAATTAAAGTAAAAGAACAGATTTATTTCACCTTGACACAACACTGTGTCTACAGACTAGACTATGCTGATTATGGTACTATCTACATTGGGAAGTGTTTTCTTTAAATATAGGGGATCTATGTTATGCAAATAGACCACCTAGTAATCTCGTAAATTTAAAAAACTGTAAATAGAATTAACAACAGTAGTAAATGCTACTTTTAGAAATCATCAAACCGACGTTAAAAACATCAAAACGATTCAAAAAGGTTATTTAATCAGAAAGAAGAACAAGTGGTTAAGGGCTTTCGTACATATTGTTATACCTAACTACACGAAATACCGAACAATCGCATATGTAACACATACGTTAAATCATACACAAGATACACAAGCATAAATGAATTTTCCCTCTTTACGATTTTGTGACCGTTTATCATTCACTTCAATCCTCTTCACATTAATACACACAACTTGATCTCATTTTCGACATAATCGACATTTATATCAATAGAAAAGTTGATCTTTGCAGTTGGTTATGCAATTAACAGATTTGATTCAATTGGTTCCTATGTTCTTCTATATAACCTCCTGTTAATTTGTTATCAGCTGATTCTATGAAGAATGGACTTTGATTAAAGCTACAGAATGTAAGGAATTCAAAGTTTCTGTACATTCAAATTGTACATATTATATGAACTATAGCAGAATAGTCAGTTTTAGCTTTTCTATTAGAGACAACTTTCATCATACACTATCAAATGGAAATAAATACAAAGTAACACATAAGTCTTATGCAACATAATAAAATATGTCAATATTCACCAGAAGGCTATTCCTGAAATTATTAGTGTTAACTGTAGATCTCTTATTGAAAAAGTGAACCACCTACAATATCTCCTTAGTCGAAATATATACTGTAGCTGTGGTTTAATCACAGTTCACACGACCTGTTGGTGACATTTTGGTATCGCTAAGAGGTTTCCAGGTTTGTCAACAGGATCGCTCTATCATCAATAAAACGTGTCGTGGTAATGCTACTTTCGTAAACACAAATTGATGTAATCCAAGCATGTAGACTTTAAGCTTATAAATGATTACATCGACTGACTGATATCAAGATGCCGTCCAAAACATGTGGATACATATAAAAACACATATATTGCCAATATTTATCATCAGTCCCATCTCACTTTGTAGATGAGTTCACCAGATTTACTGCAATTACTCTAATTGTATACATAGAAAAAGAGTAAATAGTTAAAATACTTTATGCTGAAAATTCATATTATACTAAACATACTATTGAATAGCGCTACTGATATTATTATTAACAAAACTGAAATATTATCTATACGAAATACAGTTTATTCATTCACAATTCAATACATTTGAACAGCTTAGTAACAAATTGAATGCCAACAAATTACCATTACCTTAGTTCAGTAAGTAATAATACAAAATTTCTTCAATAATACACTTACTTAGTACTTTGATATTTTGTAAATTACACATTAGAATCATGAACATTTGAACTACATCTACCTTTCCATAGTCTTTAGACAACAGTAAATGATGTGAATAACGTGATAGAAGATTAAAAGAGACAATCCATTTGTTTTAATAACTCTCAATATAATTAATAAATACTAGTGAAATGTAAATTTATTTATTTACAAATTAATATTTAATAAAATAGTAATTTAATAAAATTTATTTTATTAATTTAATGAATATTTCTGATTGGCTGAAAAAAATTAACCAATCAAATTGCAAATTGAATTTTTTTTAATTATTAAAGAGGTAATGATTCAGATCTAATAGTTTGTTTACGTTACAGATTGATCTAAATTAAGGAATGTTGCCGACTGAAATTGGTAGGGTATCAGTAAAAGCTAGTTAGCAGTTGACTACCATTTCATCTTTGTATGGGAATTCTCATTAGTGGACAGAGAACACTTAACACTGCACCACTGAACTGGCTCCCAATGAAAAAATTGCCACTTTCATCAACTTTTCAATTATCACTATAATATTCCATTGCCATCGGTGCTCTCAACAAGTCTAAACTCCACCAGACTACTGTAGGATGCTCCTGAATTTCTAATGAGAAATCATGAATCGTGTTAATGTTGAAAATAGTTGGCTTTGGAAAAGGTTTAATAAACCGCCTATATTTAATTCTTCAAATCTTTAGGCGGTCTTTTGATAAACAATTAGATAGATGGAAACTGCTTACTTTGTTATACAAGGAAATTGAAAGTGATTTAACTATAGTCCTCAAACTAACTTTAAAAATGCATCCTATATGAACACTTTGTATTAGGAATTTTAAACAAAGAACTTAAGAAAACATTCTAAAATAGTTTATATGCCTAAAACCGCTTATTTATCAGAAAACTACTAACTTTCTTACAGAATAGACCATGAGTGGTACACCTTGCTTTCATACGTGTCTGAAGATTCACCTGTCGATACATTTTAGAAGAAACCGTTTCAAGTGAGAGAATTTATTTCCAGGACTAACAAAGTTTATTCAACTGCCTGTCCTTACAAAAGTGAAAACAGCGCTATGGACTATCTAATATAATATACTAGAAGAATATAAAGGGGACTCATCAAATTATTTTATGAATTATCTATTCGGTATTAGGTTGGCGCCAAAAGGCTGAGGTGAATTATGTCAAGAATTTTGGTGCAAATTATCATTCTTAGTCACTTTTAACCCTACTAATTTCGGTGTCTTTACGTTTATTGATCATTGATTGTCATTAAGTAAAGCCTTAAAACAATAACTTAATACTAATTATGAAACTTATTTCTTTTAATGTGTAACGAAACCTACATGTAAACATTGCAAGTTTACTTATACCATCGGGTTTTAATAGATTGATTCATGAATTCTCCAGGCTGTGAAAGAAACTGAACGGAGATATTTACATTGAGAGGTCACTAAACAGCGGCTGATGTTATATTTGTCTAACCTACCTGATGATGTTTTAATTCAATAGATCGGGTTGCAATGTAGTCATTAGCCTATATGTCTAGCTATTATGTGCATTCTTTCTATTAGATAGTTGGAAGTAATAAACAGAAAGCCATAGTGAAAATCTAAATGCTACTAGATGTTATCCACAGTCCCGATATCTCATCGGTAACAATCTCATCCTGTAAAGTTGTTCGACATAAGTTTCACTGACAAAATAATAATTACGTTATTCATGAATTTAGAAGCACATTGCCGATTAGTTCTTATCAGCGCTAAACCATTTTTAATAGTTTACTGAGAACTTCAGACGAACATCTAGGATCTAAATATAATACACCCGATATCCTATCAGTAAGACTTGGCTTCAAACTGTAATTCGACGAAACAACTATCCACTGCTCTCTGGTTTTAGTGGTATCCAACGCAGACAAATTAGTGATAAATTTCGAACAACAATGTTACAGAATTCGTTCAAGAATATTTCGACACAACCAAGCATTCTATTTTAGCTCCATGTAATTCTGCTGACATATTTTACACTAGTTAAGAAATAAAATACGACAAATATAAAAATCAGTCACAAATAGGATTCTGCATCAATGGACATTCAGTATGTTGTGTGGACAGTTGTTTATAAATACTTGTACCCTTCTGAGAATGTTCGCAGTAGTTTACCACGCCCTTAGCACCAATAAACAGAACTGTCTTGAAGTTCAAATTGGAGAGTCTGACTTTGAGGTTGGTTGACAGTTGTTTTGAGTCCTATATGTCCTTCAATTATAGAAATACTGCCCTAGTCAATCCTTGCCTTTACATTCGCATCGGACACTCCTTGTTTATTGATGATGCTTCCCAAGTGTGTGAAAGTAGCCACTCTTTCCAGAGTTTCTCTATCATGTTCAATTTCTTTTCATTATGACATAGATATTGCTCAAATTACTTAATTCTCACAGATTCATTGATGATTATCATATATATACTTTTCTTTTAGTTAATTATTGCTGTCATACTATGATCCCAATATCCTAAACTGTATATACAAGTTCCCTAATTCTGCTGTCCTTGGATTTGCGTTTCTTGTTACTGGTTGGTCGAGTAGATGTTATACAAAAGTCATTGATTTTACTCGATAAATGGGTTAGTCGTGACATTTATTTGCCACTGTTTGTTCATTTCATTTATATTCCTGTGGAAGATTTAGATTATTGATGCACTTTACTGACCAGTCATTGTTTTCAAGTCTGTCGGATAGTAGTAATAGTACAAGTCCTATTGGTTCGTTCAGGACACGCGTTTCGTCATATTTGGGACTAGATGGCTGGATGTACCTGCATAACAATGTTGATATTCATAGTGGGGTTCGGAATCAGTCCATTTCGTGTAAAACGCCACCGCGTTCACCACTAGACTATTGAGTCCAGACAGCCACATTTGTGCTACGGGCGCATAGGTATTTAAATAAACTTGTATATAACCGTTGATTTTCTTACAAACTGAGTTCAAATCCCACTGTGAACATCAACGTTGGGATGCAGGTACATTCAGCCGACGAGTCCCAAACAGGAAGAAACGCGCGTTCTGAATTTAATTGTCAGTTACAATCCAATTCAAATAATACTTGCGAATAATCGGTATATCTAGACAATCCGCTCAGGATGCACATCTACCAACAGAGACTGACCAGCTTCAGTCCGTAACAAAATCATCGGGAGTATACACGTTCATCCTAATAATTTCTTTATAGAAATTTAAAACATGACCACACGGTAAGCTAACTGGGAGTATAATATCAATGCGGAACGAGGGTGACAATGATAGTAAATTAGAACAGAGTGCGCATAAATAACTAGTCATACTTCATAAACGCAGAATGACACAGTCTATCAATCAATGCCTGTTATACGTTACCCGTCAAGCACAGGCCACTAACCAGCAATGCCCATTTTACTTTACTTACTTAGGCCCGTTACTCCACACTGAGGAGCGTATGCCACTTACCAAGATTCTCCATTGAACTCTGTCCTCAGCAATCCATTCCAGTTGTTTTCTGTTACTGTTTATCTTTTTTAATGTCTGCTTCCAATTCTCGACGCAGTGTGTACGTTGGACTTCCTCTTTTCCGTTTCCTAACAGGATTCCATGTTAATGCATGTCTCGTGATGCAGTCTGATGGTTTCCACAATGTATGTCCACCGTCATTCCTAATTTCATCTTCGGTTGGAAGTTGATGTGTCCACTCCCATAGTAATCTATTGCAGATGGTTTCCGGCAAACGAACATTCAGTATCTTGCGTAGACAGTTGTTTATAAATACCTGTATCTGTCTGATGATGTTTGCAGTAATTCTCCAAGTTTTAGCTCCATACAGCAGAACTATCTTCACGTTCGAATTGAAGAGTCTGACTTTGAAGTTAGTTGATATTTGTTTTGAGTCCCACATGTTTTTTAACTTTAGGAATGCTGCCCTGGATTTGCCGATCCTTGCTACTACATCTGCGTCGGACCTTCCTTGTTTCTATGATGATGCACCCCATGTACGTGGAAGTATCCACTTATTTCAGAGTTTCTACATTAAGTTCACTTGCGTTGGTGCTCCATGTGTTGTATTTAAGAATCTTGCTCTTTTCCTTATGTATGTTCAGGTCTACTGATGCTGAGGTTGATTCTACGTTGTTTTTATTCTCTTGTAGTTGTTGGTTTGTATGGGCTAAAAAAGCCAGATCATCCGCGGAGTCCAAATCCTCGAGTTGCATCCTACTTGTCCATTCAATTCCGTGCATCTCCCCACATGTGAAGGTATTCATGATCTAGTCAACCACTAGGAGAAAGAAAAAATGCGAGGGTAGGCAACCTCGTCTGACTCCGGTCCTCACTGGGAGTGCATTTGTCAGTTGTCCTCCAAGCACAATTTTGCACCGTGTCCCTTCATAATAGTTCTGGATGATTTTAACAAGTTTCTCTGGTACGCCGTAGTGTCTAAGAAGTTTCCATAGTGTTCTCCCATCTAAACCGTCAAACGATTTCTCATAATCAATGAAGTTGATATATACTGACAACTTCCACACGATGATCCGTAGTGTTGCGATTTGGTCCGTGCACGACCGATCCTTACGAAAACCAGCTTGTTGATCTCGACGTTGAGCCTCCACTGAATCTTTCATTTTGTTCAACAATACTCTGTTGAAGTCTTTCCTTGGTATCAACAGTAGCGTCATGGCTCAGTAGTTCCAACATTTGCACAAGTCTACTTTCTTTGGTATCTTGGTAAGATATCCTTCTTTCTAGTCTGCGGCACTTGTTTTTCCACCCAGATCCCTTTGAATAAAAGGTGTGTTATCCTTGCTGTTAGATCAATATCTGACTTGAGTGCTTCAGCTGGTATATTGTCAGGTTCTGCTGCTTTCCCACTCTTGATTTGTCTGTTGGTCATCTTGATTTCTTCCATCGTTGGTGAAGTGACATCTATCGGGAGATCTGTTGGTGCTGCTTCGATGGAGGGTGGGTTCAGTGGAGCTGGCCTATTTAAGAGTTCCTCAAAGTGTTCTACCCACCTATTCTTTTGTTCTTCAATCTCAGTGAATGTCTTACCTTCTTTGTTCTTGACCGGTCGCTCTGGTTTACCATATTTACCTGCCAGTGTCTTCGTTGTGTCGTATAGTTGTTTCATAATTCCTTCTCTTTCAACCTTCTGCGCTGTCGCTGTAAGGTCTTAGATGTTTTTCCGTTTGTCAGATTTATTGATCTTCTTTAATTGCTTATTGGCCTCTGTGCATTCAGCTTTAGCCTTTATTTTATTTGCTCTTGTCCGGCTGTTGTTGATTTCTATCTTCTTGTTCCTCCTTTGTTGAAATTTGCTCAGGGTCTCAGTGAAGACTCTTTCCTTATAATGGTGCTTCTTGCGACCTAGAACCTTCTGACACGTTGACCTTAAGGCTTCTTTGATTCTTTTCTAGTTGTCCTCCATAATCGTTTCTTCTTCTGTCGGTACATCTTGTAAGACTTGGAATCTGTTGTTGAGAGATATTTTGAATTTCTTGAGTTTGCCAGTGTCTCGGAGAAAGGCTGTATTGAACCGTTGTACTGCTGTTACTCCAGCTGTCCACTGCCTCTTTAGCTTAAGTTTCATATTGGCAATCACCAGGTGGTGGTCTGAAGCTATGTCAGCTCCTCTCCTGGTTTGTAAATCTCACCATTGTCATTTCTGTCTCCCAGTCCCTGTCGTCTCATGGTTTCTTCATATCCAGTGTTGTCCATTCCGACTTTGGCGTTTAGGTCCTCCATCAATATTGTCAGATGCTTTCCACGACACTTTTCTGTAATCGATTGCAGTCTGTCATAAAATTGATCTTCGTCTTCGTCGTTTCCGTCGTTGACTGGTGCATAGCATTGGATAATATTCATTGTAATCCCTTTCTTCATTGTTTTGAAAGGTGCTCTAATGATCCTGGGTCCATGTGGTTCCCATCCCACAAGTGCATTATGTGCCTCCTTAGACAGCATTAGAGCAACTCCTTGGTTGTAAGAGCATTTTCCTCTTCGTGGCCGGAGTATAGTAGCATCTCTGCCGAAGTCAATGTTTTCTGTCCAGCATGAGTCCAATGGGTTTCGTTGATTCCGAGTATTGTCAAGTTGTATCTCCTCATTTCTGCAACTATTTAATTTGTGTTTCTGCTCTCCCACATTGTTCGAACATTCCATGAACCTATAAAAATATTTTCTCTGGTTGTTAGAACGAGGCCATCGGCACCCTGACTTCCGAAAAATTTCGGCTTTCATCATGAGGCGTCATAAACAATCCTTCTACTCCCAGGACAGAGTTTAAATAGTTAAGCTTGTTTAATCTGGTTAGCGATTTCTAGCAAGCTTGGGTTTAGGGGATGGGAATGATAGTCCCATGCCCAACTCTCTTCCCTTACCTGGGCTTGGGACCGGCAGTAACATGAGGAGAGCTACAGGTGGAGATAGCATTGTCCAGCCAACTCTATCTCCAAATCACCTTTACAGTTTCTTCCAACTGTTATTTATTCTTTTCATATCCGCTTCTAATTCCCATACCGATATGTGCTATGCGCACTCCTCTCCTCTGATCATGAAAATTCCAAGTTAACGTATGTCTTTTTGATGCAGTTTGTTGATTTATTTAATATATGTCCTATCCAACTTCATCATTATTTCTTGATTTTCTCCTCCGCAGGTTTTTGGTTTGTTTGTTCTCTACCACTGTAGGTCGATGGTATCCTGTAGACGAATCCAAATTATCTTGGGTAAAAAACTGTTTATAAATGCCTGTACCTTTAGAATGGTGCTTCCCGTACTTTTCCATACAATTTTTAGCACTATTTAATAGAACTGTTTGTACGCTTGTAGTGTAACCAAACCGGTTACACTAGACGAACTAAATTTTTCTTTTGTGTATATTGAGGCCTACTGTTGGCTGTAGAGGCTGCTGTTACACTATCCGTCTACACCAACATTTGTTACTATGTGTGGAATAGAAGACCTAGGTCATCTAAAAAGTGTAAGTCGTCTAATTGTATCCCTGTTGTCTACTGTATTGTGTGCTTTTCTTTAAATGTTGAAGTTCTCCTAATTCAGTTAACTGCGATTACAAGGATAAAGGTTAAGAGTAGTCAGCTCATTTGAATGAATCTGTAAGCTGCCTGGAAAATTATACAATAACAGTTAATACGTCAGAAGAGATGATAGGGCGAAAGATATGTACAAATAATAAAAATACATCGACTAGTGATATGCAACCAATAGTTCTAAAACAGTTCTGAAAGTTAGTCATTCACCTTGATTCTCTTGACTTAATACTGTCTGAAAGTCAGATGTTTACCAACCTAAAGCTCCTGGGGCGGAATCTAGGGAGCATACTACTGAAAAGTGAAATAGCTATCCAATACTCCTTGGCTTTCAGTAATACTCACCCAACATCAATCTATGACTTATTCAATCAATTAACTATTTGAATTCACTTAATCATTTTAAAGCAAAAATGTATTAAATTTAAGTATTAGTGCGAACATCAACATCGTAATGTTAAACATTCCTTTTAATGAGTAGCACATAAAAGGACATTTATGTACTTGATTTCATTACTAACAACCTTCTATGTATTTCAATAGCTGGTTGAAGAACATACATTTTAACTTTGTATGTAATGAACAATAATAACAAAGTATTTTCTATTATTTACTCAGCTATTATACATCCAGTTACAACCTTTAAACTATGTGTATGTTTATGTATTCACTAACCATGTTGATTGTTGACATTTAACAAGGTAGATAAGCATCTGTTTATTACATATCTATGTATCTCTAGTGTTAACGGTTATCATCATCATCATCATCATCATCATCACTATTATCATCATTCTAGAAACAAGAAATGTAATTTATGTAATTGGTGCTGAGGGGGGGGGAGAGAGAGGTGGTATAGTTGGCAGCAGGATATTCAGAACTTGTGGATACGTTTAGAAACACTAATTATTGTAAAATGTTATTAACATAGTGGTATGTACTAAATGTTTTTATAAGCATGTTTCTTATTACAAATTTTCAGCAACAATTGTTATAACGTAAAGGTATTACCATGTATAATCATGACTTTATTTTTATCATACTATATGTTTCCATATTGTGCTTTCTTCTTGTGGTTCACTAATATATACGTCAATAACACTAATTGTTCTGAGTTCTGTTTATTTTGTTGAGATTATGATTTAACAACTAATCTCTGTTACAATGTAGTTCAGATGGGGATGAGAGGAGTAAATCTACGTTTAAGTTGTTGTCATTTTGTAGGTTAACCATTTACAAATTGCTGCAACATCCTAAATATTATCGTTCTAAGTTCATACGCTATTGTCACTGTACTATCAATTCATCTGTAGTCATTATTGTACACGTTCAAAGTAAAAATTGTTTATTTTTAGAACTCTCTCTCAAAAATTTTCATTTCTATCAATTTTGATATCACGACTTGATCTAAATCAGACAACCATTGATCACCTGGAAGCACTGGACAGGTGTTGCATCCTAGTACGGGACTCTTCAGCGGTAAGCATTTACAATCCCATCCAGGATCGAACCCAGGACACTTTGGCTCCGAGGTGGACGCTTTACCATTGGACCACTAAGTCGGCTCCTAACAGTTGATATTTCCAATTTGCTCAATTCACGATTAGGATGGTTTGTGGAGGTAGTTAGCCGTCAATTTAGAGGTAATTACTGGATTTCTAGTGTGAAGACATGAATGGTGGAGTTCAACCGTGTAGAGAGTTACTCCGCCTGGAGCCCCCACAGGGTTCCTGCCGGTCATCACGACCTCCCCTAATCCTCTTTCTCTTTCGGGTTCCTCAAGAATGACCCTTCCACGGTGTGGGCAACTGGGAAGTGATAACCGCCATCATACCGCTAACAGCACTCGAGTTCACCTTGTTCATGATCAAAAACGTTCTCCATCTCTGGTCTCTTCTTATAACACTTCTTCTCCTACAGTTTCTATGCGCGCCACTTTTACTGGTTACCCGAGTTCCCAAATTATCATACCAGGTCTCCTGAAGCCACGCTCTAAACTTCATGTTGGAGCTTTTAATGTGCGTACGCTGTGTCAAATCGGTCAACAGGCTGCCTTAGCTAAAACATTAGAATCTCTTGCAACTGATGTATGCTGTGTCTCCGAAACACGCATACAGGATCCCAGTATGATCGTCCGTTTGACCTCACCTAGTCAATGCAATGGAACTCCACACTTCACTCTTCGTTTATCTGGAGACCCTACAGCAATCTCACGTGGCCTTGCTGGTGTAGGTATAGCACTAAGCTTACGAGCAGAACAGGCTCTACTCGAGTGGATTCCTGTAGACAGTCGTCTATGTGCTGTCCGTCTAAATGGCACAGTACGAACTCGGAAAGATAGGGACACACGCCGATGCCTTTTTGTCGTCTCTGCTTATGCCCCCACTGATTACAGCACAGATGAAGTAAAAGACGACTTTTATATGATGTTTTCTAGCCTCCTTCAGAAAGTTAAGCACTCAGACATAGTAATTATTGCAGGAGATTTTAATGCCCAAGTAGGTAGACTAAATCAGGCTGAAAAGCAATTAGGTGGGTTACTCGGCATCCCAGCCCAGAGAACAGACAACGGAGATCGTCTGTTGCAGTTATGCTCAGACTACCGTTTATTCTTAGCTAGCACAAACTTTAAGCATAAGGCGAGACACTGTTTAACCTGGCGACCTCCAACATCTACACAATGATGGACACAAATTGATCACATCGGCATCAGCTACCGTTAGGGAGGTTGTATAGAGGACTGCCGCTCTTTCTGGGGCACGTGCCTAGACTCTGACCATGCCCTAGTAAGAGCACGTATCTCTATGCGTTTTGCTTGTCGCAGAAAGGTTACATCAGACAAACCCTTTAGATATCACTTTGAGTCTGAGAACGCTAAGATTGCATTTAGGAATGGTTTGGCTAAGCATTTACTCGCCCATGACCAACAGGTTTCCCCCGAAGTAGCTTGGAATGATTTTAAAGCAGGTGTTTACGCAGCAGTGCTATCAGCATCTAACCACAATCCAATGGTTATGAAAGACCATTGGATCTCTAGAACTTCTAGGGAACTGATGGAGGCTCTAAAACTCATTCCAGCAGGCTCGGAGTATGATGAAGAGCGACGACAACTGAAACGTAGACTGACAAAGAGTCTGCGTATGGATCGTGAACAGTGGTGGGCAACAAAAGCAAAAGCGATAGAATCATCGGCAGCGACAGGCAATAGTCGACAGTTGTTCCGACTTATTAAGGACACCGGTATCAAAAAATCGGCAGTTAGTGAAATCATCTCTGAAAAAGATGGGTCGATGATCTACTCTCAATCTAGAAGATTAGAACGATGTGCAGAACACTTTCAGGAACAGTTCAACTGGCCCCCAGCTACTCTTAGCTTACCCACAATCTCCAAGCTACCTGAATGGAAAACTGACACAGGTCCCCCAACTCTCAGTGAAATTGAAAACGTCATAGGTAAATTGAAACGTGGGAAAGCAGCAGGGCCTGATATGTTGTCTACCGATATCTTCAAGGATGGTGGTCTAGTTTTAGCGTGCAGGTTGACCGATATATTAGCCAAAGTCTGGGAACTAAACTCCATCCCATCTGACTGGTCTCGATCGCTGATTGTTCCAGTCTACAAAAAGGGACAGAAATCCTCTTTAGATAACCACAGAGGAATCAATTTGACAAATATAGTATCTAAAATATTAGCCACTATAATCATCCGACGTTTAACCAACACTAGGGAACAACAGACTCGAGAAAACCAGGCTGGTTTCAGACCTGGCCGAGGTTGCACTGGTCTCATATTCACCCTGCGCCAGGTCCTCGAACACAGACATATGTACCAACGCCCAACTATAGTTGTATTTCTTGACTTGAAAGCAACGTTCGACTCTGTTGACCGTGAAGTCCTGTGGCAATGTTTGTCATTAAAAGGCGTACCTCAAAAGTACATTAACCTTATAAAGGCCCTCTACTCGGTCACCACTCGTCGAGTCAGAGCATATGGCGAATTGTCACGAGAAATTTCATCCTCAAGTGGAGTCCGTCAGGGTTGCCCCTTATCCACATTTTTATTTAATTTCATCATAGATGTACTGTTAGAAATCTCACTCACTTCTTTTAAGTCCTCAGGAATTAATCTCCTTCCAGGAGGCTCTCTTGTTGACTTAGAATATGCAGATGATATAGTCATATTTGGTGAAGACGCACACAGCATTCAAGGTCTCTTGAACACGTTGAATAACAATGCAGGCATATTTGGGATGCGCTTCTCCCCTCCCAAATGCAAAATGTTACTCAAGGATGGCCTGCTTCTTCCCCTAAATTAGTTATAGGGAGTGAAGTAATTGAATGCGCTGATCGCTTTACTTATCTTGGTAGTCTCATCACCACCAGTGGGTTGGTGTCTGACGAAATCTCAGCGCGGATCCAGAAAGCTCGATTGGCATTTGCCAATCTACGGCACCTGTGGCGCAGGCGAGATATCCGTATCTCAACGAAAGGCCGGGTGTACTGCGCAGCAATCCGCGCCATCTTAACATATGGCTGCGAAACATGGCCATGAAAACTCAAGATATGCGTCGTCTCCAGATATTTGACCATAGGAATCTTCGGAACATCGCTCGTATACCATGGAATAACCGGATTAGTAATAGTGAAGTTAGACAAATGGTTCTTGGGAAACACGGTAAATCATTTGAAGAGGTCATTAACCTTCATCGACTGAGATGGCTAGGACATGTATTGCGCATGCCCGACCACCGTCTACCCCGTCGCGCCATGTTAGCTAGGGCTGAAGTAGGATGGAAGAAGGTTAGGGGCGGCCAAACCAAAACATGGCATCAGTCCATGAAGACCTTGACTACTGGTCTAAGCCATGTAGGTAGATGTAGATAACCTGGTTGGGGTTCGCGTGACGATCTCAACAAATGGCTGGAGATACTAGGCGATATGGTTCAGAATCGGTCACAGTGGCGCAAGTATATTGACTCTTTAACCTTATCTAGATCTTAAATCCTATTGTTATTTTCTGGACATCTTTACTTAACTCTTCCCTCTTGCATTCTGTCTATACGTTACCTCAATATTCTCGTAGTGCTATTGTGGTATGGCAACTTGAACCTACAGGCGTTTGTGCCCGGTTTGACGTTGATGATGATGATGATGTAGGGCGGTAACCCGCCGATGGTGTGGAGGAGGTTGCGCAACGTATCAAAATTGACAGTTAACTGTCTCCACAACCTCCCCCCCTAATTGTAATTAATATTTCTATTACCATGGTAAACCGATTAATAATCTTTCAGTTAATTGGACTGTTGTGACACGAAGAAATTTGGTTGGTTGTAGCGAACGCCAATGAGGTGTGCCTAGTCAATAAATGTAAATCTACCCTACGCCCATTCAGTCGCAACCCAGAGAGAGAACCAACCAGACAAAACCAGAATCACAATGCGAGTCACAATTAGAAACATATTGTATTTCAATCATGCCTTTATACATACACAAAATCAGACCACACAGTAAACCAATCAAGAATCTAGCATTGATATGGAACAAACGAATTAGTGGTAGTTAATGGGGACAGCTTGTACGCATCTAAGTAACTGTAGATCACAGTATCAAACAATATACTAAGAGTAAATATACTAAACTGGAGGATCGGGTAAGGGGAACGTAACAGTCATGGAAATGAAATATTTACATTGTCCACAGTTATAATAATTGAAATAATGTTCTAAAGCATAGTTTTTGAAGATAATCAATCTTCTTTAAGTTCCCGGTATATCATGTACAGCTTCATCCGAATAGCCTAAGTTGTCTTTTAATCCATTACAGACCTGACAATTACAAAATCAAAAAGTAAACATCCAAACAGAATTGTCGAAATTCTATTATGAACTGACGTTTGCTAGATAACTATTAATTACTAGGAGCTAATACGGAAGTATTACGTTGTAATATGAAGCTGTTTAACAGTACTCGTCGACTATGTAAGGTTGGATCGAAAACATGTTCTTTGAAGCACGCTATATGTTCTTATCTTTCAGGTTAATGTGTTGATATGCAATAGATAACACTTATAACTTTAGAAATTCATGACATTTCCTGATCACTATTCAGTACATCTGCTGATATTTATTACATAGTTAGTATGATTAAATCCCAAAGAACTACAGGAAATCACAGGTCATTTAATGAGTTACCTGTCAAACTGTTTATCGGTATGATAATGGAAGCAAGTTGCATGATAAGATTTCAATTGAACAGTGACATTAGTATGAAGCTCATTTAAAAAGGAGATTGGATATTCATAATATACACAAATAAATGTTCCTTACAGTTTAATTAGGATAGAAGATATGATTGCTCGTAATAGTTATTGTGATTGAAGTCTCTCAGTTCAATCTACCTCCTTTTGAATACGTCGACTGATTGAGATACAACTATGTGTTGAGGTAAAGAGTCCCAATCATTGATCCTACTGTGGTAAAATTGATAATCAGCTAGTAGATAAGCAGTACTAAGCTTATAAACCTATTTGGAGTAACCTGGTAAATTTTTAGTCCTGAAAGGCAATAAAAAGGAGAGTATGTTATGACTACGTTAATAATTAAGTATTTCGAAGGCTGTTATGGTATTTCCTCTGATTCTTCTTGTATGACAGAGGGAATGAATTCAGTTTAGCCGATTTCTCATTGTACATATGCTGTGAGATTTCAGGAATACGAGAAACAGTCATAAGCCTTTTTTATCTTGACAACTAAACTCTCGGCTCATTACATTATTTGTAGTATTCTTTCTTCAAATTCGATTTATTACGTCAATATCTTTTCTCTTCAGATCACATTCAAGGTTTATCGTTACATCATCGTTATTTACATTATGAAGTCTAACTTATTTAATTATGCCATCATATCATATTTTAAGTTACATTACTAAACTTGATTCACATTTTTTTTCATGCGTTCCCAACCATCTCTTATCTTTCTTATTGTGTAATCACCTAAACTCTAATCGCTATATTCTTTCCTGGTACTTTCTTTTGTATAGGATATATAGAATTGGAGCATTTTAGCCAACATGTTAGTTATGTCTACATATCTACATAATTGGGTATTATGGACTGTTAATGTTGATATTATGAGTTAATCTGAATTAAACAACCATTAATCATTTGGAAGCACTGGACAAGTGTTTCGTTCCAGTATGGGACTCTTCAGCAGTACGCATCCATGACTCCGGCGGCGATCGAACCCAGGGCCGTTAGGGTCCGTGATGAATGCTGTACAATTATGTCACTGAGTCGGCCCCAACGGTTGATATTTCTAGCTCAATCAATCCACAACTCATTTTCTTGACCTCTTACATTGTTATTGGTGGGTAACTGCCTCACACTCGACACGATTGAACTCCAATTGTCACGTCTTCTCACTAGAACTCCAGGAATTATCTCAATGAGTTAGTCACTAGTTAGCTTATATTGATTATAATCGGGTATTGGGGAGATATTTGACAGTGAATTTTGTTATCACGAAGATGACATGACCAATAAAGTTCAGCCATGTTGGGTGCAAGGCAGTTACCCATCGATAGAAATAGATGAGGTCCCGCAGATATATCACGAATTAACTGAATTCGAAATATCAGTCTTTGGAAGCCAACTCAGCGGTCTAATGGTACAGCATTCTCCGCTAACCCTAAGGGTCCTGAGTTCGATCGCCGTTGAAGTCATGGATCCATACTGCTGAAGGGTCTCATACTAGGACGAAACAGCTGTTCAGTACTTGCAGATGATCATTGGTTGTCTAATTCAGACTAATTCGTGATATCAAAATTGATATACCTATATAATTTAGATTTCAATCAAATTCAAACATTCTCGTGAGTATGGTAAAGTTTGTTTCAAATATTAATTTTTGTAAATTTGTATTAATGGTTACTAGTAGTGCGAATAGTGTAAAACGGATGGAGAATGCATATTCAAAGAGAATATTATTATGATGAAGGTATTAGGTATACAGTCACTACATATTGATCAACTAATGTATGTGCATTCTTTCCCTTGAAATGTTTCATATGTTTGAGTTTAGAAGTTAGTACGTTAAAACATGAAGAACTACGAAAAGCTTCATTCAATAGATACAAGTATTTATAAACAATTGTCTAGGGAAAATATTTCATATCCATTGACCAGACTTTATTATCAGTAATCAACTGTGGTAGAAAAAACCAATTAAAATCCAGCTAAAGAAGGAATTAGGAAAGAACACTGGAAGTAAATGGGACATACATTGAGGAAGTCATCAAATTGTGTCACGTGACAAACACTAACTTGAAGTCCTGGAGAACAAATGAAAAGCGGAAGAGTAAAAGTCATATTGTACCAGGAATCGAAAACAAACATGAAAACAATGAATATGAGTTGGGAGTAACTGTACAGGAGATTTAAGGATAGAGTTATTTAAAGAATGGAATCGTAGTCAGTAGTCTATGCTTCACGAGTATGAGGTGATAAGCATTCTTGATTGACGCAGTACTATAAGTTATAAAGTACACGATACATTATCTTATGAACATTTTAAGTTCTGAAATTGATTTGTGGAATGATACTTTAATCCTTTTAAAAGAAGTTACGATGAAGTAAATTTACAAAAACTTTGAAAGCTAATCTTTAAAGCATCAGTAATTATAATCTTCCATATGTGTTTATTAAAGCAATATGATTTATGTTATTTGTATAGTATCTTAAATGGACTCTTTCAGTTGATTGTTAAATTATCTGATACTACTACTCATAAATCAGATAATCCTTTTGTAAACAAGAAATTTTTTCTATGAATAATAATAATTTTTTTCTCAATCCCGCCCACTCAATGTTTCGAACATAACTCTCATCTCCCCACTATCTTAATTTGTCCAATGAGAAATCAACAGCATTTGGATTCAGTTCACTAATTTATGGAGGTTAGATGAAGTATTCATCTTTGAAATATGTTACCACTATACTTAATAATTAATGGTAATAATCATGAAGACATTATTGTGGAATTCGATTAACATATAGTTAAATCTATTGAAATCTTATTATAAAGCATATTAATATTGTATAATTAAGTTGTATGAGGATCTTCCAGTTCATCTGTCATCGAATGAAACTAGTCAGTCTGTTTCAATATGTAAATTATGAACTGATCAATGGAAGATGTAAGAACCAGGAGAGGAGCTGACATAGCTTCAGACCACCACCTGGTGATTGCTAAAATGAAACTGAAGCTGAAGAAGCAGTGGACAACTGGTGTGGCAGTAGTACAACGGTTCAATACAGGCTTTCTCCGAGATACTGACAAACTCAATAATTTCAAAATAGCTTTCAACAACAAGTGTCAAGCCTTACAAGATCTGCCGAAAGAAGATGAAGTATTCATTTCTGAAATATGTTACCACTTTACTTAATAATTAATGGTAATAATCATGAAGACATTATTGTGGAATTCGATTAACATATAGTTAAATCTATTGAAATCTTACTATAAAGCATATTAATATTGTATAATTAAGTTGTATGAGGATCTTCCAGTTGATCTGTCATCGAATGAAACTAATCAATCTGTTTCAATATGTAAATTATGAACTAATTGCCTCGATATAGCAACACAGATTGACCGATTACAAACGTTGATAAATTAACGTAAAGATTCAAATACATTATAATTAAATATACATACCCATTGCACAAATGTGGCTGTTCGAATTCAGTAGCCTAGTAGTGAATGCGATGGCGTTTTACACTAAACGAATTGAGTTTGAGTCACAATATGAACATCAAAATTGGGTTGCAGGTACATCAAGATTAGTCTTAAATAGGACAAGACATGCCTTCTGAATTCCGCATGCCAATCACAATCCAACTAGAACATATTAATATCGGTTGCATAATCATTGTAGTTATTGACTTTTATTATTTAATAGCTGAAACTATGCATATAGTAAACTGATTTATGACTAAACAAAATGTCATATTTTATTAAAATATCACGATACTATGCATTTCATACCTTTTGATTAGGAAAACTTTCTGGAACCATGAATCACATCAGATCATATTAACCAACAAATAATACAATAGAAATTTCCTTCGTACGTACACTATGAGCTTTTGTTTTCTAGCATTCAACCAATAAATTACGAAATGTTAATGCATATTACTGATTAACTGACTGCTAAAGAGAACAATGAACAGTTCGTTGAGTTCAAGATGAAATTTATTCATTACTTTAATTGTAATTCTTCAGGTCAGGTAATCAAGATTACAAGGAACATTCTTTTTCACAAATTGTAATAAAGTTATGCATATACAAAGCGAAATCGACTGTTGACTCTATTGAAATAGAGCGAACCTTTTTGAGACCAACAGTCTATAACTTGTGACCAGTCAAGAACAAAGAAGGCAAGACACTCACTGGGATTCACGAACAAAAGAATAGGTGGGTAGAACACGTTAAGGAACTTCTAAATAGGCCAGCTCCACTGAACCCACCCACTCGCCATCGAAGCAGCACCTATAGATATCCTGATAGATGTCACCTCACCAACGATCGAAGAAATCAAGATGGCCATCAGACAAATCAAGAGTGAGAAAGCAGCAGAACCTCACAATATACCAGCGAGGGCACTCAGGTCACATATCGATCTAACAGCAAGGGTACCACACCTTTTATTCAGAAAGATCTGGGAGGATGAACAAGTGCCGATAGACTGGAAAGAAGGACATCTCATCAAGATACCAATAAAAAAAGATTTGAGCAAAGGTGAGAACTACATAGGGATCACGATACTGTCGATATCAGGGAAAGTCTTTAACAGAGTATTGTTAAACAGAATGAAAGATTCAGTGGATACTCAACGTCGAGATCAACAATCTCGTTTTCGTTAGGATCTGTCGTGCACAGACCAAATTGCAACAATGCGGATCATCGTTAAACAATCAATTGAATGGAACTCGCCCCTGTACATCAACTTTATTAATTATGAGAAGGCGTTTGACGGCGTCGATAGGAGAACACTATTGAAGCTTCTTCGTCACTACAACGAACCAGAGAAACTCGTCAACACCATCCGGAACTCTTACGACGGAACACTGCAAAATTGTGCATGGAGGACAACTGACAAATGCATTCCCCGTGGGGACCGGAGTCAGACAAGGTTGCCTGCTCTCGCCTCGTAGTGGTTGACTGGATCATGAAGACCTCCACATGTGAAGGGATGCACGGAATAAAATGAACAAGTAAGATGCAACTCGATGATTTGAACTTTGCGAATGATTTTGCTCTTCTAGCCCATACACACTAATAAATGCAAGTAAAGACAGCGAGTGTAGCAGCAACTTCAGCATCGATAGGCCTGAACATACATAAGGAAAAAAGCAAGATTCTTAAATATAACCCAAGAAGTACTAACACAACTGAACTTGATAAAGAAACTCTTGAAGAAGTGGATACTTTCACATACTTCGGGAGCATAATGGATGAACTTGGAGGGTCCGATGCAGATGTAAAGACAAGGATTGACAAAGCAAGGGAAGCATTCCTACAGTTAAAAAATATATGGGACTCAAAACAAATGTCAACTAACCTCATAGTCAGACTCTTCAATTCGAACGTCAAGACAATTCTGCTGTATGGAGCTGAAACGTGAAAATCTACTGCAAACATCATCAGAAGAGTACAAGTATTTATAAACAACTGCCTACGCAACATACTAAATCTTCGTTGGTCGGAAACCACCAGCAACAGATTACTATACGAGAAGACAAACTAACTTCTAGACGAAGAGGAAATTAGGAAAAGACGTTGGAAATGGATGGGACATACTTTGCGAAAATCATCAGACTGCATCACGTGACAAGCATTAACATGGAATCCTGTTGGGAAACGGAAAAGAACAAGGCCAAAGAACACACTGCGTCGAGAATCGGGAGCAGATATGAAGAGGATGGACAGTAACTGGAAACAGCTAGAAAGGATTGCTGAGGAGGGAATTGAATGGAGAATCCTGGCGAACGGCCTATTCTCCTCAGTGAGGAGTAACTGGCGTAACTAATAATTTAGTAAATCTATAACTTCAGTTTGTTTGAAATAATCAAGTTAAATAGTCGAATGAATAAATCTAAGCTAAATATAAACCGAAACAGATGCTTGGTTGATGATTATTTTATGGTATGAATGAATAAATTTTCCAAATAATCAAATCTCGAAATGATTCGATAGTCAGAACTATCTCTATTCATCAACGAAATTCATGTACACATCAACCAATCACTAAAAGTGATATGTTGTATACTAGTTGTTAATTCAGAAATCATTTGTAAATTAATCACTAAGATGATTAAAATCTTTATTCGATATAAGTTCTAGTTATGTTCATAATACGATTTGTCCTGTTATTTTGTAATCTAGTAATTTATGCGTTGAATCACATTAGTTTAAACCAGAAATATGCAAAATATACAATTGATCTTGTAAGTGATGTCAGATCCCTAGAATTCTCTTAGCAAATCTGTTATTTTTGTCATTTATTTGTGTAAATTTAAATTTCTTGTTTTCGTGCCAAAAAGTTTCTTTTACACCTTCAGTTTATGTTTTCCACTAAGCAGGAAGCTAAATCTTATTGGTTCGCTGTTTATTTTAGCACGTTATTTGTGACACTTCAAGGACGCTCTTTTTTTGTATATATACGCATAAGATGTGTGGTTGTTTTCCTTCTGCCATGTTGCCTGTGGAATTACACACTACTTGCTGATGTTGAACTTCTTCCTCTAGTCAATTGGACGAGGGCGCTGTGAAATAACTTAGATTACTTGTTGTTGTGTCGCTGGTCCTACGTTCTATAGCAGTTGAGAATGTATGTCAACCAATAGACATAAGTCTAATCGAAAAGCTTAATAGCTATATTCTTCACACTTTGAACAATCAGGTTAAAATGGAACGATTCTACAGCAGACCAAAAATGTACAGACCCAGCATCTCTAGATGGTAGATTTTTTCACTTACGGGGACTTTACTATACATTCCGTTTACAAAAATCTAGGAAATATTGAAGCACTTGATAGATTTATGCGATCATCCAATCAAATCTTCAACCCACTTGTAGCTAGTATTATGGAGTCTCAAATCGAGAGTGACATATGCGTATTCTTTGACAACGAACTCTTCACTTTCATTCACAATGCTCCGCTAAGTCTCCATCGTCATTGATTAGCTATTATCAAAAAATTCTGTTATTTATTTTTTCATATTCATCGGATGAAATTTATACTAGTTGACACTTTTCGGCTATACGTATCTATGGTTTTGAGAAAACTGACTTCCCCTTATTAATACAAGCTTGTTTAATTTAGATTTAAAGTTTCCTTCTGTTATTAGCGTTTTGGGTTCTGGCTTATCCTTTGTAGGACTAACTAGAGGTATTTCTCACTGACAAATGATGACTGATATCAAATGTATGTCAAGAATTCCCTACAAACTACTTCTAATAACTTAACATTGATACTCTATTAAGCTACATTTCAACTCGATGGACAGAACTCATGTATCACTGATGGACACGACAAAAATAACACAAGTCAGTATCCAACGAGCAATCAACTGTATACTTATCTTCATCTTTATTGATAACTAGATAATTATATAATACGTCTCTATATTCACTTGTTTAGTACCCCCTAACTACTATCTAAATAAAATTAATAAAAATACGACTTCATACCTTCAATGAATGATATCCTCTTATTAAAAATAATTACCCTTGAATTTTCTTAATGTTTTCAACAGTTCGACTGTCTCTCTGACTGGCCTTCTCTCTCACTCTCTCTCTCTCTATATCAATCAATCAATGCCTGTTACTCCAAGTGGAGCATAGACCGCCCACCAGCATTCTCCAGCCAACTCTGTCCTGGGCTTTCCGTTCTAGCTCTTCCCAAGTGCTGTTCATTCTCTTCATGTCTGTTTCCGATTCCCGACGCAATGTGTTCTTGGGTCTTCCTCTGTTTCTGTGGCCTTTAGGATTCCAAGTCAGTGCTTGTCTTGTGACACAGTTTGATGGTTTCCTCAGTGTGTGTTCAATCCATCTCCAGCGTCTTTTCCTAATTTCTTCCTCAACTGGAAGTTGATTAGTTCTCTGCCACAACAGGTTGTTATTGATGGTATCTGGCCAACAGATCCGAAGAATCCTAAGCAGACAGTTGTTTATAAATACTTGTAACTTCTGTAGGATACTTTTTGTAGTTCTCCAAGTTTCATCTCCATACAACAGGACTGTCTTCACATTTGTGTTGAAAATTTTGACTTTTATATTGACTGACAGTTGGTTTGAGTTCCAGATGTTTTTCAGTTGTAGAAATGCTGCCCGTGCCTTACCAATCCGCGCCTTCACATCCGAATCAGACCCTCCTTGTTTGTCGATGATGCTGCCCAAATATGTAAAGGTTTCAACGTCTTCCTCTCTCTCTCTCTCTATATATATATATATAGATGGTATATATATATATATATATATATATATATATATATATATATATATACCATCAGTTTGTGTTATAGCGCGAAGTAAGAATTCAACTGTTAGATATCTCTCAAGTGGTGGGGAGGTTTAGGTGTTCACCAACCTGAAGTTCGTGGGACAACATTTAGAGTACACACGGCCACTGAGGAGTCCCATACTAGGACGAAGCATCTGTTAAGTGCTCTTTGGTTTTCAATGGTGCCCTACCAACATCAATCCGTAACAAGTTCAATCAGTTAAAAAACGTAATACCAATCTCTACAAACCACCTTAATTCAATAACAATATCAACTGACTGAAGTTAATACAATAAGCCATTCATTTTGACAGCTAACAATCTCAGATTCATAAACTACAATCTAACTGCAAAGATGTATGTGTCAACAACTTAACTATTCAGTCGCTTAAGTTTACCAGTTTTAATGTTCTAACTAAATAAAACCTGGTGAGAATTTACAGAAATATTTATTCTTCAATCATAGGTGCTTTATAATCTATCTATTTACCGAAAAGGCCTATTGAATAGTTACAATTTAGCACTAACAGCCTCTGTAGCACTAGGTCTCAATATACACAAACGGAAAGGAAAGATCCCTAGATACAATACAGAAGTACAAGCACCAACCCTGTTATACTTGGTAGAGAAACTCTAGAAGATGTGGGAACTTTTATATACATATGCAGCAGAGTCATTTATAAACGAGGAGTATCTGATACAGATATGAGAGTCGAATCGGCAAGGTAAGGTCAGTATTTCTACAAACCAAAATATCATCTAGAAATCAAACTAGCTGCCAACCAAAATCATAGTACTAACTTATAATACAAATTTCAAGACTATAGAATTTGGATTGTGACTGGCAAGTGGAATCCAGGACGCGCGTTTCGTCCTATTTGGGATTCATCGGCTGGATGTACCTGCATCCCAATGTTGATGTTCACACTGGGATTCCTGGATTCCACTTGCCAGTCACAAACCAAATTCTATAATACTTGTGAAAAAAATCGCTATATCGAGGCAATCTGCTCAGGATGCACATATAGCAACAAATGACTGACCAGCCTCAGTCTATAACAAATCAACGGGAATATACAAGCCCTTCCTAAAATTTCAAGACTGTTCAATTGTATTGAGCTGTAACTAGTATGGAGAACTACGAAAATCATCACTTGAAAGAAACAAGTAGTAATAAACAACTGTTTACGCACTTAATACTTTGGATCTGTTAGTCAGACACTATGAGCAATAGCTTACTGTAGTAGAGAACAAACCAATAAAAATCTATCTGAGGAAGAAACTAGGAAAAAAATACTGTAAGCGGATAAAACACACATTGAATAAAACATCGAACTGTATCCCAAAGCATGTACTAACTTGAAATCCTCAAAGTTAAAAGTAAAGTGACAGACCAAAGAACACATTGCTTTAGAAATTTTATGCAGATATGAAAAGAATGAATACCGATTGAGAAAAACTAGAAATGAAAGCCAAAGATAGAGTTGGTTGGAGAATGTTGGTCAGCGGCTTAGACTCCACACCGAGTAACAGACATTGATTGATTGATTGGAAACTCAGCTCTATTCAATTTTTTTCACTCATTCAATTTATAGGATTGAATATATCACAGATTGATGTTGGCAGGGTACCATTGAAAACCTGGGAGCACTGGACAGCTGTTTTGTTCTAGTTTGGAACTCCTCATCAGCAAACGCCTAACCATCTACACCACTAAGTCGGCTTCCAATGGTAGAATTCCCACTTCCATCAATTTATGATATATAGCGCGACAATCATCGATTGTCACCGGTGTTAACTGTCTCACTCCCGAGAGTAGTGCAGATGGTTAGGCGTTCGCCGTCAATCTAAAGCCCCTGGTGCGGAATCTGGGGTGCGCACTGCTGGGGAGTTCCACACTAGAATGAAACAGCTGTCCAGTGTACTCCCTAGTTTTCTATGGTACCCTGCAAACATTGATCTATGATATATTCAATTAAATGAATAACCAATCTCCACAAAAATAATCATTCAATTTAGCTAAACAATATTGTAACTATGATAAATCAATTACAGAACATTATATATCGTATAAAGTATTGAAGTGATTCATTCATAAACCAATTTTATTTATCTAATCTATTTAAATTCTTTTATGTTCTAGTAACAGTACTCCCATTAACCCCCCCCCCATCGGCCTCACAATCCCACCCCCCCCTAACCATTAATTTGTTTTACTAAATCTCTGCTTAAATGTAATTCACTCAACAACATGCATGAATTATTTTGCCAAAAAAAAAACAAAAAGAAAAAAAAAAGAATAAAATAAACAACATCTGCGTAATATTCAATAATAAATTTATTTATTTATTTATTTACTTAATGGAGTAGTTAATTGAAATAACCGGTAAAATTAAATTGACCGTATCATTTAAATGTTGTTTATTAATTGAATCATAAGAATATGCATAGAGACTTAAATATTTATGTCCAAATATGAGGTTGAAATCAATATGCATAGAGATGCTTATAACATTGAATATTATATAACTTGAAGATAGGAGATTTGCATGTATGTATGTATGTACAATCAACATAGAACCTAGCACATGTGTGCATCGGTTCAAGTTGACATACCACCATGGCACCGCAAGATTAACACCACCAACATTAGTAGAAGTTACTTCAATAAAATAAAATAATAATACTAACAAGGAGTGTGAACATATAGAATATGATTCAGGAAGCGTAAAAAGAAAGTTATGGAGTAATTTAAAGCTCATGATTTAAGGGAAGACAATGAGTGAATACATCTACGCCACTGTGACCGATTCTGCGCCATGTCACTCAGTGTTTCTAGCCACTGGTTACGGTAATCGCGAGGACCCCATCCAGGTAGTCTGCAGCTACCGACACGACTTAAACAGACAGTCAGTGACTTCATGGACTGATGCCATGTTTTAGTTTGGCCACCTCTAACTCTCTCCCATCAATCTCTTATATCAACCAGCATTGCGCGTCGAGGAAGACGGTGGTTGGGCATACGCAACACATGTCCCAACCACCTCAGTCGATGAAGATTCACAACCTCATCGACTCATTTACCACATTTGCCTAACACCCGTCGTCTAACGTCGTTATTATTTATTCGGTGATCCCAGCTAACGCGAGCGATGTTTCGTAGACATCGATGGTCAAAAACTAATAACCTTCGAGTGTCATCTACCCTTAATGGCCACATCTCACACCCATACAATAAGACAGAGGGAACTGTTGCACAGTACACTCTCCCTTTCGTTGAGAGACGAATATCTCGTCTACGTTATGGGTGACGTAAGTTGGCAAAAACCAAGTGTGCTTTTTGAATTTGTACTGAGATTTTGTCAGAGACTAACTCATTAGGGCTAATCAGACTTCCAAGATAAGTGAAGTCGTCGACATGCTCAACTACTTCACTCTCGACCGTGCTGCTACCTTGACGTGGTGGTCGGGCTTGCCTATCGTGATGACTCAATCGGGCTATACTGGCTCGAATAATCGTTCCTCTAGGTCCTACCATGCCAGGCAGGTCGGTTGAAGAGCGGTGAGACCAAAAGCAGCATATATAAGGTCGAAGTCCTACTGCCGGCTGCACAGAGGTGTGACGGCAGTAAGGTGTTTTCTTCGGACAACCAGCATAGCAGTGATGCTGCCTCCCCACAAATGAAGGGCGGGGTTAGAAAATGTAGACCCTAAAAATGCACATCTCACCTTACTCCACGGATTTCCGTCTCCGACAGTAAGGCCTCAACAAGTACGGAGCTACAACAACAACGAAAAGCTCTCTTAAAAAGGCCGTGTGTGACTGGCCTCAATCAGTTGTTCCTTGGGTACTGCGGTCACGCTCCCAGGTCTTTCAGACCAACCTTAACACATTTTGCTTTTCAGGTACATCAAGAAGAACCCTTCCACAGCGTGAGAAACTGAGAAGAGATAACCGCCCTCATACCGCTAACAACACGCAAGATCACTGCCATTTTAATCAAACTCCTTCTATTTCTAATGTTTATCCTGCCCCCACCTTCAAGCCTAAAAGGAAATTTGATTCTATGGTGACTTCTTGGATAATGTACTGCTGAAAAGGAACTAGAAGAAGAGAGTTATTTAACAATTCATGATTGTTATTGGCATTTAAATTGAAAACAGAAGGCATCAAGTCTTCATTAGACATCATTACAACTTATTCATTATGTACTATTTTGGAAAACTACCACTTTGCAAAGATATTTTTTTTGCTTAATCGTTAAAATTTAATAATTCGTGCAGATGGTTAGCTGTTCGCCGTCGACCTGAAGCTGCTGGTGCGGAATCTGGGGGTGGTGAGCACGTCTAAGGAGTTCTACACTAGAATGAAACAGCTGTCCAGTGTGCTCCCTGGTTTTCTATGGTACCCTGCAAACATCGATCTGTGATATATTCAATTAAATTAATAACTAATCTCCACAAAATTAACCATCCTAATTGAACTATAATAATTAAATGTTTAAAAACTTCCATGTTTATCAAAAACGAATGGTCATCAACTTTAACATTTATTAGTTGAAAATTAATAGTGACAATAATAGGCAGTTCTGACGTAGATACAACATCATTTCGATATCAAAGATAATTTAGATATAAATTTAGTCTCTACAGATTATTTGTAAAATATGGATGTTAATATTGAAATCATCATCATGTAGCTTGTGAAGCGTAAACGACAACGGAAATAAACAACAAGATTATTAATCCAATATACATATAGGTATCATTGTGTATATGGGTAACATCGGAGATAGGGTGATGGCAAAATGCGACTAGACAAAGGCAGAATGCTACTTAGACAGTAACCGTTTAGGTAAGAGATTGCAAAATGGAGTGTGCGGTAATCAGAATTCATCACCTAGTAATAATATTAATAATAATAGAAAGAATTATAATCAGTTCTTTTGTTCGGTCTTAAAATGTTTTAAAGTCGACAAAATTAAGAAAGAAGATTGAATGATATTCAAATTCATTCTGTGTACCTTACTTACGCCCGTCGCTCCTCCCTGAGAAGAATAGGCAACTCTCCAGGATTCCTCATTCAATTCAGTCCTCAACAATCCTTTCCAGCTGTTTCCAGTTACTGTCCATCCTCTTAATATCTGCTTCCAATTCTCGACGTAGTGTGTTCTTTGGCCTTCCTCTTTTCTATTTCCCAACAGCATTCCATGTTAATGCTTGTCTCGTGATGCAGTCTGATGGTTTCCGAAAAGTATGTTCTATCCATTTCCAACGTCTTTTCCTATTTTCCTCTTCGTCTGAAGGTTGATTTGTTCGCTCCCAAAGAAGGCTATTGCTGGTGGTTTCTGACCAACGAACATTCAGTATGTTGCGTAGGCAGTTGTTAATAAATACTTGTACTCTTCTGATGATGTTTGCAATAATTCTCAAAGTTTCAACTCCATACATCAGGACTGTCTTTACGTTGAAATTGAAGAGTCTTACTTTGAGGTTAGTTGATAGCTGTTTTGAGTCCTACATGTTTTTCAACTGTAGGAATGCTGCCCTGGTTTTACCAATCATTGCTATTATTTACATCAGAATCGGACCTTCCTTGTTTCTCTATGATGCCAATCCTCGCCTTTACATGTGCATTGGACCTTCCTAGTTCATCGATGATGCTTTCCAACTACGTGAAATTATCTTGTGTACCTTAATTAGTAATAATAATAATAATAAATATGCCTAATTGAGAATCAAGAGTAGTATCTGGATTGCGTAGACTTATACTATATAAATAACATAAAGATCGAAAGAGAAGCATGCATTATTGAAATTAAATCGTCGTATGATGAAGATGAAGATTGGTTTAATGGATCTTTCATCGGCCATGACAGGAGAAAGGGTTGAACGTACTTCTTCTGTATGGATAGTTCTGGCTTCTTGACCCGTATAGCCATCACTAGCGTTTTAAGGACTGTGAGTCTAACCGATCTTGGCAGATAACTGTTAACACAGAATATTACTGTAAATGACTGATTTATGCTCACCGTATGACCTGTTTGAAATAGAGGAGCTAGTATTGAACTGTGGATATTTCTGACAACACCTTTGTTTAACCAAACCGGAAGGTGCACCCAGTAACTTGAAGATTATAAACTTGATTTTATTATGACTTCATGGATAATATTTTGCTAAGAAGGATCTTTTTAATATAAATATTAAGATTAAAGAACTTTGGATGGTAGACAATACATTCAGTCACAAATATCATTTAACAACCAACTAGTTCACTACAATCAACTCTATGCAAACATAACGATTAAATAATAAAAGGAAAACAAAATTTCATCCACAATATAAACTCCACCATCTGGGACAAAATGTACATCGAAAAAAACCGGTAAACTACTTCATCATCATCTATATCAGTATCAATTGTGCATCATATGCCAAAATCTATCTTCGATTATATTGATGCTTATTGATTATTAAAGGCACAGAATCAAGTGAGATAGTGTAGTAATTGAAATTATTGGTAAAACATAGAAAACGTGAGGATTCATAGAAACTTTGCATACTGATCAGTTGGAAATCAATGAACATAATCAAATCAATGAAACTAATCAACCATTTTAAATACTATTAACAACGACAGAATTATGTAACAGATAATGAGGAAAAAGAATCAAAGTACACATGTGACAAAAGACTAAGCAATTGCCAAAAACAACCTATCAAACTGATGAATGAGTGAATAAGCAGGAAGTTATGTGTGGATAAAATCTCAAACTTCACTTTCATCAAATAATTTTACTGATCAAGTTGGACAGAATGACGGTGAAAGTACAACGATTACGTCATTCTGCTAACAAAATACAATCTAAACAAAAGATGATACAACCGACAACTAGTTCAACAATTATTTAACCCAAATGAATTTGTGATATCAAATTCTAATTCAATAGTATCCTCAACATCCTATTACAACAAATTTCATTCCGATTCACAGTAAGTATTAGTTCGTCGCATTCGACCTACAAAATATATTTCAATGTCAGAATGATTTTACAATCTTATATGGTTAGTTTATCTGATATAAACAGAGCTATTGAACACAAGAATCTTGTTAATCGCCCTAGTTTCAATTCAGCATATAACTCTTCAGAAATGAGTATTTGCAACACACACAGGAATATAGCCAATAAAGTTCGGACTCACCGACAAATATTTGAATAGTAAACCACTGATATTTCTAGCTTAGTCAATACGAGAAATATATTTTTGCATGACTACATTCATTAATTACTGGTAAGTACCTACCAGACAACAAGTTTGGCTAAACTCCAATAATGAAAAATTACATCCAGACGTCAGTCACTAGTAAGCCAAAGTTAATTCTAATTTGGTGGTTGATATATAAAAATGTCTACTTTAAAATAATCAAATTCATGCAGTGATTTCAGCGTTATAACACTTAGGCCCCACCTATAATCATCTCAATATATGATTTGACAACTGTATGTCATTTCAGCATTCAGTACTAACGTGATCATTGATAAATTACTAAACAATTGTCATCAATATTTAGTCAAATGGTGAGATTGATAGAACATGAAGGTGGTCTGTTGTAGATAACATTTCATTGTTCGATTCCGTCAGAAAGTTGTGCCTATGAAGTCGTCTACAAGAATGATAAACATTTCACAAATAAACCAAATACTTTTTTAACAACACAATATAACCAACAACTGACTTTCGTATTATTTATACAGTTTCATCAGGAAGCATTCATTCTCAGTGATTTGCATATTCATCATTGTACTCAAATTACCACTATTCACGAATTCACCATTAATTGATAAATAGTATTAAGTAGTATTGAATACAAAACACTGAAAACGTTACAGATAACTTTAACTAAATGAAATACATTGACAATATTCAATAAATCAACAAAGAAGAATATCGGTAACTATGTTAGTAAGTAGAACAAAAAATTTGTTTTCTTCATTGAATAAAAACATTTCCGGTGTTCTTTAACAACTGTGAAAAGAGAGAAAAACAGCAAGAGAGACCGAGAGAGAGAGAGAAACCAAACATCATCATCGTTCGAAAAATGAAATCGAAATCGTGTTTTAATCTTCATCATTCAATGTTGAATGAATAAGCTAATCATCTATTGAAAGTAGCTTTATTATTATGATTAATGCAATAATATGAATAAAGTATGTAATTCAGTAGTATACTTAAATAAGTTACAATCAAGTTGACTTGATGTATAATCAATCAATGGTTATTACTTCACGTGAAGCATAGGCCACAGATCAGCACTCTCCAACCAACTCTGACATCCACTCTCCTTTTCTGTTCTTCACATGTGCTGTCCATTCTTCGCATATTTGAATCTGATATTCAAAGCAATATGTTCATTGATCTGTCTCTTTTTCTATGACCTTCAGCATTTAAAGTTAATCGTTTTTATGTGAGGCAGTTTGGTGATTTCCTCGATATGAGTCCTATTCACTTCGAATATTTTTTCCTAATTTTTCCTCACCTAAATTTCGGTTGGTTTGTTTGAGTTAACTGAGATGATTATTCTTGTGGAGACTGGTATTTTTAATTAGTTTAATATGTCAAATGTTGGTGTTTGCAGTGTACCTTGGGTTGTTTTTTAGGGTATGCACTGTTTAGGAGTTCCATAGTAGAACGAAATAAATTTCAAGTAGTGCCTGGTTCTCAATGGTACCATGCTAACATCAATCTGTGATATATCCAACTAATATACTTGAGTATTATATACCCACGTAAGTAGTATATTCAAATGACACTATTCGTTAGTTTGAAGAAATGTTAATTGCATATGATCTTCTGAATGTTGTTATTTTGAAGATGAACAGGAAGCGTGTATTCGGATATAAGAAGTGGGGGGGGAGGAGGAGTTGGATGCATATAACAAGAAATCAAATCAACTTTTATAGCAACTTATTTAAGTATACTACTGAATTACATACTTTATTCATATTATTGCATTAATCATAATAATAAAGTTACTTTCAATAGATGATTAGTTTATTCATTACACATTGAATGATGAAGATTAAAACACGATTTTGATTTCATTTTTCGAACGATGATGATGTTTGGTTTCTCTCTCTGTCTCTCTCTCTCTCTCTCTCTTGGTCTCTCTCGCTGTTTATCTCTCTTTTCACAGTTGTTAAAGAACACCGGAAATGTTTTTATTCGATGAAGAAAACAAATTTTTTGTTCTACTTACTAACATAGTTACTGATATTCTTCTTTGTTGATTTATTGAATATTGTCAATGTATTTCATTTAGTTAAAGTTATCTGTAACGTTTTCAGTGTTTTGTATTCAATACTACTTAATACTATTTATCAATTAATGGTGAATTCGTGAATAGTGGTAATTTGATTGCAAGGTTGTACAATGATGTGAATCACTGTGAAAGGAAACCTTACATTCCTAATGAAATTGTATAAATAATACGAAAGTCAGCAATTGTTTATATTGTGACATTGGAGAAGGATTTGGTTTATTTGTGAAATGTTTATCATCATTCTAGTCGATTGCATAAGCACAACTTTCTGATAGCCTTAAACTATGAAGTTTTATCACCAACAGATTACCTGCATGTTCAGTCCATTTCAACACTTGACTAATTGTTGATGACAGTAGTCTAGTAATTTGTCGGTTGTCAAGTTAAGACTTCAGACTGCGAACATATACAGTTGTCAAGTCATGTATAACGATAATGATAGCCAGTGTCTAAGGGTTATTACATTAAAATCGCTGCATGCCTTTTAACTATTTTGAAGTGGACACTTTCATGTCTCTACTACCGAATTAGAATTAACATTGGCTTACTAGTGACTGACGATTGGAGGTAATTTTGGGTCAATTGTGTTTATCCATTCTAGGTGTGAGGCATGTTCCCACAACTAATCAATGGATGTAATCAAGGAAATATACATATCTCGTATTGACTAAGCTAGAAATATCAGTGGTTAATATTCAAATATTTGGCAGACAATTACACTTGTGCAGCAAGCGCATTAGTATATTTCCGTTGAATTGTTGTAGACTATAGCTGGTTAGTCTCAGTAGTCTAGTGGTGAACTCAGTGGTGTTTGATACGAAACGGACTGAATTCGAATCCCACTGTCAAACATCCACATTATGATGCAGGTATATTCAGCCGATGAGTCCCAAATAGGAAGAAACGCGTATCCTGCATTTCACTTGCTACTCACAATCCAACTTAAGTAATACTCGTGAATAACCACTATATCGAGTTAATCCGTTCAGGATGCACGTATAGTAACAATGACTGACCAGTTGCCGTCTACAACAAATTAAAGGGAATATACAAGTTTATCCTAATTATTGATTTTTGTTTTATTCATTCATTTTAATAAGAAACAGCCATAAAGCCGATGAAAATGATTCTTCATCTTAATTTATTTCATTATAAGTAATGAATTACAGCAAGATAACAACAATAACTCAATATATTACTAACATTCTATTCATCTATTCATCATCATTTAATGAATATTATCTATTTACTTTAATTAAGTAGTTTGTTTCAATTATTTAATACTTTGATATACAATGATAATAACAGGCTAGAGAAGATTTATAAGTCAGGAGAATAGATTCGGTTTGGATTACACTCTATGAGATAGAGAGTACTCGATCAAAATTGAATACATGACAATAAAATCGAACTAGACAACTGATAATCGTTTATTCAAATTAAAATCATATTAAATATAGAGATGGTTCTTTTTTGAATAATTCTGTTGAATATATTCATCACAAATAGATCTTAGTTAAGTACTATTGATAGTTATTGTTTGTGTTATGACGCGAAGAAAGGAAGGAGGAAGAGATGATTTTGGTTGGTGGACGCAAACACCAATGAGATGTGTACCTAGTTGAGAATTTGCGATTAACCTTAGCCCACACACCCCCAACCCAGGCCGACAATAGGACAACCAGAACTGAGAGAACCGAGAGAGAACGTATTACGTTTTAATCATGCTCTTATATACACATGAAATCAGACCACACTGTAAACCAATCATAAATCTAACATTGATACAGAACAAAAGAAATTGTGGCAGTGAATGGGGAGAACTTTTACACAATTAAGTAGGCGTACTTCAAAGTAGTAAACAATACACTAAGAGCAAATACACAAAACGAGAGAACCGGACCAGGGGAACATAACAGTCATGGAAATAAAATGGTTACATCACTCATGAATAAAATAACGAGAATAGTCCCCCAAAATACAGTTCTGAAAGTTCGTTAATTTTCTTAATCCCTCGGCGTAACAGTTTGAGAGATGGTTATTTCAATCTAGTGTTGGATCCTTTTAACAGCAATCTACTCCTGCAAACAATATATAAGATTGAAGTTTTGGATCACTTAGTTTTCCAGTGAACATTAGATCGATGTTTAATTACATGATTCTAAAGAACTTCCATATATGATACAAAACAAATGGATGGGGGGGGGTGAATTTATGAATTAAGGTTTGAAAAAAAAATCATTACGTTTCCAGTAATTTAATTAGCTGTTACCTGTCATAAACTTTATAAGGATAACCCATTATCCTTTATAGTAGTCAGTTCTAAGTCTTGCATTACACCAGTAACTTTAATCGTAATTATAAAATTGCATAAAATTTTATTGTAAACATTTAATTATGAGTTCGTTTCTTTTATTCTTAGGATCTATTGAATATGTGATATTTTTGTAGAGATAAGTATTAAGTTTAGTTGTTTGTGTTCACCATTAATTAATGTTACTTTGGTACTACTGAGAAGAAAGGAGAACTGGACAGTTGTTTCGTCCTAACAATGAACCCTTCGTACCACATTCACAGTGCATGCCATCTCTCCCACCAGAGAATTCGTTCTAGAGCCTTCATGTCACATGGTGAATACCTAACCATCTATGCCATTGGGCTGGCCAGTCACCTTGGTAGAATTCTTATTTTTATTAATTTGTCATGTAAAACTACAGTCGTTCAATGTCACTGGTAGTAAACATCTTACTTTCGATAAGTCTAAACGCCAGTGGTTACGATTTCTTACCAGAACATCATGAACATCTTTAAGTTAGTTGATAGTTAACTGAGTATTAAATGGACGTGGTAGTGTACACTGAATCTCATAATAGGACAAAACAGATATTAAGTACTCCTTGGTTGACACCGTTATCTACACGCCGTCAATCTGTGACGTTCACAAATAATTAAAGTCATATTTTGAGTATTACTTATTTTCACCCTGTTGAGTTTATCCGTTTTTGAAATGATAATTCATATCCTCTGACACAAGTCTTGTTATTCGCAAACTTCTTTCTATATCCGTTCACTCTTTTTTCAGATTCTTTCCGTTCTTGACATGTAAATAATGAATTTGTGATGGCATCACGAAGATTAATACTAACTTGTTACTTTCATTCAACATGGATTGATCTGAAGAGGGTATTATTTATAGCTATAGATAATGAAAATGACAACGTGATTATTGCTTGGATTATAACTGACAAGCAGAATCCGTGATAAACACTTCTTCAGGTTCGGAACTCGTCACCTAGAGGCATCCGCATCCCAGTGATGTGGTTCACACCTGGATTCTAACTCAGATTTTTTGTGACTTACACCACTTTGTTCACTGGTAGGCTACTGAGTCCAGGCAGGCACATCTATGGAACGGGTATGTAAATATAATTTGAATGTATTTAAATACTCCCGTTGATCTATCATGAACTGAAATTAATCAGTCTCTGTTGCTATATATACATCCTGAGTTGAATTGTGACTGGCTAGAGGAATTGACAATGCCCGTTTCTAATTGTATATACATACCCGTTATACACGTTTGGTTGTCTTAGTCTAATAGCCTAGTGGTAAACGTAGTGGCACTAAGCACAAAACAAAGTAGGTTTCAATAACGATATGAACAATAACATTGAGATGGAGGTACATTCATCTGAAGAGTCCCAAATATGATGAAGTACGCGTCTTGGATTCCGCTTTCCGATCAGCATCAAACACAAACAATACTTATGAACCATTGCTATATCTAGACAGTTCACTAAGGAAGCATATTTGGCATCGGACTGATTAATTTTAATCCAATACAAATCAACAGGAAGGTCCAATTAAGTTCTAATTAGACAACGTGATTAATTTGACATGACACTGACTTGGATGGTTTGAAATTTGCTACAAAACCTGAATTTTATGAGTTTGACTACCGGTGTGATCGTGGGTGCAAAAAATCATTGAATAGTTCTATATCACAATAAAGAAGTTTTTCAGTTTCTCCTGAATTATATTGGTACCTGATCAAGATCGGTCAACAGTATCAGTAATCTTCTTTTAATTTAATTTGAAGCTTATCCTATATGCAACTGAGTTTAACATGTAGTAGCTTCCAACAATAGAAGCAACACCCACTAATAAAGGAGAAATTAGAAAATAATGATGAATAAACAGAATATATTTGATCGCAGAACGCAAACAAGATTACATTATCTACGCTGGTTGACTAACGAACAAGTTGCTTTCCACTTGCAGTAATCTGATAGTAACTGAGCCTCACAAGTTGGATTCATGCAGTAAACCAAACATGACCAGCATCAGTGACGAATGCCTTTACGATTGTTTACTATGAGAATCATTTGCCGCTACAAGTTGTTTACCGTCAGATTGATTATTTAATGAAGCGTTTACTCCTATCATAGTAAACTGCTTATTCAACTGGCAGTAAAAGAGTGAAGGAAGATATAAAAGGCGCAAACGGAAAAGAAATTCATGAATGAATGTTTTAGTATGATAAATGAATTTCTGTGAAAGGAGTCAATATTAATGATAAATTCCATTTTGATTTAAATGGTTTCTTATCAGGTTATCAATAAATGATCTTAACAATGTATTCAGTAGAATTTACTGATCATTTAAACTGATGAAGTTCAGAGTTGTCGGGAGTTAGAATGTATGATCGTCACGTTATACCACACGTTAATGTAACTGGAAACTTTTCCATTAGATGTTGACCCAGTGATGCGAGACTGGTAGATGTTCGATAACCTAAATTCAATCAGTAGATTGATCAATCAAGAGTTTACGCTGATGAGCAATCCCATACGAAGGAGAAACAACAATCCAGTGCTCCCTGGTTTTCAATGGTACTCTGCCAACACGATTCACTGATGGATTCATTTGACACAAAATTAGTACTGATCACCAGGAACTGCCTCAATTTTGAAAATAAATGTATAAAATAATATGCTTAATAAATCAGTCACATGTCGATTAATAACTGTTCCCTGTTTCATTCAGTTGGGTCTATAAATTTATGTTTGAATAATGTGAAGAGAATAAGATTTTGAAGAAGAGAATGAATTTATCAGTTAACTTCAGGGTAACCTGTCACTAACTGAAACTGGCCTAAAGTTCAATCAACCAATAAATAAACAAATAAATGCCTCTTACCTCAAGTGGAGTATAGGCCACAGACCAATATTTTCCAAACAATTCTGTCCTAGAATTTCCTATCCGTTCTTCCGAAGTGCGTTCATTCTCTTCATACCTATCTTCAATTTCCAAACTAATGTGTTTTTGGGTCTTCCAATTTTCCTTTGGATTCCATGATTCAAAGTTAGTGCTTATCATGTGACGCAGTTTGGTGTTTTCCATAGTGTGTGTCATATCCACGTTCAGAGTCTGTTCCTAATTCCTTCCTCGGCTGAAAGTTGATTTGTTCTTTGCCACAGAAGTTTATTTTTGATGATATCTGGCAAATGTATCTGAAGTACCTTAAGCAGATAGCTGTTTATAAACACTTGTATCTTTTCGATGATGCCTTTCGTGCTTCTCCGCACAAGTTTCAACTCCATACAATAGAACTGTCTTCACATCTGTATTACAAATGCTGACTTTGATGTTGGCTGATAGTCGGTTTGGGTTGTAGATGTTTTTCAACTGTATAAATGCTGCGCTTGCTTTACCAATCCGCAACTTCACACCAGCACGAGACCCTCCTTTTTTATTGATGATGGTGCTCAAGTATGTAACAGTTTCAAAATTTTCCAGAGATTCTCCGTCACGTGTAATCGGATTAATGCTCATTGTTTTGTATGCAACTAGTGAGTTAATTATTATAGTTATGTTGGGGTAGATGTTGGATCACTGATTCCGAATTTGAAGCATTTACTGCTTGACTAGGTCATAGATAAGATTACTTACTAGAATCGAGGATCAGGACTTCCAGTCAGGAGTTCAATACTAGTACAGAATAACTAACCATTGTTAAAAAAATATTTTGATATTATAACTTTTCGTCTTACTTAGTACAAACGCATTTCATTTTCTAATACAATTTTTCTTAAAGATAACAATTCAAGTGTCTGAATTTATCCACCACTATCCTCTTTGAGCAAATCTTAGTCACTGACATGTTAACAAGTGTAGTAAAAGTCAAGCATATACTTTGCTTACTTTCATTCAAAGTAGAACTAACCAAAATATCTGAATACAACAGAGATAACGAACACTGAAATTGTTTCGATTAAGTTTAGTCATGTGGATTGATGAAATGTTGACTATCATTTCATGACTTAATATTAACTCTGTAACATGAATTCTTTCTTAGGCTGCTGTTTCGTAGCATATAATGATAAAATAGATGTTCAATGTTTAGTGGTTTTTAACAATTGTGTAGTAAAAATTCACTTTGATCTTTGTTATTACAATACACATCACGAAAGCATTTGCAACATCCGACATTCATACAATCTGTAAGCTTTAAATCTCCTTACATTGATATCTTTCTTATCTGGTAGGTGGGCGTCCACTGAATCTCTTATTCGCTTTAATAACACTTTATTAAAGACTTCTGCTGGTACTGAAATTTGAGTGACGACTCTGTAGTCCTCGCAATTTTTAAGGTATCCTTCTTTGCGTCTTGACGAGATACCCGTATTTTCAGTCTATTGGTACTTGTTCTTCCCCCCAAATTTTCCTAAAGATAATTTATAGCACCTTTGCAATTGTTTCTGTATCTGACATCATTGACTTCGCTGGTATGTTTGTTGTCTGGCTTTGCTGATTTGCCACTCTTGATTTGTCCGGTAGCCATTTTGGTTTCTTCGAGTGTTAGTGGGTTGATCATTGATATGTCCTTCACATATTACCGTTTATCTGACCTAATGCTTCTCTTCACTTGTTTGCTGACTTCTCTGTAATCGGCCTGTGCCTTGGCTTTGTCTGGTCTTGTTCGGCTGTTATTAATTGCTATATTCTTGTTCCTCTTTTCTTGGATCTTGTCCAGAGTACCAAAAGAAATCCATTCTTTATGGGGGTACTTCTTGCGATCTAAAACCTCCTGACATGTTAAAGTTATTGTTTACTTGATCTCTTTCCAGTTGTCTTCCATAGTAGTTTCATCTTCTTCGAGTAGATCGTGAAATGTCTGGAACTTAGTGTTGAGAGCTATTTCGAATTCGTTGAGTTTGTTAATATCCCGGATAAGAGCCGTGTTAAACTTTTGTAATACTGCTGCCCCAGTTGTCCAGTGCTTCTTTAGCTTCAGTTTCATTTCAGCCACTACCAGATGGTGATCTAAAGCTATCTCAGCTCCTCTCCTTGATCTCACGCCTTTCATGGTTCTTCTAAATTTTTTGTTGATGCAGATGTGGTCGATTTGGTTCTCCGTAATGTAGTCTGGTGAAACCCATGTAGTTTTTTTATACGTTTGTGGGAGAATATGATGCCACCTATAATCATTGTGTTTAAGGCTCATAGGTTTTCTAACCTCTCACAGTTTTTTTCCGTTTTTCCAGTCCATGTAGTCCCATGATGTCTACATATTCGGTGTTCTTCACTCCAACCTTGGCGTTTAGGTCTTCTATCAGAATGGTCAGGTCCTTGGCTGAGTATTTATCGATCGTCGGTTGGAGCCTCGCATTAAACTGGTCTTCGTTATCTACTTGGTTGCCGTTAGTGTGTGCATACTGTATACTGGATGATATTCACTGCAATTTCCTCCTTGTTTGTCTTGAAAGGTGCTTTGATAATCATGAGTCCATAAGGTTCCCATCCTATAAGAGTCTTCCACGCTTCTTGGGACAACATAAGTGCTGATTTTTTTTGTACAAGGCATTCTCTTCTTCGTGGCCGGAGTATTAAAGCATTTCTTCCGAGGATAATCTTTGTTGTCCAGCTTGTGAACAGTAGGTTTCGCTTATCCCAAGTATATTCAGGTTGTAGCCTTACATTTTGCAGTTATTTACACAGGGTTCTCCCTGCCTCCCACATCGTTTGAACATTCCATATACCGATATTATTTGTTACTCTGGTTGCCAAAGGGACATCAGCCTCGTGACTGCCAAAGAAACTCAGCTTTCACAATGGGGCATTATAACTCTATAAAATAAAAACTTTCCATTTCCTGTGACAGACCTAAAATTGTTAAAAATTTTTATATGGTTACAGTTTTTTTAGCAAGGTTGTTCTTTTACTGGATGGGATTGCCAACCCCATGCCCAAGCCCCGTCTTTTATTCAGGCTTGTGACCGGCAGTAACCCTAAGGGGAATCCAGAAGGAGGTTGCCTACGATTACAATCAGAATTATATGTAATTCAATGATTGATACAAGTCACACTTAACTACAATTTTAAACAAATCTTGTATTCTAATCATTATGACTTCGATTTTCATTCAGAACATTCACCCTCAACTCTCTCAACAGATATAGTAGATTAATGATTGAATTTCATATATTTCTGACTGTAATTTTAAGCTGGTGATAAGATCAACTGATGAATTCATTCTATCCTACAAAATATTCTTCTTCTTTCATTATTCAAATGTATAAATGGATCAGATTGTATAAAAATGTACATACATTTTTCAGTGTAGTTACAACATCTACACAGAAAGTAATAGAAATGCCTTTAAAAATTCAGTTAACTGTAATTAATGAAGGAAGATCCCCTAGTTACTTGATAATGACAATGAATAAGTAAGCTGATATGTATATTTTAGTTTTATTAGTTATATGTGTTATATCTCGCACTTGATAACTTGACTAGCCGCAAAGCAATCTTAGCACTTGAACTTCTTGAACCCTCCTAGTCGCAAAATCAGAAAACTGAAGACGAGAAAACAGGAAACTTTATTCAAGTGAAATGGGAAGTGAGTCAAGTACAAAATATTCGTATATTTATAGTTTTCTGAAACAAATAAATCAGTATTATGATCTCTCCAACCCGAATTAAGAAGTCTCAACTGCTACCCAATCGGAACGCTCCACGTCGAGATTCTAGAAGGTTCTATCAATCAGTGATTGGACGGAATGTCTTCGGCTCCTTCAAGGGTTCTGGAGGCTTCATGGAAGTTTCTGAGAGCCATCCCAACAATATGAATAACCCATGGTATCAATATTTAGCAATCAATGGTGTTCTAAGCGAACTTTGTCTTGTTTATTTTGTATCAAATGTTGACATCTAAATGTTTTGTCTTGTTGCCTAATATCCACATCTTTGTGGTCTAATGATGATATTTTCGATCTGGGTTGTTCTCTTAAGAGATTTTGACTAGAAAAGGTTATGTTCATACTGGACGCTACGACTGACTATTTAAAACAAAAACTTATCATGTAAATGCTTCTAGTTTCATACTTATGATACTCTAGACGTTGATTAATTTCATTTATTTACAAATGCTTTATACTCATTTATCCCTGAATACTCAGAATTACCTTGTGGTGGACGGTTACTTACTCCCATGTGATCTCCCTGCATATGGATCTAGTGTATTGGAAATGTTATTGCTATTGATTTGCTTATTTTTGTAAAATTTTATGTTGTTTGGTCTATAAGTTAACCATTTGGTATAGTTATGACTGTTCCTGTTAACTGGCATTAATTATATACTAAATTTTAGAATATATGAATAATATCCGTTCATCAGTGGAGGGTAGAGGGATGTTGACTTCAATCAATTAGGTTTATGAGTAAATATTTCCTAGTCACCATCAGTCCAATATATCAATCAGTATATTCAGTCAGTCAGTATTCTAAAGTTTGCTAAGTCTTTAGGTATCATGCGTAATAAACATCATTTGTGTGTTGATTATGAAACAGTTTTCAATTTGCTTTTACACTAGTAACATACATTTCTGTTGAAATACTTTCCAGAATTCCATGAGAAGTCTTTAAGATCTTTAGTTGAACTGAAGACATTGTGTTCAATCACTGTTTAACAGAATATCTTGAACTTTGGTAAGTAATTCTTCAACACTGGACAATAACTTAAACTTCCTGATCTTGGTTCTATTAGTTTGTAATAATGATTTCCGTTCTACTTAAGACTATAAATACACATGTTTTGTTGTATTCTCTTGATATGAATTTATTCTATGTAATCTGCCTTCAGATTTTAGACTATGGGAGGGGTTTACATATTCAAGTTCAGAAGACAGCACAAAATATTATACGTTATCAAGTGAAGAACATATCGATTTCATTCTGTTACGTTATAATTCTTGACTAACTCCCTGTGTACTTCCAGCATTTAATTACTTTACCTCGTCAGCACTGTTGTATTTCAACCATCTTGCATTTAAAACTAAATACGCTTCAATCACTTTATTCCAACTTATTATTAGTGCATTTCTTCATTAAGCAATTACCTATGGCAATGAAATGTTGGCTATCTTTACTATTCAACCAGTTGTTCTTAATCGCTTCAAATTAATAAAGATAACTATCTGCATAAAATTTCTCTTGAGTTCATCAGAAAAGATGGAATGCATATCCTATTTGATATGATGCTATGCTTTCATGATAACAGTTAAAAATGCATCTGGATGTTTTCATGATTGTTGTTAAACCTGAATTTGGTGACACTAATTCGTTTAAGTTACAGAACCACTGAAAATCAGAAACTTATGCTGCACAGCTGTTTCACTTTATTATGTAAATCTTCTGCAGTAGGCTTTCAACTCTTCATCATGGAATCGAACACAGAATCTTCAGTCTTTGTGGCTAATGCTTAACTGTTAAACTACTCAACTAACCGGTTAGTATATCTGATTTAATCATTTCGAGATATGTGCCCAACCTCTTTAGTTATCATTGGTAAGTAACTGCCTGACACCCATCATGGTCATATCTTCCCATTTTAACTCCAGAAGTTTGTCACTAGTATGGTGATATTGATTATATCGATAAAACATATCGACAACATCACCTCTTCACTTTACTATACTTAGGTTTATTAATAATATGAGTTTTGATTTTATACCAACTAGCAGACATAACTATATAATCATACATCTATTAAATATATGACATTTAGAGTGAAGCCAGAAGGCACTTTATATTTCATGAAGTGCAGAGCTATGTAAGTAAGAAAATCTAGATGAAAGAATAGTGCAAAGTGAAGAGGAGTCATGGACTCAGCATATGCAGCACTTACATTTAACAATGAAGGTAATCAATCAAAACAAAAAAACAACACAAGTGTACAACAATGGAAATGTGATAATTAAAAATGTAAACCGAAAGAGACTTGAATTTTGTTACAATCACTTTCTGTCACTTATTCATTATTTATTATATCACCAATGTCTTCATATGAATTCATTTTAGACGTTATATGACTTACTTACTTACTTAGGCTCCTCGCTGAGGAGCATAGGCCGCTCACCAAGGTTCTCCATTTAACTCTCTCATCGGCAATCCTTTCCAGTTGTTTCCAGTTTCTGTTCATCCTTTTAATGTCTGCTTCCAATTCTTGAAGCAGCGTATATTTTGGCCTTCCTCATTACCGTTTCCCAACAGGATTCCATGTTAATGCTTGTCTCGTGATGCAGTCTGATGGTTTACGTAATGTATGACCTATCCATTTCCAACGTCTTTTCCTATTTTCCTCTTTGGCTGGAAGTTGGTTTGTCCTCTCTCATAGTAAGATATTACAGATGGTTTCCGGCCAACAGACATTCAGTATGTTGCGTAGGCAGTTGTTTATAAATACTTGTACGCCTCTGATGATGTTTGCAATAATTCTCCAAGTTTCAACTCCATACAGCAGGACTGTCTTCATGTTCGAATTGAAGAGTCTGACTTTGAGGTTAGTTGATATTTGTTTTGAGTGCCATATGTTTTTCAACTGTAGGAATGCTGCTCTGGATTTGCTAATCCTTGTCTTTACATCTCTATCGGACCCTCATTGTTCATCGATGATGCTCCCCAGATATGTGAAAGTATTCACTTCTTCCAGAGTTTCTCCATCAAGTTGGATTGGGTTGGTGCTCCCTTTGTTGTACTTAAGAATTGTGCTCTTTTCCTTAGACGTTATATGAAGTCATGCAATTATTGATGAATGCATTCAGAATTTTTTTTAATCTTGTACTTCATGATTCATTGAAATTCAATGAATATATCATATGCATTCATTCATTTAATGAATGATTAGTGTATATTACACTTTTGTCTATGTCTATATACTATGAACATGTCCAGTGAAACATACAGTTCATAATTATATGAAAACAACGTCATATTTGGATCTGATCGTCTCTAGCTTCCAACCTACTCCAGTATCAATCAGTATTGTGCGTCTAGCAAGACAGTAGTTGTGCATAATAATGTATTTTCCAACAATCTTTAGTAGCTAGTATGTAACCACGATGATCCCAGAAAATGTGTGAGATGTTTCGAAAAAACCAGTGATAATATACCGATAATTTACGAATGTCACCAACTCCTATGGGCCACTTATCACACTCCTACATTAAGATAGATAGGACCGCTGCGCCTACAGATATAACTACAATACAATGTTTGCTTACGGATAAAATGATGAGTGACTTTGGAAATTCAACAAACTGACATTCAAACTACAATTTTACGCGTTTATTCAAGTTTAAATGACTGAAGTTCGTGCAATGAATCATATGAAACATGAACAGTTTTAGGCTGTAATATGTTATGTAGGGTTGCAATCATGCATTCCGTTTGGAGTAAAAGGTTAAGATGAGACAGTTTTTTAATGACCCAGATGACATCATTGTATGAAGAAGCATACTTATGAAGTATAGTCTGCGTGAATGTTTAACACAACTACATAAGAAAGATTATTTGGGGTGAGGAGGTCAGCTAGAATACTAGGACCTGGGTTTCGTTCATTCTCAAGGCGTACTTACAACGTTTCATTTTTATATGATGCCATCAATATCGAGTCATATAGATCAGTGGCCATATTACAACTAGATCGACAGAATTAGATCAAAACTATAAACAACTCGACAAAGAGTAAATTGATCACTTCAAAATGAACAACCAACAAACGAATGGACAGTTGCCTATTCAACACGAAATAAAAGTTGTTAGACATTTAGAAGGTTGTATTGTTGGTGAATGGATTATTCCTTAGAGATTCGGTCTAAAATATCCAAACGATGAAGCATTTATTGTTTAACACCTTTTGTCTTTAAAAGCTTTCTTACCATCAACTCAGTCACTCTACGAATCATATCCTGAATGGATGATTTATAATGACACTGTAGAATATTAATTCCCCTCAAAATTCTTACAAGTTATCGTCGATTAAAGCAGTGAAATAAACTTTTGGTTCTATACCGTCTTCTTTACAGTTGTAGGATAGGTTAGAAATTACTGCTATGTATATCCCAAGTTGTATTAAATAGTAACCCTGTTGAGTTTACGGACTGTATTAAGCAACGACCTCACTGTTTCTCTGGTACTTCTATTTGACCGACTAGTGTTGGGTTAGAATGGCATATATTATTACTCAAATTTCTACTCACCCATTTAAACTGACGTTAGGTGACTGAAAATAGACGTAAAAACTTCCTGCAGACAATCATGTCCTTACAGCCTGGAGTTTCATATGTTTATTTCTTACAGTCACTCCATCCGCTTATAATCGTCTTTAATATATGATTGGGAATCCTCATAATAAAGTTTGGACGTCGTCAGTAGTATTTCAAGTATATCGTAAACAGTGACAACTAAATCATTGTGAATACTGAAAACTAAAATATCACGATTGAAGTCAATCAGAAAAAAACTGCGTAAATAACTTATACTACTAATAATAGACATGAAGTAGTTTAGTAGTAAACCTATTAAAAAATATGCGGCAAAAGAAAATTAAAATCAATTATTGTATAAGTTGGATTGTGACTGTCAAGTGAAGTCCAGGACGCGCGTTTCGTCCTATTTAGGACTCATCGGCTGAATGTACCTGCATCCAAATATTGATGTTCACAGTGGGATTCAAACTCAGTCCGTTTCGTATCAAACGCCACTGCGTTCACCACTTGACTACTGAGTCCAGAGTCACTTTTGTGCAACACACATTCGTATTAAAATGAAATTGTGTATTCTATTCGAATAGGACAAAACGCGCGTCCTGGATTCCACTTGCCAGTTTTAACCCAACTTACATAATACTTGTAAAAATTTCTCTACATCGAAGCAGTCTGCTCAGGATGCATATATAGCAATAATGACTGACTAGCTTCAGTCTATAACAAATCAACGTGAATATACAAGTTCATCCTAATAAAATCTATTAGTTTATCCTTTCAAAAGACAAAATGAAGGTTTTTATCTGCATATTCATAACGGTACTTATGTTCTTAATCAAAGTTTAACTGATATCAATTCATTTTATGTTTATCAAGATTTCTCACTGGTATTTGTGAACAATTGCAGTAATCATTGCAGTTGAAAATGATCTTGACACTTGTTATCTTCTGTTTAATCCTATTGTAGTTACATCCTGAATTTACTTCTCCTAAATGAAAGTCGATCATGTAATATGATAAATTGAACGAATTTTAGAATTTAAACTATTATATTCCAACGTAGTATTATGAAAGTTAACCAAACAACAATGACAGCCGATGATTACCCATGATATTCTACATAATGTACTTCTTGTTGTATTATGAATACTAAATGTGGGATTGAACTCGACTTGAAGATTACTTCCATTTAACGCTTGTCATAATTCTGTGCTTGCTGGATTTACGTTGTGTTCAAATATAATTCTCATAAATTCATTTTTACTGACTTTTAATATATGTGTGTTAGTCAATTGAATATACAGTGATTTATAGATAATTCAGAGAAAAGTCCGATCGTCATCCTATGTAAACAAGTAGTAACGGTTCATATTCTGAACAATCCATCGAATACGTAATCTACATATGACATGCATAACTACTATATCATAATAACATTAACTACGTTTGGCTATTATTAACTGGTATGTTCCACATTTTGGATAATTGAATAAACATTGACCGATTATTCATATGTGTAACAATCACACTGTAGATTTTGTGGACATATGTATCAACATTATGCTATAAAGTTGGATTAAATATACACGTTTCATGCCTCTTTTGGCTAAAGTGAGTTTGTTCTAGTTAGGATGAACTTGTATCTTTATTTGAATACAGTTACATTCAGCAGATGAGTCCCAAATATGATGAAAAACATGTCCTAGGTACCCTCTGCCAGTCACAATCCAAGTTAATTGAGTTCGTTCTGTTTTCAGTTTTTTGCATAAGTTCACACCCACCGATTTTATCATCCCTATATTACTATCGAGGTGTCATACTTTGGTCTCATTATGTACATATTGCTATTGTATTGTCGCTATTCAACAGTTTATCAAACATAGACATTAGGCTTTTCGATTGTCTTTGTGCTGAGGCTGGATTAGGTGGGGGGGAAGCTGACGAAGCGGCCAATGACATGTAATTTCACTCATTTCACATTTTTATCATAATACACATGTTACAGTATGATCGAACAACGATTCTTTCTTTACCTGTATTTTGTACTTTTGGCTGGTTAAAATAAAATGCTTCACACCATCAAATCTTTTTTCTCTTTATATAACGTGTGGAATTTTGTAGAGTACCCAAGTGTTGATTGAAGATAGTTGCTCAGTTATAAGGGTCTAGTTCACTGAAGGAGTTGGATATATACCAAACATCATTTAAGTATTGGACTAATTAGGAAATCCAACCAAGCGTTCTACTTATTCAACATCATCGATTCTACACAATTGACAACATGAGATCACTTAATGATCTCTACAGGCATAATAATAAATTAGTATCAACCCTAGATGAATAGATATTATAACTAACGATAAAACCATTCTTACATATAATTGATTGAGTATTTCAGTAGTACTATCGTCTGATTAAATGACTATTATCATTACTAAATTAATGTTTCTTAATAAATACACTACTAAAATACATGTACAGTTGAAAGTAAATCAATCCTATGGTTTCCTACATTCAGAACTAGAAACCAAGTTCTCATCTCAGGTATTACACATCAGAACTTTATCCTTTGGACCACGCAATTACAAGTATTGAAATATTACATGAAAAGTATACTACTTGTTAGTAGGATGATGGGTGTATTTTATTTGAAACTGTTGATACTGAACACTGAACTGATCGCTTTGAGTCAAATTAGATAAGTCTTAAATGAAGGAAAAGTAAGTCATAGATTCATTAGGTTGTCAGTGTTTATGGCTTTTGTTATTGCCATATGTTGATAAGTGTCATGCAAATGTATTGGCAACCAATAAAAACCAGGAGGTATCATTAGACACTAGTGTAGGACCAACAAGCAGTCAGCAACCATGATTTCACAATAAAATCCAACTCAAAACATTTAAGCTTCACGGTGGATGCTGATAAACCAGAAACAGCATGTCAATAAGCGGTTTAAGAAAACTATCAAAATGAAGTATTATTCGAATGTAGGCAATAATTTTACATGATTAATGAATGTTTTGAATTGGATTGTGACTGGCTAACGGAATCCAGAACGCCCATATCGTACTATTTCGGACTCGTCGGTTGGATGTACCTGAAGTCCCAATGTTGATGATTACCTTGGGATTAAATTTGTCGTGACATTCACTTGTGCTAGATTTCAAACTTACTAAACTTAATACACTGAAATAGGTTAGAACACATACTGGATACCCAATGTCAATATACAACGTTAATACTTTAATTAAACATCAAGATTGTATTGTTGAAGAAGTGCAAATGACTACTTTATGTTAACACACTCGAAGATTATAGTTCATAGATTATAAGTAGTACAGTATATACACAAACAGTTCGACATTAATGGATGTAAAGGTTTTTGTATCCATTGATTGATTAATGTGTCTTTTCCAAGCTCAATTATACTAGTTAAAATGAAGCAGTATATGCATATAACAAGAAACAATAGACAAACATTATTATTATTTGATTGAATATGTCACAGATTGATGTTGACAGGGTACCATAGAAAACCAGGGAGCACTGGACAGCTGTTTCGTTCTAGTGTGGAACTCTTCAGCAGTGCATACCCCAGATTCCGAACCAGGGGCACTGCTGAGGAGTCCCACACTAGAACGAAACAGCTGTACAGTTCTCTCTGGTTTTCAATGGTACCTTACCAACATCAATCTGTGACATATTCAGTCAAATAAATAACCAATCTCCACAAAAATAACCATCTTCATTGAATTATTATTATTATTATTACTTTATATTGTATTCACTAATAAGTGATGACATAATTAACAACATAAGTAGGTCGATTAACGTTGTCCTGGATAATTTGAATAGGTAACTTTTGACATTGGTCGTGTTTGTTGAATTGGTTGATTTTGTTTATTCTCTGATAATGATCTTGGATAATCTTTAGAATTTGTTTGTTCTTGTAATATACTTTCTAATTGATTAATACGTTGATCAGCTTCATTATAAGCTTGTTGAAGATCTTGAAGTTGTTTCATTGTTTGTTTACTTTTATTCAATATAGTTTCTAAGATGAAAAATAGAATATTACAATGAAATTATAAATAATGAAGTGATATTACATAGAAGTTAAATTGAGATTCGTATAAGGCTTAGTTGATTGGATGCGTTACAGAGTGATGTTTGTAGGGTACCAATGAAAACCAGGAAAAACTGGATAACTGTCGTGATTGGTGAAGTTTGGATTAGTAGAGAGGAAGAAATTAAGCATTAATGACAGTAAATGATTATCGTGCTATATCATAAATTGATGGAAGTAGGAATTCCACCACTGGATGAGTCCCTAGTAATGCAGAGGTTAAGGTATTTGACAGCTAAAAGGCCTGACAAGTTTCATACTACAAGTGCACCTCCCCCTAGTTTTCATTGATACCCTAATAACATCAATCTGTGACGAATCCAAGCAATTAAATAGATATGTTTAATAGATGGTACATGTAACTGTGAATACGTGAATGTAGAATGAGGCAGATTCCAAGGTTCGAGACTCGAAGGTTGTTCAGTTTTTATGAAGACATCCTCACTTTTGAATCAGTAAAATAAGAACTAATGACTAGCAAATGTAAAGTCCCTGAATACCTTAATAATATGAACTATTGAAGATTCTCATCTTTTTAGTGATTGCTAATATACAACTCTATATCAGCTGTGGTTAATCCATAATGGAAATCACATGGAAAATAGATGTATCTTTACAATTACGAAATTAATAAGTAAAAGTTCCTTCCCCCCCCCACATGTTACTAAATGCAATATTTATTTCTATACTATTAGAACTGAATTAACTCCGCCTGTAGCCCCCTAGGGTTGCTGCCGGTCCCAAGCCCGGATAAAGGAGGAGGGTTGGGCATGGGGTTAGCAACCCCATCCCGTAAAACAACAAAGTTGCTAAAAAAAAAACGCAAACCAGTAAAAACCTTTTTAACCATTTTTACTCTGCCCTGGGAGTTGGAAGGTGTGTTATGACGCCTCATGATAAAATCCGAATTTCTTCGGAAGCAACGAGGCCGATGTCTCTTCTGGCAACTAGAGCAACAATTAATATAGGTACATGGAATGTCCGCACGATGTGGGAGGCAGGGAGAAGCATGCAAATAGCTGAAGAAATGAAGATACTTGGAATAAGCGAAACGCATTGGTTGCAAGCTGGACAGCAACGGTTCTCCTCGGGAAACGTGCTTTTATACTCCAGCCACGAAGAAGAAAACGCCCTACACACGCAAGGAATAGCATTGGTGTTGTCCCAAGATGCATGGAAGGCTCTTATAGGATGGGAGCCTCATAGACCTAGGCATTACTCTACTTTCAGTACCAGGAAAGGTCTTCAGCAGAGTGTTATTGAACAGATTAAAAGACCCAGTCGACGGCCAACTCCGAGATCAACAGGCCGGATTTCGTAAAGACCGATCATGTACCGATCAAATCGCTACTCTACGGTTCATTGTTGAACAATCAATTGAATGGAATTCACCACTTTACATCAACTTCATCGACTACGAGAAAGCATTCGGCAGCGTGGATAGGAGAATATTATGGAGCCTACTACGACATTACGGCGTACCCGAGAAGATAGTCAACATCATACGAAATTCTTACGACGGACTACATTGTAAGATCGTGCATGGAGGTCAGCTCACAGATTCATTCGAAGTGAAGACCGGTGTCAGACAAGGCTGCTTACTCTCGCCCTTCCTATTCCTACTAGTCATCGACTGGATCATGAAGACTGCATTATCTGAAGACACTCTCAGAATACGATGGAGAACATCGACGCAACTAGATGACTTAGATTTTGCAGACGACTTAGCTCTTCTTTCTCACACACAACATCAGATGCAGATGAAGACCAACAGTATAGCAGCAGCCTCAGCAGCAGTAGGCCTCAACATACACAAAGGGAAGAACAAGATCCTCCGATACAAAACAACAAACACTAACCGAATTACACTTGACGGAGAAATTCTAGAAGACGTTGAAACGTTTACATATTTGGGCAGCATCATCGACAAACAAGGAGGGTCTGATTTGGATGTGAAGGCGCGGATTGGTAAGGCAAGAACAGCATAAGATGCCAATCCTTCTATGACTTCAAGTGTGATAGCATCTCTTACAAGATCAATTTCAGACTAAATTTTACATTGAAAAGAATATATCCACCTACTAAATTAACCCACATGTATCAAACAAACAAAACTGAACAAAGTCTTACTTCATATCATCTCTAGTTGAATATAATAATTAGTCAATTAATACCTGTTGCCCTCTACTCGTGGAGCATAGGCAGTTCATCAGTGCTTCAAAACTAACTCTATCCTCAAATCTTCTTTACAGTTACTCGCAACTTCTATTTATTCTTCTCAGGTCTGCTCCAATTTTCGGTGTAATCTGTTATTTGGTCTTTCACTTTTCCATTGGCCACTAAGATTCTAAGTTAGTGCTTGTCTTGTGATACAGTTTGGTGATTTCTTCATTGTGTATCCTACCCATCTCCAGTGTTCTTCTTTATCTTTGTCCTCGGATGACCTTGTCATCCCAAACCTTCGAATCTGCATCAGATCCTCCTTGTTTATCGATAACGTAAAACTTTTCACACCCAGAGTTTTTTCGTCAAATGCAATTAGGTTAATGGGGTTAACATTTTATTGTCAAATCATAACACTTGAAAAACTGAAGGAGGAGTTAATGTTCGATTCGTTGAGTATAAACCACTTCAACTAAAATCAAAATGTTGGTATGTTTTTCACAATGATAATACTTCCCATCTGTGTATTACTAATTGATTTCCATAGATACATTTAAGTTTATTCAACATAATCAGCTGTCATGTCGTAGTCTGGATCGTGACTGTACTAGTTCATTTAAGGACTCAACCGGTGACACCGTTTACAATTAACTGTTGGTATCCACTCTGGAACTCGACAATCTATAATGACCTCGATAGTAAGTGTGTTAAACAGTTTCAAACTGTACTTAAACATCTACTCTTGTCCTAGTAACCTGATTTCGGCAAAATTTATAATTTATGATAAAATTTATAAATTAATTTTTGTCTCTCTTCCAACAGTTTTTGATCACCAAGTATCTGTATGCTGTTAATCTATCCATTTTACAATTGATCATTAGAAATTCTAATAGATGTTGACTGACATCAAAGACAGCATATTTAATACAAACGTTAAGATAATTCTATTGTTTGCAGCCGAAACTTTCATGGAAATCTACAAAATGTATCATTCAAATGATACAATTATTTATAAACAGTTGTCTATGCAAGATACTCCAAGTTTGATGACCAGATACCATCAGAAACAATCTTCTTTGGCGGAGAACTAACCAAATTTCAACTGAGGAAGAAATTACGAAAAGAGGATGAAGGTTAATAAGACACACATTGAGGAAATTACTAAACTGTGTCACATGACAGGCACTAACTTGCAATCGCCAAAGTCAGAGGCAAAGATGAAGACCGAAGAACACATTGATTTGAGAGTTGGAGACAGACATGATTAGCAGAATGAATAATACTTGGAGAGAACTGGAAAGGTTAGATAAGAACAGAGTTGGTTTTTGAATGCTGGACTGCGGCATATGTTCTACGAATAACGGGTATGTATGTATGTATAATCTACATAGAACCTAGCACATGTATGAATCGGTTCAAGTTGTCATACCTCTATGGCACCTCAAGATTTACACCACCACCACTAGTAGAAGTTAACTCAAAAAAATAAAATAATAATAGTAACAAGGAGTGTGAATATACAGAATATGGTTCATTAAGCATAGAAACAAAACTATGGAAAGTTCATGATATAGGGAAGGACAGTGGGTGAATACATCTGCGCCATTGTGATCCATTCTGGGCTATATCGCTCAGTGTTTCTAGCCACTGGTTACGGTAGTCTGCAGGTAACGACACGACTCAAATCAGCAGTCAGTGACTTCATCGACTTATACCAACCACCCCGGTCAATGAAGATTCACAACCTCATCGACCGACTTACTACACTTTGCCTCGTTATTACTTATTCAGTGATCCCAGCTGATACGAGTGAAGTTCCGAAGACATCGATGGTCAAAATCTAATAATCTCCGAGTGTCGTCTACATCTCACATCTCACACCCATACAGTAAGGCAGAGCGAACTGTTGCGCAATACACACTTCCCTTCGTTGAGATACGATTATCTGTGAAGAATACAAACCATAAATGAAAACTAATCTACACGAAACCATTTTAAATTAACTACATTAATTCAACTAACAACTGACCAGCATAGAAACAAAGACAACAGTGAATTCATTCTATGTAACCATTCAACTAACTTAAATCACTTCTGACGTAATCTACTTTAATTGTTGTCATTTTCGAACTGTTTTTTTTTGTTTTATTTAAATCATTTCTATGAAACAATGAATAGTTGACATAGAAATAATAATAATAATATCTGATACAAGTAAATTGAAAAATGAACAATGAAATTGAAATTCTATAGTCAATTTAAATGGTGACATTTTAATTTAGTTATACACGAAATTAATATTCACTTGTCTAGTGAATTAATAGTTGATTGAATTCATTATAGATTGATATTGGTAGAGTATTATTGAAGACAAGAAGGTACTAGACAGTTGTTACATATTAGTATGAGACTCTTCAGAAGTGTACAGTCTCAAATCTGTCAGCAGAAACGAACATAGAACCTTTAAGTTAAAAAAAACTCTTAAACTTCTTCAATACTGAGTCGGCATTCAATGGTACAATTCCCACTTCTGTCAGCTTATGATATAACTCAAGGACTATTCATTGATATAGACGGTAACTGTCTCAATTTCGATGTATTTGAACTCCACTAGTAATGACTTTGATGAATTCAATCAACTAAAACTTAATCTATATGTTCACGAACCATCTGAATCTAATTATAATCCATTAAGTAATTAGTTAACAGTTATTATTAATGAGATATTGAAATAATGGTAATTACAAATTAGGATTGAATTGAATATCGCATAATAGTTTGAGTTAAACAACCAATGAAAACCAAGAAATTGCTCTGGACATTTGTTTAGTCCTAGTGTGAGACCCCTCAATGCGTATCCATAACTCTCTTATTGAAATGCAGTCAGGAACTTCGTGCTTCTTGATAAATGTTTATCCGTTGAACCATTTTAACAGTTGGCATTAAACGGTTAATATATGTATTATCACCCGATATACGATAAACATTGAGAGATAATCAGTTAGTAAGTGGTGTACACCCAATTTTGTTAAACTTCATGGTTGACGTTTTCACACTTTATGAAGTTAGCCACCGTTACTACTGAACCAGTTGACTAAAGTTAAAAATATCAACTAGTGAGTACTAACTAAGTTGTTTGAAGGCTAAGTATTCATTCGTGTAATCTTGTTGTCCTGTGATCGACTCAATGAAATGGTCACACAGTTGAAGTGTCACATAATAGGACTTGACAACTGTTCGGTACTACATGATTTCTAATAATTGTCTAATTCAAGTCAAATTCAAATTCAACAATCTCTAGAACACCCAGATGTAATCTATTTGAATTTGCATAATCTAACACACAGGACTTAATCTTTTATTGGTTGTCACTTTGTGCTCTATAAAAATGTTTACAGTGATATTGGTGTTTCATTCTAAAACTAGATTCTTCGTAGCCACACGACTTATCATTTAATGTTTTATGGTTTAATTAGACAATCATGTTTTAGCTATTAACATTCATACTTCCTTATTTATTCGTAAATATCCGTTTCTACCATGATAATAAACTAACCTGGCTATTTAGTAAACCAGAAACTCTATTACTTATAACTGAATTAGTTTGATGATAATATCCACACAATAAGTAATAAGGACAAGAGTATAAACACTAAGATCAAGCTAATCTTAATGAAAAATGTTCAAATCAGATAGGCAACTTAAAACTGAAATAGTGATTGATAGAAATCTACCGTTATTAAGAGAGAGAGAGAGGTTGTAACCAATAGAATTTACCTACGTATTATATTAGAATATTATCAAGTGACGTATGTTACATAACAGTGTGAATTGGTTGAAGTCATAAATGCGATTGATTGAATGAAATGTCGATTTTCTGCAGTTTTAAAGATTATCAGAAGAATCGAATGCTCTGAGATCTATACTTGATTGTGTCTCGAATGCATACTGCTTAAAAGTTGTACATTGCAGAGAAACTAAGTGTACAGTATCTACAAGATATTAGCAGTTTTTCAACAAACTAAGTGTATGATACAAGTAAGTATGCTGTCTGCATGTAGCAAAATCTAACTCCTCTGAAATATTTATTAGTATGACATAAAGGCTGATGTTAGATTTGATTGAATATGTCATAGATTGATGTTGGCAGGATACTTTTGGAAACCAGAGGGCAATCAATAGCTGTTTCGTTCTAGTGTAGAACGTCTCAACAGTTCGCACTTCAGATTCCACACCAAGGGCTTCAGGTTGACGCGAACGCCTAACCATCTGCACCAGTGGGTCGGCTTCCAATTGTAGGATTTCCACTTCCATCAATTTGTAATATATAACGCGACGATCATCCATTGTCATTAGTGATAACTGTCTCACACTCGACAATTCTGAACTCCGCCAGTCACGACTTCTCACTAGAGCTTCAGGAACATCTTGAAGTTAGTCACTAATGCGCTCATTATTATAGTTCAATTGGAATGATTATTTTTGTGGAGATTGGTTATTTATTTGATTGAATATGTCACAGATTAATGTTGACAGGGTACCACTGAAGATGGTGGCGTTCGCCGTCAACCTGAAGTCGCTGGTGCGGAATTTGGGGTACGCACTACTGAGGAGTTCCACACTAGAACGAAACAACTGTTCAGTACTTCCTGGCTTTTAATGGTACCCTATCAACCCCAAGCTGTGACATATTTAATCGATTAAATAACCAATCGCTACAAAAATAACTATCCCAATTAATGATAGGTTATTTCAACTACCTTCATTACAATTACTTTTATCGCTAATCAACACTTATTATACACTGATACTTGTTTATATACACATACACATATATATTTTTGTTGTATATGTGTATCTACAGATCTTGTGTTTCTCATTCAATCTATTCATACACAACATGTGTAACCTACTTTAACGAATGCCTCTATTACATAACGATACAATTTACATGTATAAAGAAAGAATACTAACATGAAAAATCTATAAAGATGGAATAAATTATTCTTAAATGATAAGGTAATAAAGGAAAGTGTAAAAGTAGTTTCTCAGTAGAAACATTTAATTGTATGATGTTACGACATACATCATACAGTAGTGATGAATAACAATCAATCTGATTACATCATTATTGTTCCCCATTGTAATAATGAGTACAAACAATCAATATTGGCGTAACAGTTATACATATTACAATGCGAATGACAATACTTGGATGTAGTAAGTATATTTACTATTGAAAAAGAGTCCAAAACAGAACGAAACGAACAGCCTGGATTCCATTTGTCAGTTGCATTACAACATTAATCATAGTTTTGATTTAAAAATTTATCGATGTCAGGATTTACTTTGATTGGATGTCGTGTAAGATTGTTGAATTCTAATTTGACATAACGAATTAGTCTGAGTTAGACAACTGTTAAAGACTATGAAGCACTGGATAACTGTTTTGTGTTAGTATGGAATTCTTCTACAACGAGTATCCGCTACCCATATGGGGAAACATTAAACCACAGTATCTACAGTCAATTCACAAATTATTTGAACCACTTCATTCACTGCCATCAATAGATAGCTGCCTTACATACGATATGTTTGAACTATACTAGCCATGTCTTCTTAATAGAACTTTAGGAATTACCTCCAGAAGTTAGTCACTTATAAGTTGACATTGATATGATTATTTTAGTGCATATAACAACAGTAACAGATAAGTTTGATCCTTATTAACATCAGTGGGATGATATAAATGAGTTTCAGTCAGCATCTATATACACGATAGTTTAGGATTAACTAAAAAAATAATTGTAGCAATAAACACTACTGACGACGCATATTCCAGATTAGCGATCTATTACCTTTTGTTGCAGGTAATTCAAAGAATGATATTTACAATAACATCTAAACGTTTTGTGCTCAGTGGTGATTGGTGCTATGCGTTTATGTATTAATGACAGGTTTTTAGCCAAATCAAAACTCATATTACCTACTTATTAAATAACTGTTATTCAGTTGGTTAAACATGTAACTAAGAATTATACAAATGGACGAGTTTTTTGCAGAAGTAAGAACAATCAACACTGTTGTGCATATAGTGAATTTGTATTCGTCACGAATTGATGTTGCATTCATACCTCGGAAAATTAAAGACGACAGTGATGATATTTCGTTTTAGTATGAAACACCTGTTTGACAGTGTATCCAGCAAGTAATTTAACTCGGAAACTTTAAGTTTCACAGTATGACCATTAAAACCAATGGTGTAACCGGCTTTCAATAAACAAAATTCTCAATCCAATGAACCACCTTCAATATTGTATCGAACATAAATAACACAATTTGATATCGATCTCCACAAGATCAGCTCAGTTAAACAGATATAAACTAAGCGTTAGATATACGTCTCTATGCATATTTTTTTATAAATTATAAGCAATCAACACCATGTAGGATACATTAAATTCAACTGGAGATTTCACTACCTCAACTTCTTTGAAATACTGACAAAATCGATTAGTTCGGTGGATTTGGTTCATACAAGTGTAATGATGAATGCACTAGCATGTTGTAGTTAATTGGTTTCAGTAGGAAATAATATTCATAATAACAATTTCAATGTATAGATGAAGGTGATTTGTGAATATGAGAGAGTGGTCATGATGCAATTAAGTGTGCGAAACATATTAATTCTTATGATTACATTAATCCAAATGACGATTATCGATGGCGATTATCAATCATGATAATGGTGACAATAAAATTCATTCCGGATGATCTGAAGTACATAGAATGCATAGATTGTTGAGTGTTTCAATTAGTAGTATAAAGAAATAGTAAGACTAAGGTAAAGAAAGACTGTAAGTTCTATTATGGATACGTAAGAGTTATAATCGAAAATGAAAACTGGTTCATAAATGTAACAAGTAGAAATTACATTTAAATAGATTGCTATATCTTGAAAAATCGGTGTATCACAACATATAGAAACAGTTACCTCTATATTACCAACTAGTGCACAGACATGTCTAACCTGTGGCTTCTAGTCCTCTAACCGGAACGAAGAACACCAGACAACTTAGCCAACCATTAGATAGTGGAGTTATATTTTACTCATCCTTTTATATAGATACAAAACCTGACCACACAAAGTACCAATAGTGAGAATAACATTTGTTCGAAACAGGAGAAATAACGACCAGGGACTAAGGGGGAGGGTGGGGGTACAGTTACATAATTAATTGATTATTACTCCTAAATGGGAAGTGATATGATAGTAGTTTGTAAGTTTAATGGAAAGTTATGTCGATGGAAACATGATAATAGTACAAATAAAAGAATTAGTTTACATATGTTGAAAATAAAGGAAATAGATTACTAAAAAACAGTGCAGAAAATCAGTCGTTATTCCTGAATCGCCTGATATAACACATGTGTTCGATACATACTGAAGGTGGTTCATCGAACTAGGAATTTTTCATTAAAAGCCGGTTACATCATTGATTTTAATAGTCATGCTGTTAGACTTAAAGTTTCCCAGTTGAATTACTTGGTGGATACACTGTCAAACAAGTGTCTCATACTAAGACGAAACATCCTCACCATCGTCTTTAATTTTCAGAGGTCTCAATGCAACATCAATTCGTGATGATTACAACCTGCTAAGTACATCTATATAGATAATCAAAGAAGTCTGAAAACTGTTCATTAATTTTGTAAATAATCTATCAAGTGTAATTATGTTCACCTGACTTAGATAATGCTAAGCGAAATGAATGATTTAGGATTAAATCAGCCAACTTGACTGTTGAAAATTGAAGGTTTTAACTACTGAGACACTAATCAATGTATTCAAAGTTGATAAAACTGTGATGAAGTGATTAGAAACTGAAGTATCAGTTTTATTATTTATCTCTTTAAATTAATAAATTAGCTGAATAATCAGCCAAGCAACTCAACACAGCCTGCTTCAATTGGTGTAACTTTGATAGGTGAATTCATTTGTCAAGAAGAATATGTTCTAAGTTAATTGTACATGTGTTATCATATGGTCAATTCATACTATTTGATTTGTATGAAGTAAGAAAATGTTGTTCACAAACTACCCACACCTCTGCAGTTGTAACATTTATAAATAGATAGTGAATTAAACTACTAAATGATAGAACAAGTTTTTTAAAACTGAACAATTTCTGAGTTACTTAATGAAATAACATAGATTTATTGTAGTTGTACAACTAATGAAAACAAGGAGACAATGGACAGACGTTTTATTCTAGTACGATGATATGCTGGGCACCTAAAGAAGATTGACTATCTTCGAGAACTGTGCTTTAGAACATTATTTCATTTATCATAACTATGGACAGTGTAAACATTTCATTTCTATGACTGTTACGTTCCCCCTTGCCCGGTTCTCTCGTTTAGTATATTTACTCTTAGTATATTGTTATTTACTGTGAACTACGTTTACTTAATTGTGTACAAGTTGTACCCATTCACTGTCACTCTTCCCTTTCTTCTGTATCAATGTTAGATTGTTGATTGGTTCACTGTGTGATTTGATTTTATGTGCATATAAAGGCATGACTATGATACAATATGCTCTCGCCGTCTTCTGGTTCCCAATTCTGTGTCTTCTATTTTTGGCTTGGGGGTGAGTTGGCTTAGGTCAGTTGAGCATTATTAACTAGGCACACTTATTGGCGTTCGCATCTACCAACCAAAATCCTCCTTCCTTTCTGTCGTCATAACATACCAGGAGAAGCATCACATACAATAAAAAAAAATGTTGTTTTTATTTATGATCAAATTATAAATAGATAGTGAATTAAACTACTAAATGATAGAACAAGTTTTTTAAAACTGAACAATTTCTGAGTTACTTAATGAAATAACATAGATTTATTGTAGTTGTACAACTAATGAAAACAAGGAGACAATGGACAGACGTTTTATTCTAGTACGATGATATGCTGGGCACCTAAAGAAGATTGACTATCTTCGAGAACTGTGCTTTAGAACATTATTTCATTTATCATAACTATGGACAGTGTAAACATTTCATTTCTATGACTGTTACGTTCCCCCTTGCCCGGTTCTCTCGTTTAGTATATTTACTCTTAGTATATATGATCAATTTCAAGCTTTAACAACATCATTAACAGACTACAAACCAAATTCAATGATTAACAAAATATTGTTCCTGCACAATATGAACAGTATATGATTAGTGTGTAGATCTATTGATCTACATTAAAATGAGGGTTAAGATACAATCAATTAGTTACTAGATGTTTACAATGAAGTAAAAAGTTGAAAATGTTTCATTGTTCATTTGAAATTCTCTTATTACACACTAAACAACTACCCTCATTTTAGAAAAATTCAATTTATTAATTACGGAATAGTTGCTATGCGAAATAATTTGATTACTGAAAATAAAAAAAAATGTTGTTTTTATTTATGATCAAATTATAAATAGATAGTGAATTAAACTACTAAATGATAGAACAAGTTTTTTAAAACTGAACAATTTCTGAGTTACTTAATGAAATAACATAGATTTATTGTAGTTGTACAACTAATGAAAACAAGGAGACAATGGACAGACGTTTTATTCTAGTACGATGATATGCTGGGCACCTAAAGAAGATTGACTATCTTCGAGAACTGTGCTTTAGAACATTATTTCATTTATCATAACTATGGACAGTGTAAACATTTCATTTCTATGACTGTTACGTTCCCCCTTGCCCGGTTCTCTCGTTTAGTATATTTACTCTTAGTATATTGTTATTTACTGTGAACTACGTTTACTTAATTGTGTACAAGTTGTACCCATTCACTGTCACTCTTCCCTTTCTTCTGTATCAATGTTAGATTGTTGATTGGTTCACTGTGTGATTTGATTTTATGTGCATATAAAGGCATGACTATGATACAATATGCTCTCGCCGTCTTCTGGTTCCCAATTCTGTGTCTTCTATTTTTGGCTTGGGGGTGAGTTGGCTTAGGTCAGTTGAGCATTATTAACTAGGCACACTTATTGGCGTTCGCATCTACCAACCAAAATCCTCCTTCCTTTCTGTCGTCATAACATACCAGGAGAAGCATCACAATACAATAAAACAGCTGTTGATTGTTTCATAGTTTTCAATGACCAAATCAAAATGAAGTCGATTCAGTTAATAAAATCCTCAATCAGACGTAGGTATATGGATAATATTTCCATCGTATGCGATAATGACATCAATCTTGATGAGATGCTACATGAATTCGCCAATTACCACCAAGTTCTTAATGAAATCGGAGAATAATTCTGAAGTCAATTGTCTTTAAGTTCTATTGAAACAAATACTAGATGACTCCTTGAAAAAATCGATTTATAGAAAGCCAACATAGAATAGAGAGTATACTAACTTTCGAATTTTGGTCCCATTAAGTAGAGAGAAAAATTTAATTCATTCTTTATCCTCAAAGAATAAAAACATATGCACAAGGATTACGATAGATAGTAAAATGAACAGAATTAACATGACACTTTTGGAGAAAACTTTCGCTCCCCTCCACGCACCCTTGTATTCATTGACATGAACTTAAAATCAAAATATCACGCCAGAAAAATTACCATTGTACCGGAGAAAGCAATATTCATGAACATCGACTTCAGATAAAACGTGGTAACATAGATCCTTAAGAACCAACCCTAGGGATCCTTGATATGAAAGTTTATCTGACGGAGCTTCGAATTTTCTTTTCCAGAAGGAAGTTCATCCGAGGAAGTATGCAGGGTAAAATGCTGCTTGAACCACCTCAATGTGTATTTACCAATTTGCTCAATCCTGTGAGGCAAGTTATATCAGCCACACGAAGCGATCACTTCCCAAACGGGTATATAAACACTATCCTTTCAAAGTTATCCAAACCTGTTCTGAATCTGTCAACAGCCTGATCTTTGAGCATCTGATCGATTACGGCGATGAACCACCCCAAGAAACAGCCTTCAAAACCATTTGTATGGTTAAGAAAATTGGTTCAACTGAGCTCAGGTCAGGCATAACCGATGAGTTAGCAATACAGCAATTCCAGCCTGTTCTTTAATGTTTGGAAAAAGTATGTCCAGTCCTTGATTTTACCATGCTCTTTATACCCACCCCCTCCACCACTCACTTCTTTTTTCTTTTTCCTTGTGTTCTAGTTGTTTTGCACGTTTTTATCACCACTTTTTCCTAGTCTTCTTAATATCCGTCAAGTTGATAACCACCTTTTACAATTCTTCTATTACTTTTATGACACTTATTTTGACTTGTAATAATATCCGATACCTGAGAACTCACAACATTCAATTACTTCACTAAATGTTGCAAAGACGTCGTAGATGATTACTTGAAAAAGTGTAATTATGATCTCCTCTCACCCACTTTATTGGTAACAAATGATGTAATTCCTAGCTATTTTACTATAAACACATCATTTATTAAATTTACTATAAATACAAGTGTATTGCTATGGTAAATGACTCTGGGTCTAATGTTTTCTAATGGTAGTTCAGGATTGTCAGGAGTAAGATAATCATCACCAATAATAAGGAATGATTATCGCGATATATCACAAATTGATGAAAGTGGTGAACAATATATAAGCGTTTGACGACCTGAAGGTCTTTGGTTAAATTTTCTGGTAGAATCGAGTATGCACACTGCTAAACAGTCAAACACTAGGAAGGAATAACTATTGAGTACAAACCTCCCCACCCTGGTTTTCACTAGTACCCAACTGAGATCAATCTGTATTGAATATGGTCAACAAAAGAAGAATAAAAGCTCATGATTCGAATCTAACAGTAATGATTATCTTTAGTATACTACTTCGAAACAGCTAATCTGACATAGATTTCATTATCCTTAATAAAACACTTATGTAAATCTACATTAAGATGTTGGAAACAATAGATATTAAGATTTGTGTAGTAAACATTTGCTAATAATACGTTAATCAATAACGGCATGAAACATGATCAAACATGAAAATCACAATGATACTGAAGGATAAACAAAATGAAACATAATTCAAAAACATGAAATGAATGGTTTCGACTAAAGTCTATATGTGGTTGAATTATGTAAATTTAGGAACGTATATCTTCTCTAATTAAGACGAAGCTGAGAAATCCTAGTACTGATGTTCGTATTGGTTCATTCATGTTTAAATGTATCAAGTCAACCACTGAATTAATGAGTCAAGAAAGATACAGTTGGGCGTTTTGTATTGTGACTGACAAACATAATCCAGTATATGCGTTTCGCCCTGTTTGGGACTCGTCAGCTAGATATAATTGTATCCTAATATTGATGATCACACTGGGATTTGAATTCAGTTCGTTTTGAGCGAATCGTTGATGCGTTCACCACTAGGCTACTGAGTCCAAACAGTCACACATGTGCGACTGGTACGAATATATATATATATATATATATATATATATATATATATATATATATAATTAAGATATATTTTGACCTATCCGTTGATTTATCATAGACTGAAATTGATCAGCTTCTGTTTCTATATGTGCATCCTGAGAGAATTGCGTGGAAACAGCGATAGATCACAAGTAATGTTTAAATTGATTGATCAGTTTCAGTCTATGACAAATCAACAGAACGGTCCTAATAAATACTAATTATATATACATACTGGTCGCACAAATGTGCCTGTCTGGACTCAGTATCCTAATGGTGAATAAGCGACGTTTGATCTGATCAAGATATACATGTGGTAATCTACAGTGGACAACCTTAGCTCTAGTTATTAGCAACAAGTTGAAGCAAATTCTTACCAGTTATAAAATAAAATGTTTAACAAAGCAGTTTAGATTATAAGTTGTTGTAGACACATGAAGATCGATCAGTTTGGTCAGATAAAAACACAAGGAAACCTTGGACGTATATCTCCAGACATACGACATTTGTCAATATAGTGTACGTGAAGCAATGATTGAGCTAAAATTTCTCTAATTATACAGTACGTCGCCACATAGTTTCATAGTCTGAGACTGTTACCATTCACCTATGTTGGACATGATTGATCACATTTAGGATTGAAAAGCTCGCATTGGTTGATCACTGAATAGTGACCGATGTCATGTTTATCTTGTACTTTTGTTGTAGACCATATTTAGTTGATGAAATTTCAATCTTATCGCTAGTCTACAGTATCGATATGATGCATAAAATAATAAAGTATTCCAAATTGTGTGAAACATAGAGAATAAGTCAGTTTCATTCGTTTATAAATCACCGTCATTCAGAATAATAGATACTTTTGACTTTATATCACAAATCAGTTGATATGTGGATCTTGCGATTTGGCGACCATCCAACAGTGTTGATAGTAAAGTGTCCACCACCAGGTCTATAGGATGGCAAGTTCAATCCCAAGTGAGGTCGTGGCGCGTTCTGCTGAAGGACTGCGTAATTTTGGATAAAGTAACTGCACAGTAATGTCTGGTTTTCAATGGTACTTACTAGTAAAGTCAAAACATTCCAACGAACTTTCATAAAACTACAGTAAATTGACTACAATAATCAGCTCACTAGTAGTTGATTTTAAGATGTTCTTGGGGTTAGAGTAAGAAGTCATGACTTGTAGAATTCATGCATATCAGAATTTAGATAACGATCACCATCAGAATGCTTAGCTGATAAAAAACAAATTGTCAACCAATGTACATGTTGATTAACCACCACTGTCAAGTGTATGCCGTGCTACTTTAGTATGGCTTCATTATGAATAATAACGAAAGCCAAGATTTGTGTTTTGTCCCATTTTCGACTCGGTTGTTTGATGTAGGTAAAACCTAGTAATTAAATTCACACTGAGATTTAAATGCCATAACATCAGGTAAACACTGACGTTTTATCTACTAAAGTACTACACAACACTAATTCAGAAGGTATCATATTTACATTCAGCAACCAAATTTTTTGCAGTCTCATTTCTTATATAAGTAAGCATAATGGATTACCTCAATATAACCTTTTGATACGTTAGTACACATATAGTATCTATTAGCAAAACCCTGGACAGTGAGTACGGGATGTTTATTGCTTAGTGTGAACGTTGTCGTTAAGATGAAGGTACACTCAATCTTCAGTAAACAAATAGGATGAAACAGTAAACTATCTGTATCCAAACAATCAGTTTAGGATGTATACATGTAAACAGGACCCTACGAAAATCCATTCATGTATATCAACAATTGAATAATACGAATCTTCTACGTAATAACTGTCAATGTTACTGTAACTACTTAGCTATAGATTCACTACTTTATATCATGACCATGAGTCATAAATTTGTTCTATGAAGTAATACACCAATTTCTATTACGCAATTAACAATTACATTATTAAACTCTGATACAATTAAAGTTTGCTACATATTTACTACATCACAAAATGCTTCCTATCTCAAAATATCAAAATGGCTTGGTTTCAGAACACTGATTCTGTTAAATGAAGTGAAGTGAGGTGTTGTGAAGATTACTAGATGTTAATTTGGTATCACAAATTGGCCAGAATAAAACATTCATCAATCACTAAGAGGCACTTAACAGCCCCAGTAAAAGTTAATATCATCCCACTAGTGACTAAATTCTCGATGTATTTCCTGAAGTTCTAGCGAGAATATGTGACCAATAGAGTTCAACCATGTCGGATGTGAGGCAGTTACCCACAGATCGAAATAAATGAGGTTGCGTAAACGTATCACGAATTGAATGGATTAAAATTGTCAACCATTCGGAGCTGATTCGATGATCTGATAGCAAAGCATTTGCCACGAAGTCAAACGCTACTCGCTCCAATCCTTGATAAGGTCGTGGATGTTCATTGATCAAAAGTGTCATACTAGAATGAAACAGCTATCCAGTGCTTCTTGGCGATCAATGGTTGTTTAATTCAAACCATTTCGTAATATAGAGTTAAAAGTCAGAAATTGCTTCCTATCATATTAGTTTTTAAGTAAAACAGTCTTTCAACTGTTGACTTCAACTGTTACCATTCTTACTGAATACATTTCTTACATGTTATGTAATACAATGAACTAACTATCATATATTCTCCATTACTTAAATATCATCTATTTCTACCTGATCAACAGTAAAAAATTTTCATATCTTATAAATTCATTGTAAAACATACATTATCGATTTTTGGATGAATTGTAAAAACAAAAAGAAAACTGGCTTAACAACAAACTCATCTAAAGTAAATAACTAAGGTCAGTTGAATTAATCAAACAAATTCAATGACCTGATTTGATATTGTGAAAACAATCATTTTGTATACATTTATTCAAAGGTGGGTAAACTATTTAAATTATCCTGATATTCAATGAACTAAGATGCTTTTGAGTTGGATTGTGACTGGTTAGTGGAATTCAAGAAGTGTGTTTCAGTCTATTTAAGACTTGTCCGTTGAATGCATTCACATCTCAATGTTGATGTTCACACTGGGGTTCAAACTCAGTTCATTTCGTGTCAAACATATTCCAATTATGTTAACTGAATTTGTTGTAATTCTACATACATAAATATAACATAAACTACTATAAATAATTAGTATACTAACATTAAGGCGTTTATAACAAATCAACGGGTAGATCTAAACACATCCAAATTATATACTTGTACCCGTCTACAAGTATAATTGTCTTGACTCAGTAGCTTAGTGGTGAATGCGCTGGCATTTGACATGTAGCGGACTAAGTTCGAATCCCGGTGTGAATATCAAAATTGGGGTGCAGGTGTATCCAGCCAATAAGTCCCAAATAGAACAAAACGCGCATTCTGGATTCCGCTTGCCAGTCACAATTCAACTTATAAAGCTTTGTTTATAAGATCTTTTTTTTACAGAAAGTAGTATGATATTCAAAACATTGAGCATATAAAAATCTAATGAACTCATGTCATCTAGACACTACCGATTGTTCATAAGTGTATATTGTTTGCAGCTGAATTGTTCTATGAAGGTACTTAATGTGATTTATTGTATGAGAGATTCAATACTGCATTACTTATAGTTTCAATTAATAGGTCTATATCCGAACAATGTATACAACTTTACTGTACTACTGACGTATTTCGAATAAAGTTTACAATGATTTCTTACCACCAAGACATGTTTTCACGTTAATGATATAATACACAGTATATGACATCATAAAGTACTCAATGGTCAAATATAGTTGTTAGTTTATGTAGGTCAGTAACTTATTTCGAATGTGTTTGTATCTTACCGATGATTTGATATTGACTAAAACTGGTCATTCTTTGTTGCTATACGTGCATTGTGAGCGGATTGCCTCGGTATAGCGACAGTTCAGCCAGAAAAAGACTCAGCTCAGAATTAAAGAGAACTTATTATGCAGCAAAATTGATAATTTCGTACATAACAACATGTTCACTGAAACAATCGAAAACCGACAGGTGTCCTACTTATGTTACTACCAACTGTCTGTATAGATTTACGTGTACCTGCCACAGAAGTTACATTGGCCGAGCAGAAAGAAGAGCCTACTTACGTTTTAATGAACATGTTCCAAAAAATCTGCGATTCACAGGAATAAAAACATTTAACAGTGCAATTGTTTAACATTTGATTGTCACAGGAAACCAGATTGATATCAATAAATCATTCAAAGTATTCAATAGACAAGATCTAAAATATGCTGAATTGATTACCATCAAACGATTGTAAGCAAATGTGTATTCAAAAAGAAACTGTTCTAAGCCTTTTTTTTCCCTGGTAACCTAACTTTTGGTGTCATTACTTAACATAGTCATTATTGTCTCGGTAAAATTGATTTATATTACTTCGATATTACCTTCTTCTTTCTCTTTAGATCAGATTTAACGTTTTCTGTTACATTACCGTTTTTAGTTGGTTACAGTGAAATATTTCTAACCACCTCTTATTGTGTAATTATTTGAACTGTGATCTCTATTTTGTCTTCTGGTATTTTCTTCTTTTTGTATTGGATAAATATGATTACGACATTCTATTCAACATATTAGTTGTATTTACATTAAGTTCAAACATTCTCATGAGCAAGTTATATGTTGAAATAGGATTGTGACTGGCAAGTGGAATCCAGGACGCGCGTTTCGTCCTATTTTGGACTCATCGGCTGCATGTACCTGCATCCCAATGTTGATTTTCACACTGGGATTCGAACTCAGTCCGCTTCGTGTCAAACGCCACCGCGTTCACCACTAGGCTACTGTGTCCAGACACTCACACTTGTGCAACGGGTATATATATATATATATATATATATATATATATATATATATAATTAGAATAAGCTCGTATTTTTCCGTTGATTTTTAATGGACTGAAACTAGTCAGTCACTGTTGCCATATGTGCATCCTGAGCGGATTGCCTCGTGAGCATGTTAAACTTTGTTTCAAATATTGATTCTTGCAATTTGCTATTTTAGGTTGTCTAAAGCAGCTGATGAGAATCCACTGAAGTGAAATGAATGGTCATCTTATACTGCACAATGATTTTTTATTTACTGTCTTGTAAATGGTTACGCCGAGCGATTAAAGAAAAGTAACCAACTTTCAGAACTATATTTTAGAGGAATATTCTCATTATTTTATTTAAGAGTAATGTAATCATTTTATTTCTATGACTGTTACGTTCCCCTTGTCCGGTTCTCCCGGTTACTGTATTTACTCTTTGTAAATTGTTTATTATTATGCACTACGGTTGCTTTGTTGTGTACAAGTTCTCCCTATTCACTGCCACTATTTCTTTTGTTCTGTATCAATGTTAAATTTGTGATTGGTTTACTGTGTGGTCTGATTTTAGGTATATATAAAGGCAGGATTAAAATATAATACGGTCCTCTCGGCTCTCTTCGTCTTCCGGTTCCTAATTCCAGTTGTTCTATTGTCGGCCTAGGGGGTGAGTGGGCTTAGGTCAATCGAGCATTATCAACTAGGCACACGTCTCATTGGTGTTCGCGTCCACCAACCCAAATCATCCATCCTCTATTTCGTTCTCACGCCATAACATAAATAATAAAAGGGAACGAAGTGTATGAGATTAAATATAACTTGCACACAAACATAAAGATGACGCATGAACGACATTGGATTCACTGTTTCACTAATTAAAGTTATTTCACAATGTAAAGTACAAATTCAACAACCTCCTTAACATTATTTACTAATAAATGTAATTTTATAATAAACAACTTTCTTGTCTTCATTTTAGCCTAGACTGTCTAAAAACACCAGCCTCAACGACGTTCTATGGTAAAGAACAAACCAACTTACAGCCGAGAACGAAATTAGTAGAAGACGCAGGAGGTGTATAAGGCAAGTGTTGAATAGATTACCAAACTCATTACAAGACAAACACTAACTTAGAATCCTCAAAGACATAACAAAAGTTACAGACCAAAGAGTACATTACACTGGGAATGGGAGGCAGATATTGAAATAATAAATAGAAGTTAGGTATAACTGTGAAGAAGGTTTATAGACAGAGTTTGTTGGCGAATGTTAGTTGGCAACCTATTTTCTGTTTGGTGTAACAAGCATCGATCGATTGATTGTCTAGAAATTGTAAAGTTAGTCATTCAAATAGCTCAGTCGTCTGGTCTTAGATGTTACATAACTCAAATTTAATAGGATATATTAGTACCCTAAAGATTCTAATTACTTCTAACTGATGAATTTCAAGTTTCATGAAGACTATATTCGAAGTTTTCTTCCGACTACTTCCGATCATTTTACACCAAAACTTAGTAACCATAACTCATTCAGACTAATGGTCAAATTATAACTTAATTGATAGAATTCAACCATAAACTGAAATTGATCAATCTCTATTTCCATTTTGTTCATCTTGATCCGATCAATTCAATATATAGATAGTTCCAAATAGGATGAAACACTTATCCTGTATTCCATTTGCTAATCACAATCTAATTCAAACAACCTAAATATAACTCTAATTTCTTTTCAATCATGTATGAAATGTAATATGATGTAATCAGACAGACAGACAGTTACAACGTAGAACTTGGTACATGCGTACGTCAGTTCAAGTTGCCATGCCTCAATTAGCAGATAGAGATTAAATTGTCGAATCAAATCCCAGAGTAGGGGAGGTAGTAACAAAGTTAGTATTAATGGAAGGGAATAGAGATCGGAGATAAGATTTAAGAAAATATGATTCAGCAAAGAGAAAATTATGAAAAGTTCAGAAGCTTAGAATTTGGAGGAAGATAAGGAGTGAATGCACCTACGCCAATGCCAACGATTTTGAGCCATATCACCCAAAGTCCCTAAACATTTGTGACGATCATCACGCGGGCCCCAACCAGGTAGTCTGCACCTATTGACATGGCTGAGCACAATTGTCAATGACTTCATGGATTGGTGCCATGTTTTGGTTTGGCCGCCCCTAGCTTTCTTCCAGCCTACTCCTTCACCAGACAGCATTGCTCGTCGACGTAGGTGGTGGTCAGGGATACGTAACACATGTCCTAACCACCTTAGCTGATGAATATTTACTACTTCATCGATAGACTTACCGTATCTACCTAGTACTCTATTCCTAACCCACGTATTGCTTACTCGGTGGTCCCAGAAAACACGAGCAATGCTTCAAAGACATCTACGATCGAATACCAGGAGCCTACGAATATCCTCTATCCTTAATGGCCATGTTTCACATCCATAAAGTAAGACGGACCGAACTACTGCTCAGTAAACGCGTCCTTTGGTCAGTAGTCAAATGTCTCCCCTACGCCACAGATGACGCAAATTCCCAAACGCTTAACGGGCCTTATGTATCCGCGCAGAGACTTTAGCGGACACCAGACCGTCAGGGTTGATGAAGCTGCCAAGATAAGTGAAGCGGTCAGCACATTCAACTGCCTCACTCCCTATCACTAACTTCGGTGTGATAGAGAATTATGTAAACAACATTATACTAATACATAAGACCAAAAAAGGTAAACTGTAAACAACATACTTACTTTTTATATATCTTCTAATATACCATAATCTATAAACAATAATAAGACCAGAGAATTCAGCAAATGTTGAAGCTGTATCTGCTTGTGATGTAATATGTGTATAATTGCATAATTCTAATATTTTTAATGAATTTATCATTCTTGATGAACGATTAACATGTCTATAAATATTGTATATATTAACTGAGAAACAAACAATGCATACAAGACTATCAATAATGAATAATAATTGTCGACCCCATTGATAAATACCCATTGTCCATAGTTTCAATGGAACTTCAATAATAAATAATAATAATGTGAATAAACTTAAACATTCTAAAGCTAATTGACCTTCATGAATTAATCGTTGAGCATTACCAGGCTGTATATAAAAGAAGAAAACAATGAAATAAGATTGTTATTGTTTAATGTAATGTAATATACATAATGAAGTACATTGTTTAGTCATTTAACTATTGAAATGATTCATATTTTAGATTACTATCGTATTTATAATGTGAATAGACAGTTATTCATGTCTAGTACACCTTTTAAGGTTAGTATACTAATTATTTATAGTAGTTTATGTTGTACAATTAGAACAAATTCTATTAATATAATTAAAATATATAATTAACATGAATTCAGTTCGAATCCCATTGTGAACATCAACATTATGACAAAAGGGAAATCAGCTTACTTACTTACTTACTTATGCCCGTTACTCCTCGCTGAGGAGCATAGGCTGCTCACATGGATTCTCCATTTAACTCTGTCCTCAGCAATCCTTTCCAATTGTTTCCAGTTGCTGTTCATTCTTTTAATGTCTGCTTCCAATTCTCGATGCAGTGCGTTCTTTGGTCTTCCACCTTTTCCGTTTTCCCAACAGCATTCCATGTTAATGTTTGTCTCGTGATGCAATCTGATAGTTTCCGCATTGTATGTCCTATCCATTTCCAACTTCCTTTCCTAATTTCCTCTTCGGCTGGAAGTTGGTTTGTCCTCTCCCATAGTAAGTTGTTGCTGATGGTTTTCGGCCAACAGACATTTAGTATCTTTCGTAGGCAGTTGTTTATAAATACTTGTATCCGTCTGATGATGTTTGCAGTAATTCTCCAAGTTTCAGCTCCATACAGCAGGACTGTCTTGACGTTTGATTTGAAGAGTCTGACCTTTAGGTTAGTTGATAGTTGTTTTGAGTCCCATATGTTTTACAACTGTAGGAATGCTGATCTGGCTTTGGCAATCCTTGTCTTTACATCTGCATCGGACCCTGCATGTTCATCAGCTGACAAGTCGCAAATAGGATGAAATACGCGTTGTGGAGTTTAGACTTGTTGAAGATGAAATAGTTGTTACCAATGATAATATATGCTCATCATAAATTAATGAGAATAGGAACTCTATTATTTGATGCCGGTTACCCAAGTAGTGTTCATGGTTAAGAAATTACCGCGATACCTGGAGACCCTGAGTTCAACGTTATGCATTTCTGAAGAGTCTCATAATGGAAAAGTAGAGTTTTTTAGTATATGATAAATACCAGTAAAATGACTGTTGAATGACAATGGGTGAGTTTGGTACTATAAATCATAAATTGATGGAAGTGCGAATTCTACCATTGGATACTAGTCGATCATTTTGTGTGGACAGTTACCTGTTCGCCAGCCTGAAGCCCCTGGGTCGGAATCTATGGTACACACTGAGACAGAGGAGTCCCATACTAGGACGAATTAACCGTCCAGTGCTTCCTCATTTTCAATGGTATCCTACCAACATCAATCTATGGTGAATTCAGTCAACCATAACGTAGTACCAATCACCACAAACTATATCGATGCAACTATTGAATTGCTCAGTATTCAATTATCAAATTGTATAGCGTTACTTGTTTCGATTAGTTTATAATTCAATATCATCATTAATATTAACTGATATAATTTCATAAATGAACTGATGCAAATGAATTGTACAAATCAATAGTCATTTCTGTGATGAAGCCCAATGATAAGTATAGAAGGGTAAGCAGTAAACATGAGATACTAAATTCTGTGAAAGAATACTGTTATTAAGTTTACCAACAAACTATCCTGGATATGAATTATATGTTAGTTGATACTTGTTAATAAGGCATACTCGTAATCTTATTACAGTCGTAGAAATAGCCCCAGTAGAACTGATCTTCTAATGGAGACGTAGCTGCGATGGCCGACTACAGAATAATAAGGAATCAACTCAGGTGTAATAAAGGTGTTTACATTAGAATCAGGGTTTCGATGAACTCCATGAATATGAAACTATTTTAAATTATGATTGGATATAAATTAACAAACTTCTATAAACTTTAAGTCAATGGATATCTGCTTAGGCTTAATGAGGGTACCTTTGAGATACTCTACATGGAATCAAACCCCGCATACTTAGTTTTATTTGGATTGTTTCTGGCAAGCGGAATCCACGACGATAGTGTAATCCTACTTGTGATTCGTCAGCCGGACATACCTGCATCAGAATGTAGATGTTCACACCGGCACTAGGACTCAGTTCGTTTTGTGTTAAACTCTACAGAGTCCATAGCGAATCGATAGGAAGATTCATATACACTCTAATCATACACACATACTTAAGTCTTATAGAAGAATACAGAGTTTGTAAATAAGACGTTTCGTTGCTTCTATTAAATATTTCTATACATTCATTTACGATTGTCGTCTACTCCAGGTATTTGACTATCAAAATCTTCGTAACATTGCTCGTATATCATAGAACAGCAGAATAAGTAATATGGAGGTTAGACAAAAGGTTCTTGGAAAATATGGTAAATCAGCTGAAATGGTCATTAATCTTCGCTGACTTAGATGATTGAAACATGTATTGCGCATATCCAACCAACGCCTACCTCGTCGTGTGAGGTTGGCTAGAATTGAAGTAGAATGGAAGAAGGGTAGGGGCGGCCAAACCAAAACATGGCATCAGTCCATGAAGTCCTTGACTGATGGTCTATACCATTTTGGTAGATGCAGATTACCTGGTTGGGGTCCGCGTGATAGTGACAATAAATGACTGGGGACACTTGGACACATGGCTCAGAATCATTCACTGTGGCGAAAGTGTATTCACTTTTTAACCTCATCTAGATCTTGAATTCTATTATTATTTTCTGCACACCTTCACTTTACTCTTCCCTCTTGTATTCTGTTATTTTGTTACCTCTGTTATCTCATAGTGCTAATGTAGCATGGCAACTTGAACCTATTGGCGTATGTACCCGGTTCTATGTTGCTGATGATGATGATGACAGAAATCTGATTATTCACTTATTTTATTGCTTGGTGATTATTGACATCCAGAATTGTATTCAACAGTAATCACTACATAAATACATACATGAACACCCCTCAATGTAATATATAATTCAGTCAACAGTAGCTATTTACTTCCCATGTTGTCAACATTTTGTAATTCTTCAAATAGCATCACCAAGGTTCCACCACCTTATAGATTGGTTGGATATTTATTGAATGACACATGAAAAATGTACTTTCTTCTTGTATTGTCTAATGACTATACAGTTTCTTAATAAAATTCGTTTAAATAAAATTTCTTATTGTTAATACAGTCACCGTGGCTGCAACTCCTATAACAGTAGGACTTAACGTACACAAGGAAAAAAGCTAAACTAGTAGATACAACACACTGACCATCAGTCAAATCACACTTAACACGACTAAGAATTTCTGGATGTTGCGAAAACTTTAACACGCCTGGCCAGTATCGTTAATAAACAGTGAATGATGTGATGTAGATTTGGAGGTAGGAATTATCAAGGCAAGGCAAATCAAAGACAACATTTCAAAAGTTTAAGAATACGTGTAGCTCGAAACAGCTTTCGACCACTATTAAAGTTGGGACTTCCAGTACAAACGTCAACATGCCTCGAATGTATAGAACTAAAACTTTCAAGGAGAATTAGGAAAAGCATCATTCCAAAGATACATTCATTTATAAACAGTTGTTTAAACAAAGTATTTTAGATCCCCTGGCTAGATATAATCAATGTCAACCTTTTGTAGCAAAGAACAAATCAACTTCTAGCTAAGGATGAAATTAGGAAAGATTGCAGAAGGTGAATAGGATGCACATTGAAGAAATCATCAAACTGCGTCACAAGACAAGTACGAACTATGAATCCTGAAGGCCAAATTTAAAGAGGTAGACCAAAGAACACACTGAACTTGGAATTAAACGCAGATTTTAAAAGAATGAATAGGATTTTGGAGTAACAGTAAAGAAGATTTGAGAATAGAGTTTGTTGGAAAATGTTGGTCAGCGGCCTCTGCTCCACCAGCAGTGAGTAATAGACGAGTCAATGATTGAATTTTAAGATATTTTTCAGCAATCAACAACAATATATTTGACACAGATTTAGTGTTATTTCATACTGATCAACAAGATTTAATTTCCATATCGTAAATACCAATCTTTACTGTAAGATTTCAATATGATTCACTGAATTTCTTAATTTGACATGTCACTACTAGATTGCTTCGATTCCATCAAGTGAACACTACATTGTTTGCCTACTCATTAAGTAATCACCATCTTAGCTACTGAAACACGTCAATACATTCATCACATTAACTCGATTAATGTATATTATGAACCAACTAACTATACAATAATTAGTTAGTATTTAACTAGGTCATAATAAAGGTGTATAAAGGATTTGTATACTTCAATCATTCCTTAATTAATATGATTGAAGTTAATAAAACTCTACCTTAATTTTAAAAGTCTATTGAAATTGTTTACACTTTGAATTGAACTACTCTTAGATAATCACTATGATAACAATGTGAATAGGTATAGTTTCATTTAGATATTCTGTTATATTATACATTAAAGTATTATAAATAGTATACTTCCTTTAAAAGATTCACATATAGAAAGTAGATGTAAAGTCATTGAATGACTACTTAAGTAGTAACTAATCATTACTTATATAATATCATTTCAGTACTATATCTATACAAGAAAACATATAGATAATTCACTTGAAATAATGATATCTTAATGAACAAGATTGAACCAATTAATTAAATCGATCAGTCAATCAATCAATGCCTATTTACTTGTTACCTGTGGAATATAAACTGATAACCAACAATCTCCAACCAACACTGTCTTCATATCTCCTTTACATTTTTTTTCTCAACTGTTATTCATTCTTTTTCTATTTGCACATAATTCCTGGTGAAATGTATTCTGCTGTCTTCCTTTTGTCGTTGGGTTGCGAGGATCGTTAACTTGTGATGAAGTTTGATTATTTTCTTAATGTGTGTTATATCCACCTTCAATTATCGTTCTTAAATTCTTGTTCAATTGGATATTGGTTGGTTGGTTTTCTGTTACAGAAGGTTATTGTTGATGGTATCTAGATAACGTACCTCGAGTGTGATCTTGTGTAGACGTCGTTTAAGGAATATTAGTATCTTTTGATTAATGTTTTTCGTAGTTTTCCATCAATTTTCAACTGCATACAACAAAACTGTTCTGGCCTTCGCATTACAAATTCAGACTTTGATGTTGGCTTATAGATGCTTTTTACTTCCAGAAGTTTTCCAACTGTAAAAATGTTGCCTTTGCTTCGACAATGCTTGTATTCACAGATGCATCAGATCTTTCTTCTTTAATAATGATGCTGCCGAGGTGTGTAAACGTTTCTACATCTTCCACTGTTTCTACGTCAAGTGTAATTAGGTTAATGCAGGTTGTTTTGCAACTGAGGGTCTTGCTCTTCCGTTGCAGTATGTTGAGGCCTGTTTGCTGACTGCAGAAGCTGCTACTACAGTGTTCCCCCTCACTTTCATTTGTTTATGTATGTGGAATAGAAGTGCTAGGATGATTATCTATGAATTCGAAGTTGTCTATTTGCATCCAGGTTGTACACTGCATTCCATGCTTCCTTCGAGATGTTGCAGTCTCCATAATCCAGTCAACTACCAGCGTAAGGAGGAATAGAGAAAGAAAGCAACTCTGTCTGACATCAGTCTTTACTTCGAATGAGTCCATGTACGATTTTGCAGTGCAGTCCGTTGTAAGAATTCCGTAAGATATTTATCTTCTCAGGTACTGTCAAATTATTCCACTGAAATCAACACTAATATTGTGGTGGATACTATTCATATGGTCGTCCATAAGTGGTCGGTAGAGGAAAGCCACGTGAAAGTGGAAACAGCAAACAGTGTACGAAGTGAGTTATGAGGTGACAAGGAGTAAAGTTTGATTACAATATGTAGGACAATTGAAGACAACCAAAGGAAGCAGGCCTACAACCAACATTGACCTAGAAACGCAAATGATGTAATGTATATATTATTTATAAAGCTGTCCATTTTCAGCGAACAGACAAATTGCCTTGGTCAAGTCAACTATTTCAAATTTGGTGTCGCTGCCTCTGAACAGAATGGAGATGCTGTGGTCACTATCATTTGAAGATGAAGACGTCGGAGCATTCCTGTGACAGTTCTCAGCTACCGCTGAGCTCACTGGTGTGCTTGGGGAGAGGGCGTAGGTAACTGTTCTCGGGACCCTGCTTGGAGGTCACGCGAATACGACGTCTGACGACGTGGAGCTTTCCGGTGCTGGGGTGGTGTCGAAGGCTGTTGTAGCCGGGTTACCTTCAGTGTACAACGGTTCAGCGCATAGACAGGCGGCGATTAATGAAACTTTTGTCTCGCGCCACCCTGGCAACCTTACTAAGGTGTGCCTTGCCCACATTGAACGACGATTCAAGAGAGTAGCTGCCAAGATCTTAGTTCTTGGAATGTGTTCCCAGGGTCATAGCGCAACAGCCTCAATCTGCACGTGCTGTTCAGCCGGTGTATGTTGTAGAAATGGTGTGATTATGTAGATAGTTGGCGGCAGCCTTAGTGTCCTTAATGACTTGAGATGGTGAAACACTATCTATCGAGAAAAGTGAAAAGTCAGCTTGGCTAATGCAAGTTGTTTATTTGCTGAAAATGGACAACTTCATCATCTACCTGTACGTGCTTTACGTTTCTCTGATCAATGTTGGCTGTAAGCCTGCTTTCCTTAGTTGTCTTCATTTTCCTTACATATTGTAACCAGGTTTTGCTCTTTGTCACTATGCAACTCACTTCACATACTGTTTCTTACTTACTTACTTACTTACTTACTTATGCCCGTTACTCCTCGCTGAGGAGCATAGGCTGCTCACCAGTGTTCTCCATTTAACTCTGTCCTCAGCAATCCTTTCCAATTGTTTCCAGTTGCTGTTCATCCTTTTAATGTCTGCTTCCAATTCTCGACGCAGCGTGTTCTTTGGCCTTCCTCTTTTCCGTTTCCCAACAGGATTCCATGTTAATGCTTGTCTCGTGATGCAGTCTGATGGTTTGCGTAGTGTATGTCCTATCCATTTCCATCGTCTTTTCCTAATTTCCTCTTCGTCTGGAAGTTGGTTTGTCCTCTCCCATAGTAAGCTGTTGCTGATGGTTTCCGGCCAACGGACATTCAGTATCTTTCGTAGGCAGTTGTTTATAAATACCTGTATCCGTCTGAGGATGTTTGTAGTAATTTTCCAAGTTTCAGCTCCATACAGCAGGACTGTCTTCACGTTCGGATTGAAGAGTCTGACTTTGAAATTAGTTGATATTTGTTTTGAGTGCCATATGTTTTTCAACTGTAGGAATGCTGTCCTTGCCTTGCCAATCCTTGTCTTTACATCTGCATCGGACCCTCCTTTTTCATCGATGATGCTCCCCAGATATGTGAAAGTATTCACTTCTTCCAGATTTTCGCCATCAAGTTGAATTGGGTTGGTGCTCCCTGTATTGTATTTGAGAATCTTGCTCTTACTCTTATGTATGTTCAAGCCTACTACATACTGTTTCTACTTTCACACAATTTCCCTTTACCTACTACTTATGGACGACCTTATAAGCAGTAACCTCTACAATATCACTAACTAATTTCGTTTAACTCTTCCTCATCCTCATCATCATCATCATACCAACATGTTATTTGGCAGAATGCCAAAACAAAAACAATAACAATCCATAGTAAAAAAAAAAGTTATCAATTACTTACAGGTAATCGTAATGATTCAATTTCTAGTATTATTCTACATAATACTAAAATTACTTCAAAACCAGTTAATCCAATTATAGATAAATAATATTTTCGCATATTAAATACATGTTTTAAACGTTTTCTAGCTAATGTACATTTACCAGTTGGTCGTTGTTTTATGCCTGGTTTCAATGGATTATTAATTAATTCTCTATTAGCATCATCCATTATGATTTACTTATGATTGTCTTTAAATATTAATAAGAAATTTTTTTTTTATTTTACTATTCAATCTAAAATAATAAAGAAAAGAAAGAAAGAAGTCAATTAAAACAAATTAAATGAATTTTTCAAATAGATTTGATGAATGAATTCTAGTTGAGGTACCTGAAAAGGAAACTGAATTAGTATTGGTCATAGTGACCTGGAAGCGAGATCGTAGAGCCAAAGGGGCAACTGCTTGAGGCCGTTCACGCAAGACCTTGTTATGGAATGTTTTCGAAGTGTTTGCTTCGTTCTTTAGAAGGCCTTACTGCCGGAGACGGAAATCCGTGGAGTAAGGTGAGGTGTGACATTTTTAGGGTCGACCTTTTCTAACCCCTTCCTCCCTTTGTGAGAAGGCAGCATCGTTGAAGATGCTGGTTATCCGAGGAAAACACTTTACTGCTGTCACACCCCGCTGCAGCCAGCAGTACGACTTCGCCCTCAGACCTTAGGTTGCTGTCTTTAGTCTTATCGCTCTCCAACAAACCTGCTTGGCATGGTAGGACCTAGAGGAACAAGCGTTCCAATCAATATAGCTCGATTGGGTCATCACGATAGGCAAGCCCGACCACCAAGTCAAGATATCTGCTACGGTTGGGTGTATGACAGTGTTGATTTAGTCACTTGGATTTATGAGTAATTTGTTTCATTATAAATGTTGAGTTATTCAATATTAATCCATTAAATTCATGTGATTATACTTGTGAAATAAGAATGTAAATGTGATTTGGTGATATTTAAATCTTCATGTTAAAATGTAATGAGTTTGAGTCTTAGTGTATATATCAATACTCTGGGAGTTGGTAGGTAGATCTAGCTGACTAGTCTTGAATAGCATCAAAATAAGCTTTATGGATTTCGGTTGATAGTCACACTTCAAGGATGGCAACAATAACAAATCAACGGAAGGATTCCTATTTCTTAAAAGTTACAAAACACAGTGTTATTTAGTTATAGCTGGAAAACTTCACTTCACTTCTGATGATACTATTTGATTAAAACATGTAGCTTTTTAGATAATGCAACACTTTCTACCAGAAAAAGTGATTCTTCAATACTTCCAAATTGACAAGTATATCATGCAACTATATCCTTTAGCAAGTGAAATGTAATTCGATTTGTGTTATTTAGTTCTTAGTGTTTAGCTTGTTTAATCCAGTTAGCGTTGTTTTAGCAAGCTTGGATTTTACATGCCCAACCCTCCTCCTTTTCCCGGGCTTGAGACCGAAAGTAACTCTAGTAGAGCAACACTACAGATCATCGTTTAACAATCAGTTAAGTGGAACCCGTCACTGTGCATCAACTTCATTATCTATGAAAAGGCGTTTGATAGTGTAGACAGGAGAACACTATAGAAGCTTCTTCGACACTACAACATACCAGAGAAACTCGTCAACATCATCCAGAACTCTTACGACAGAACACAGTGCAAAATTGTGCATGGAGGGCACCTGATAAATACATTCTCAATGAGGACCGGAGTCAGACAAGGATGACTACTCTCGCCTTTTCTCTTCCTCCTAGTGGTTGACTGAATCATGAAAACCTCCACATCTGAGGGGATGCACGAAATTCAATCAACAAGTAGAAGGCAACTCGATGATTTGAACTTCGCAGATGATCTAGCCTTCCAGCCGATGCACTCCAACAAGTGAAAGTTAAAAGAAACCAACGTGGTAGCAATCTCAGCTTCAGTAGGCTTGTATATACTTAAGGGAAAGAGCAAGATCCTCAAATATCATACATGGAGCGCCAACCCAATCAAACTTGATGAAGTGACTCTGGAAGAAGTGAATACTTTCACATATCTGGAGAGCATCATCAATGAGCAAGGAAAGTCTGATGCAGATGTAAAGGCATCAAAATCAGACTCTTCAATTCAAACGTCAAGACAGTTCTGCTGTATGGAGTTGAAACGTGGAGAATTACTGCAAACATCATCAGAAGGGTACAAGTATTTATAAACAACTGCCTACGCAACATACTGAATGTCTGTTGGCCGAAACCATCAGCAACAGCTTACTATAGGAAGGGACAAACTAACTTCCAGCCGAAGAGGAAATAGGATAAGACGTTGGAAATGGATAGGACGGCATTCACGAGGACAAGCATCAATATGGAATCCTGTTAGAAAAAAGGAAAGAGGTAGGCCAGTGAACAAACTGAAAGTAACTCTAGTAGAGCAACACTACAGATCATCGTTTAACAATCAGTTAAGTGGAACCCGTCACTGTGCATCAACTTCATTATCTATGAAAAGGCGTTTGATAGTGTAGACAGGAGAACACTATAGAAGCTTCTTCGACACTACAACATACCAGAGAAACTCGTCAACATCATCCAGAACTCTTACGACAGAACACAGTGCAAAATTGTGCATGGAGGGCACCTGATAAATACATTCTCAATGAGGACCGGAGTCAGACAAGGATGACTACTCTCGCCTTTTCTCTTCCTCCTAGTGGTTGACTGAATCATGAAAACCTCCACATCTGAGGGGATGCACGAAATTCAATCAACAAGTAGAAGGCAACTCGATGATTTGAACTTCGCAGATGATCTAGCCTTCCAGCCGATGCACTCCAACAAGTGAAAGTTAAAAGAAACCAACGTGGTAGCAATCTCAGCTTCAGTAGGCTTGTATATACTTAAGGGAAAGAGCAAGATCCTCAAATATCATACATGGAGCGCCAACCCAATCAAACTTGATGAAGTGACTCTGGAAGAAGTGAATACTTTCACATATCTGGAGAGCATCATCAATGAGCAAGGAAAGTCTGATGCAGATGTAAAGGCATCAAAATCAGACTCTTCAATTCAAACGTCAAGACAGTTCTGCTGTATGGAGTTGAAACGTGGAGAATTACTGCAAACATCATCAGAAGGGTACAAGTATTTATAAACAACTGCCTACGCAACATACTGAATGTCTGTTGGCCGGAAACCATCAGCAACAGCTTACTATAGGAGAGGACAAACTAACTTCCAGCCGAAGAGGAAAATAGGATAAGACGTTGGAAATGGATAGGACTGCATCACGAGACAAGCATCAATATGGAATCCTGTTAGAAAAAAGGAAAAGAGGAAGGCCAGTGAACAAACTGAGTCGAGAATTGGAGGCAGATATTAAGAGGATGAACAGCGACTGGAAACAGCTGGTAAGAATTGCTCAGGACAGTGTTCAGTGGAGAATCCCGATGAGCTGTCTATGCTCCTCAGCGAGGAGTAACGGGCGTAAGTAATTAAGTAAGTTCTTAGTGTTGGCCAGATTCGATGGAAGAAGTTGTTAGTTGCAGGCAGTAAGAAATAGAAAAACTTTAAATTCTTCACAATTTGGCAATTCGTTAATATTATATGCATCTAAATCATACAAAATGTTACCCATGACATTCGATAATTCATTGTCTTTGAATGATAGATGGTGCATAATATACTTCTATGGTTTTTTGTCAAATACCACAAAACAGTTGACGCTTCATATAACTGATGGACGTCGGGGTGTTCTACTTAAAGTGACATGTTAATCAATCAATTAATCCATGTTACCCCACACCGAACATAAGCTGTCGACCAGCATTCTACAACCAACTCTATCCTCAGCTCTCCTTTCCAGGTACTATTCATTTTTTTTACATTTGCCTCCAATTCGTAATGCATTGTGTTATTTGGTCTTCCACTTTTTCTTTGGCACTAAATATTACAAGTTATTGCCTGTCTTGTAATGCAGTTTCATGAGTTACTTGATGTATGTCCCATCCACTCCTAGCATTCCTTTCCAATTTCTTCTTCGCTTGGATTTTAGTCGGTCTGTTTTCTATCACAGAAGGATGTTCTTGATGGTATTTGACCAACAGAACCAAAGTATCCTGCACGAACAGCTGTTTATGATTACTTGTATCTTTTGGTGACTTTAATGTTGACTTACAATTGGTTTGAGTTTTCCAGTTGTAGAATTCCAATCCTTGCCTTGCTAATCCGTGCTTTCACATCTGCATCAGACCCTCTTTGTTTATTGATGATACTGCCAAGGTATTTAAAAGTTTCCACATTTTCCACAGTCTCTCCGTCAAGTGTAATTTGGCTGATACTCATCGTTTTGTGTTGTATTTAGTGTTGTTGTTTAGGTCTGTTACTGACTATTGAGAATGATGTTACACTGTCCAGCTTTACCTACTTACGGTGCCGTGTGTGCAAATGAAAAGCTACTATGATTATCTGCAAAGTCCAATCCGTCGAGTTTCATCCATGTTGTCCACCTTATTCCGTGCTTCCCTTGAGATGTTACAGTTTTCGTAATTCAGTCAAACACGAAAAGAAAGCAAGGGAGAGTGGTGCAAATAAGCAGCCTTGTAGGACATCGGTCTTCTTTTTGAATACATCTAAAGTAATATGTGACTAACCATAAAATAATTTTCCTAACTACCGTAAAAACGTAGTTAGACCATGCAGCATTCTGCAGGGAAAATGGATATTTGTGTTTTGTGCATTTGTTGTGCTTCAAAGTATCAATCTGTAAGTTTGCAAATTATCTATTGTAAACAATTACCTTTCATTGTAAGTAAACACAGAAACAATAATCAATGAAGCCTTCTTTGAGTATAGTTGAACAACATTAGATTTATTGGATCCGGCTACTACTCTCAGTGATTATTTATCAGGATATTAAATAATATAGGAGCTTAGTCGTGGCCTAAGTAGAATAATGGTAATAGATAATAACGCTAGGAGTTTAATTTATTCCACCAGAAGATATCATACGAGGTAGACGTCATCGATAATTTCCAGTTAAAATGAAACTTGAATGCTGAGTGTTCTACTAACTATTTGGGAATACATTACATCCTGTAAGATGCTTCATGAATGTAGACTAATAATTTTAAATATGTATTTTAAAGTCTTAATATCAGGCTTAGTCAGTCTATCGAAAACGATGATAATCTAATAAAAATCAGTTCATGATATTGGTTATATTTGGGTACTGGACGAAAGATGATCAACTGGTTAGTTCGACTGTTAATTTTTTATTGACTGAGATAGTTGGGACTTGTATTAAATATGCCCGTCATCAACCTCGATGTTATGTTTTGGCTAGTGTAAGAGTAAGATTAACAAAATTGTATTCGCAGCCAAACTAAGACATGGCATCAGTTCATGAAGTTAGGGAATGTTGGTCTAAAACATATGGGTAGAGTAACTGACTTGACTTCAAGCGACTATAGAAACCAATGGCTAAAGATTTTGAGTGATATGGCTTAGATTCAGTCACGGAAACTAGTTTATTTAATTTTATCTTCTCTTAAATTATAAGTTAACAATTATTTCATCCCTTACTTCCCATATTATGTTTGCTGTGTCGAAACTTTTCACTCACTACAATCGACGTAGCTACTACTTTTACTAATTTGATATTTATCTTCTCCTGTTAATAAAGTGTAATAACAATTCGGGGTGGGGGTGTAAATAGTTAACTGTTGATTTTGATATCACGAATTGATCTGAATCAGACAACCATTGATTACCTGGAAGCACAGGACAGCATTCCTAGTATTGGACTCCTCGGCAGTGCGCATCTATGACGACACAACTATCCAGTGCTTCAAGGTGATCAATGGTTGTCTGATTTAGATCAGTTCGCGATATCAGAATTGAAAGTGTAGTAAGTTGGACTGATTAATGTATTCACCTAGTTCACTGTTGCATATATCTGACTAATAGACTAGATTCATACTGAACAATCTTTGCATTCATTAGAATATGAATCATCTAGTTTAAATTATCATTTCGAAATCATTATTTCTTTCCTGTAAATTATTAGCTGATCATGTTAACAATCACCTGATTAAAACAGAGAACTAGAAAAATATCACATATACGATACAATTATAATCTTGTCATAGTTACCATTTCTGTAGTTCACTTTATCAATTGTGAATAATGCAAATGTGTTTTATATCACAGTAACGAAGCATTTTATCATAATCACTGTTATATGTGTAATGCATGACAACTAGAAAATAAACCAAATGAACATATTATCAATGTAAGAAGGAAGGGAGTGAGATGTGTGTGTGTGTGGGGGGGGGGGAGGAACTGTCTTGTTTTTGTTCTCTTATCTCTAGTGTAAATAGTTTTATGTATCTTCATATGTCTGACTGATTGTATGCATGTTAATGTTAGTGTCTATCTGCATAACTAATTGACAATAGTTTTTGATCAATATTGAAGTAAGAACTTAATATATTTTCTTCGTCTTCATTGAAAATTAAATTTGAAAGTTTTATTGTTTAAAATATGCCAATAATTTAATGTTCATTGGTTACATTAAATGTTGGCCTAGTAGAGACGTATTTGGCTATAGTATTATCTTAAGAAAAACTTAATATAAATTACAAAAGTTATATTATTATAATTATAATTATGTAATCTAGAGATTGTTGAATGTCAGTACAAGATCACGAATTGGTCTGATTTAGGTAGTCGTTTTTAATCAGTAAGATGTTTCATCCTAGCATAGTGTTCTTTATGAGTGCGTGAACTCAGGGCCTTATGACTCTGCGGTAAACGCTTCAATATTGGATCACTAAACTGACTCTCAACGGTTGATGTTTCTAACGTAATCACATCGCGATAGATTTGTACCAACTCATCTCATCTAATATGCTTTACTGAATGTGGGTGAAAACTGTCTATTATCAAAGTTAATGATAAAAGCTTTAGCAGCTGAGCCAGAGGGTTCTTTGTTCAAGCCTTGATAGCATAAATGGATGCATGCTGCTAAGAAGGCCCATAACAGGACAATATAGCTGTCTAGTGTATTTTGGTGATCAATAGTTGTCAAATTCAGATCAATTCGTGATATCGAATTGACATACTACAATCGCCACAACACCCAATTGCAATAAAACTAGAGATTGATATATGCAGCGATGATTGTTTATCATCGTAATACTACTTAATGGTATATTTTAAAATATGTAATTGAAGCAAAACACAGTAAGGATTCTAACTGTTTCAGTGATTTAATGTTGAGATGCAAATAGTATCACATTTAAGTAGACACTGGTGCATCTCAAATTCTATTGGTCAAGTTACGAGATAACTATAGACCCAAATGACTAAAAATTATGTTTTAGTGTCAGTAGAAAAAAAGTGATCAAGTAAATAGCCATTCACCTATGATTTATGCCAGCTGGTACATGTTATGAACTATTCACTATCTCATTAAGAGACATTACCACTGAGCTAGCTGCTTCAAGAATGGTGGTTATAAGGCAGTAAAGTGGATAAACCGTTTAATTTTTCATGCCTTTCACGTGCTGGTAGTAGCTCGAATATATCAACTTTAAAGGGTTAGAATTTGAAATCAACTGACTTATAATAAAACTTCACGGTAGGGATAAAGGATGTTTGTTGATAAATGCTAACTGACACGAAGACTCTACTTCACAGATCCCTGATGTTAACTTAAAACAATGCAATCGTTCAAAATGTTTCAAAAAATTCAAGTTCACTAAATTTTGAAAACATTAACGCGGTCTGTTTAATGCGGAGGATTAAGTGTATTACACCATCCTAAATCGAATTTTTGTTAGACATATTACGAGTGATGCAAATTAACATCACTTTCAATTTTGTGAAATGATAAAGCAACAGTTAAGACATCCAACCATGAATAAATTTATACTTCTTGCCTACATTTATTCCTGGTAATCTTTGAAAGGTTAAAACACATCATTCTGTGTACAGTCGTGACGTGGAAGATATAGACAAATATAAGTGTAGCCTTAAATCCCTATTACTAAGTAAAAGCACTAATGTTGCAAGATAACGTCAAACAAATAATAATTATTAATGCATATTATTTATAAACTTAAAAAATATCAGATTATAGGACTAGAATAGTGCATGCTAAAATTGCAAAGGTGTATCTTTTCTAAACGTAACAATACTGTGATGGTTATAAGCAGTTCAACTATGTCTGTTTTAAAAAGTCATCCATGTTATTCATAACATAAGTTCAAAACACTTCTATTAAACTCCTGAAATATGCTACATTTAAAATATTGTTTATTTTTATTTAATTTTCAATTAAAATCATTAAATTCTTCCAAACTGAATTTTGTGTAATTTTAACAGCTAAAAATTATTTACTTATTGACTGTAAATAGATTCTTTATGCTCTTATCAAATTCAACATATTCTAGGGCTTGGTGTTGGAATAATGGTATCTGGACATTCTCAAAACTAAATACGATTTTAAGTGGCATGAAATTTAATTATAAACATAGCAGTGTTTTTAGCCATGTCAGGGAATTGATTGTGTATGACAGAAACACCTAAGTGAAACGAGGCAAAATGTTATTAAATTATATCAAACTAATGTACAAATTAGTTTTAATCATCTTTGATAAAATTTCAATAGTCATAAGAAGTGTTAAAGAGTTTATACACCGATCTTTGTATGTTGCCGCTAATTGAAACGTTAAAATAGATTGAAAGAAAATTTAAACTTTAAAGCTGTATTGCTTGATGTCCAAAGTGGCAAGTGAAACAAGAAATTTATCAAAAATTACCCATGATGATGTATTTGTCAAAGACTGAGACTACACCGTACGAAATGGAGAAGAATATTTTCCACGCCTTTGAGTAAAATTTACACAAGTGACAAATAATTGACCATAGAGTTAGACGTGACAACTTTACTTCTGAAAACAAGTAATTTACTTGTATCAAAACCAAAATTTCTAGGCAAAAATAAACATCATAGATAATAATGGCATAAGCGTTGAATGATGTGGCTAGTTTTTTATTTAATCCTTGTTCTTGTGATATGCTATAACCTCCGGAATTCTGACTAACACTAAATAATGTACGACCTAATGGTAAGCATGTTGGTCTTAGGGAAGGTAAATGGTTAAGGATAGAAATTGTCTGATCGTTTAATAGAATTTTTAATTAATTGAGTATTTTATGATTTATAATTTTGGAGTGTAAAGCCTATACAGGCAATTATATATTAAATCCTTCGCAAAGTTCTTTGTACTTTGGTATCTAGGCCTAATTGTCAAAAAACACGAATTGTCATCCTATTATCAGTGAAATATTGTATTAACGGTTAGAATGTCCTTATATCTCATGAACTTAAACGACTTAGTGCCATCTAAACTTCAGTTGATACATATTTAGATTGAGAAGACAAACTGACATTTCTCGTCACGTAATAAACATTTAATGAAGTTAACAGGGATCGAATATTTAAAATTTTGTCAGCTATTATAATTACATATATATATGATCTTATCCTTAAAGTTACGAAAGTTAAGGAATCCTGGTCATGAAAATGTTTGTACATTGTAGGCTGAGGGCCTCCTAAACTATGTTATAATTTCTTAACTATACCTAAATAAGTACTTTTGTGACTTATGTAAAAATAAAATTTAAAAGAGACATTACAAGCTTTGAAATGCATAACCATTTATGATAAAAATTTAATAACCACTCACAATGTCGTTCATTGTGAGCTAAATCCAAACTCGACTTTTAAAGGAAGGGAAGGATTCCATCATTAGTGGTGTTTTTAACAATGAAAATCAATTCTCCTTTATGTTATTGAATTGAAATGACTACTGATGTTATTTACAATTTTGTTTATCAATGACGTAAAAGTTTGATGAAAAGTAAACAGCGATACCAATCGATTTGAATTACAAGCTGATTTAGACAGACTCGCTAGATGGTGAGAAGGAGCTTGTGTAGTTGCATTAAGAGTGCACTGATACACATTAACCATAGTTACGGCCACAGACGTATAACCTATAATTTACTATATTTACATTCGAAAAAATACAAAGGCTTAGGACCAACTGTTAGTCATGATTAAAAACACTGTATACTGCAACGCAGAAACAATTAGGCAGTCACTGATAATATAGTTGTTTTCTAGACCATGCAAGTGTTTTGATGAAGATATGTTCTAACAAATAAATATCAAATATACTCAAAACTTCATCTTGAATAATACTGAAAGAAAAAGTCTTATCTTATATAGAACGTCAGCAAAGCTGAATGAGTTGAAAATTTTAGAACTAAGCTAGCAGTGTAATACATAGTCATCTCCTAATATTAAGAAAATTAATGACTAAACACTACACCAAGTATTATACGTATTGTATAAGATAACCATATACTAATTATCATTAATGTACAAAATGATCAAAGCATTAATATATTTTAGTGTTATGATCATTTTTAGAGCAAATCAACTCAGCGTCTAACAACAAGAATTTTGAAAATATAAATCGCTTAAACTGAGAGTGGGATCCCATAATTCCATTAGGTGATTAACGGATGGAAGACAAAAACAAACTATCATTAGCTAAATCAGAAGGCTGCCAACTATGCTAAAAATATATGCTTATACTTTAACTCAGCGGACTACATAAAGTCATAAAAACTGGAATCATTAAAATTAATTTCCGATGTATACCAGGACAATTATTTAAAGATGACTCATATAGAGTCAAAAATCAGATTTTTCGTGCTAACAAAAATAAACTGAATTATATCTAAGCAAAAGTCTTCCGTCTTCAAAGACGATCAAACGGTAATAAAAAAAAGTTAGATAGGTTACGTGATCAGTAAATGAACTAGTAAACTGAACTAAATACAAAACAAAAATGAAAATAACCAGTATTATAAACAATTAACTGTGACATCACCATAACTTAATCCTAATTTGTATTGTTCTACATTTCACATAGTACACCTACTATACTATACTCATTTCTCACACAACAATTATCATTAGTGCATTAAATGCATTATTTAAGTAAATTCGGTTTGTTATAATAAATAAGGACGTAGACTGTCCCACATTTAATACTAAAATGAAACTAAACTAAGGTGGGGGTAGTCAAGAAAACACCAATAGATCACAGACTCACGAAGACATATGTTGCTTTTGAATATGTTCATTTGTGTTCAAGGTCAACACTCACGACTGTTTGAATGATATAACAAATATACGGCGGTATATGTACGAACTTACTTAAACTATTTAAATCTTAGATAAATATAATCTTATTTCACGGTACGTGTTAATAAACTAGATTTTATTTAGAACCACACATTCTAGATCTAGGAGATTTTCATTTTGTCAAATACGATCTGGTAGTAAGTATCTATAAATGAAAGCCAGAGTTCTTTTCATCCTTCTCTTTTGAAAGCATTATAATTTCCATTCAATAAGTTTGAAAGATTGCAAATGGTTTTTTTGTTCCGAATAAAAGTAGCAGCTACATGACAGTTACATAAACAAGGATGAAATAAAAGAAAATGAGGACACCATCCCATTTTGTTTGTCCGTCATTTACGATTAGTAATGCTTGAGCAGAAATTTACAAGGGAACTAAGATCAAACACTATCCTATGGGTTGTGTGAAACCGTTGGTACCTGCGATACTTTGTTTACTCTAATGTATTCTATTCATCGACCAACATTTTTTCTGCACTTGTCGTGGGAAGATGTGGATCCTCGAAAGCCGGTATTTTATAAACCTCTTAATAGGATGTTTTCTGACAAGACTTAGTTTACTGTTGAAATAATCATATATGAATCGTCTTTTAGATTATTTTATCAGCTTCGTAATTGTAAATTTGATGTTCCTGAGGTTAAGTTTCGTTGTGTATAATCGTGCTAACATTAAAATGACTAAAACTGAAAAGTGGCTCTGATATGATTTTGTTAAGTAAATGACTTAGTCTGTTTCCTTTGTTGGTTAGTCGCAGTTACTTGATCAAGCAGGTCTATTGCATTAACGCGAAATAATTTCTATCCACGAACTACGAAAACCAGTTTAAGGTAGCAGCTAGAAAAAATGACACTCAAGTTGACTAACAATTCTACGGTATATATACCACATAGGCTTGCTGGATAAAGCTTGATAGATCTTACTACATGCTTAGCAATTTACCTAATTCTTATCACATATTTAGTAACGTGGTGCAACTACTAACATAAAGTTACATCACCTGATAACTCCATTATCGTGACACATACATACAAAAGCAGTAATGCTTCCTAATTAATGGTTGAGTTGAATTTCAGACGATAATAATTGCAAAGACCAAAAGCACATGACGCCTGGTGACAAACCCAACGACTCAAATTAATTGGCATGCCATCATCAGCAGTTTTACTTTCCAATCAACTTTAAACAACCTGACGTTCATTGAATGTTCAACATAGTCAACGATACTTGTAGTGAGTTGTGTGTTCCACTAATCTTACAGACTCCAATGTTCACGATGCCTGAATGGTTACTTCCTGCCAGTAGATTTTGTTAGTACTTACTTGGTTATCAGTGTAGGATACTTATGAAGGCAATTAAAATTTAGCAGGTCCCGCGTTGTACTCTTAAGTAAAACTTCGTAAAATCACATTTTTGACTGATTCATAAGACAATTAAAAGAGTATTATTTAATCCTCAGTAGAAAGCATTTAGATGCACAACAACCCAACAGGCTATTCTAAAAGTAGACACATCTCGTGCTAAGTTGTCTCACGATTTAGAGATGATGTTTGGCTAGCTGACATGCGCTGAGTTTAATTAGTCTAGTTCCTATGGCTTTAATAACGTAGAAGTTTAACCTCTTAGAATACAGAATGTCATGTGTTGTACACACCAAAGTAAGTCTTTGTTATCCTGACCAACCCTAATCATTACAGCTGGTTAGCAGCAAAGTAGTTCTTGAAGGGGAAGTAACTAACAGTATTTTACGCTACGATCCGTTCACAACTAAGGTTAATCAGTCCACCATTGTCAGCATTGCACTTCCTTCGTCATCTTTAAAAAATATGGTGTTCACTGATTGTTTACGACAGAGGGATGTACAATAAATAGGATTAGGTATACCAACTACCCTAAAAAGATTAGAATTTTGCCACAGCATTCCCAAGTTAGAAATTCTAGTAAGTTTACGTAGCGATACATGAATAGGACCTTCGTGGTACTTATTTAAAGTTACGAAATACATAAAAAATTTAGTGATCTCTGTTTTTTTCTAGATTCACTTACTTATGATTTGTCATTATAGCGACACTTTCAAAATACACTAAAACAATCATCGTCCAATTATTTCGTATCCGGAAACCCTTAAAAACAAACATTAATTAGTATAAAAAAACGTCTAACTACAAACAGTACTGAGGTACCCTGAAGACTGTTTTGTAAGTTGTTTCCGTAAACCACAAATAATAAGCTGCTAAAATTATTTTGTCCAACAGTATTTAATGCATTTTAAGAAATAACTTTTAGATCTTCTAGAGTGTGTGGTTTTAAATAAAATCTAGTTTATTAACACGTACCGTGAAATAAGATTATATTTATCTAAGATTTAAATAGTTTAAGTAAGTTCGTACATATACCGCCGTATATTTGTTATATCATTCAAACAGTCGTGAGTGTTGACCTTGAACACAAATGAACATATTCAAAAGCAACATATGTCTTCGTGAGTCTGTGATCTATTGGTGTTTTCTTGACTACCCCCACCTTAGTTTAGTTTCATTTTAGTATTAAATGTGGGACAGTCTACGTCCTTATTTATTATAACAAACCGAATTTACTTAAATAATGCATTTAATGCACTAATGATAATTGTTGTGTGAGAAATGAGAAAAGTAAGGTTGATGTAATGTTTTAGTAGTACAACAATGTTAATCTTTATATTTTTGCAACATTTTGGTTATTTTTTTTATTTTTTAAGTTTGAGAATCGCATAATTTGCATTTAAACCCTTTTAAATTTTACCTTTTTTAGGTTGCTTATGATTTATTAATTCATCCTTTTAACAATTTACGAGGCAGATCCAAAGTAATCACTATTACAGACTTTTTAACTAACGCTTGAATTGTCTACGTTGTTATTACACTGTTTGCATCCAAAAATTCACACTGATTTATTTATTTTCCTGTTGCTTGATTAAATACCATTTGCACTGAGATGATTTAAATCGCTTTTTTTGTGCTGATTATGGTCTTAAACCAAAACAGTTTAATAACAGTTATTTGGAGCAACACTTTCAAATAAAATAACAGTAAGTTTCTAAACGGCGTTTGATCATATAACATTTTAGGTCCATTTGTCATATGTCTATAAATTGATATAATATGTCCCTTCTTCTATTTGTTTTTGACTTTTTCCATATATTTCGTAGATTTTGTCAATTATATTAGTGGTCAATATTTTAGGGTATACGTTATTATCTTATCTACTTCTTACTATCTATCATGCTTTACACAAACATTAGATTAAAAACTTGATCGTAAGATGCAGGATTATTATATGTATTTCTCTTTCGACATATTAACATGTCGTTATCGATCAGAAACATCTAAAAATTCAGCACGTAGAATTTCTCACGTTTGCGTTGGTTGACTTTAAGGTGCATTATAATTGATCAAATAATGCAGCATCCTGACTAACATGATCCTATCAGTAGCTCCAAACATCCTATCGAATAAGAGAAATAATAAATTGTCTAGATGATTCAATCTATTGATTTTATGTATTCAAAATATCGTATTTTATTCCTATAAACAAAAAAATATATTTATTAATCACTGTAGATGCAGGTTACTTCTGCTCATTTGGTATTTATTTCAGAATTCTTCATACAATGCGCTAAAATCATATTTCAAAGTTAAAGTTTAGCATTTGATAACAGCATTGAAAAGTTACATAACTTTACTTAAATGTTTAAAATTTGCTTCAACAATTCTTACCATCTATGAATTTTGGTGCGTTATCAAAATTATCACCTTGTTCCAAATGGTTCACTAATTGCCTCTTAAACTTCACTTTAAGAGCTGCTTATCATAAATGAGTTGTATTAAGGTTATAGTAATTAATAATTTCGATAGTATGATATGCATTTACCTTTTAATTATCAACCAAAACCAGAACTTAGATTGAGTCTCGTTAAAGTTATACTTTCTTCTAGATTTTTTGCTTTAAGAAATATCTACCTTAGTTAATTATTTTCAACATTTAATCAGATAGATTATTAACTCTGGATTGCTTATTGTAAAACAAAACATCTTGGAATATTTAAAAAGGATTTAAAACTGTGCAGTAAATTTTTACAGGCTTTTGTAATAAAATTGCTCATAAAAAATAATTAGGCCAAGTTTTGACGAAAGTTTAAAGAAACATTGCAAAATACACCCAAAGATTTTTAAATAGTTTGGCAAAAAATTAACTTGTCCAACTGCGTGTTGTGAACTGAGTTTTTGTTAGTTCTGTCATAAATTAAAGATGTAAATTTGCTTTCAGTTACAACCACAAAAAACGTTAGGCAGGTCATGTGTTTTAAAATTCTTACTAAAATAAATTGTTTTAATGGATTTATTCTTATAACCGGTAAACAGGACTATTACATCAAGAATCAAAGACTCCCAAAATGAATTATTGTATTTCCTACTTCATTTCAAAAAAGGTAAACACCACTTGTTTAAAAACTTGTTGTTTTTTTTGTTTTTAAACATCTGGCAACCTGATTGTAAAACTGCTGTGTCGCGTTTGCAATCTTCTTAACAAGTTATCTTTCCGTTTATCTCGATTAATCATTTATGCTGCTAAATCGCGTTGTATATTTATGGGCTTATATAAAAAATTTGCTATCAATCACGCTGAACAATGCAGCAAAACTTGCACGCATAAATATTAATGGCAAGTAACGCGCATTAAAAATAAGGAATGTTTATGAGTTGTCTGCTCCTGAAATTCGTAGTCTTAAATGAACGGTCTCTAATTTTTTACTAGTCTCAACATATAACGTAACTGTGGTTTGTTCGCAGTTTATGAGTCTTGGATGCTCGTTCTATATAACAAGCTGGTATTCTTTAAATGGCATCAATTTTTTTGTCAAGATCCCTTCACCACCATAAAAACGTACTGTGGCGCTATACTAATGTTAAATAAAATGGTGCAAGTCTTATAGAGCATAATTCAAGTTTTGATATAATTATATTGAATATTTGAGCTGGATTGCAAAATTCAGGAAGCACGTTTCATTCTGTTTGGAACTCGTTAATACATGTGTGGCTGTCTGGACCCAGTAACCTAGTGGTGAACGCTGTGATGTTTGACAAGAAACGACAAGAGTTAGAATCATAATGTGAACATCAATATTGGGACAAAGGTCAACTCAGACAACGAGTCCAATCTAGGGCAAAATGCTCGTCCTGGATGACGTTTTCAGTCACAATCTAACTCATATAATACTCCTGTGCAATAGCTATATTAAGGTAATCCGCTTAGAATGCACAAATGGCGTCAGAGACTGGCTAGTTTTAGTCCATAATAAATCAACAGGAAGATCCAAACACATTTGATCTAGATTATATTGATTGCATAACATTAAAATATCGTCTCAAATGTCCGAATATATAGTTAGATATACATTACTAATGATTTAGTGGATACATATTGCACATCGTTCGTGATATCTCACTTTTCGTCGAGCTTACTACTATTCCTCCTAATAGAACAAGTTTGGTTGTGTGCAGAACATTAAATTTATTTAATTCGGAATCATTGGTGAGTTACCAAAACATAGTACGCTTTCCAGCTTACTGCAGTTATTTACTTAACTCAGTTCTTGCTAATGAATTAGAAACATATGAGACTCTAAACGAGCTTTTCTTCTAAATTTCTCCCACTTCATCCTTCTTGTACTGCCAAAATTGAATGTGAAGCGACTTTCTAACAGGCCAGAAAAGTTGGTATATGAAAATTAATCAAGGAAAAACAACTGCGATATAAACAATATGTTTTGATTAACAAACCAAATCGTATTTACAAATGAATCAATAAAAATTACTATAGACTTCATCACCTGTTATTATGTGTCCTACTTATTGTCCATGTTTATTGTCCAAACAAAACGACTTTTATAAAATTCTACCGGCATATCTCTTTACATCTTGGAATACCAAGAAGAGTAAAAGAAAACCACTACAAGCACAAGAACTATGTTAAAATCAAAAGACCAATTAATCTGATTTGCTATAAAATTAAGCGATTGAAGTCATTGAATGCTCAAAACATTGACGTTTAAAAAGTGAGTGACGCCTAGAAATTATTTAAAAGCTTACATGTGCTTAACGGATTGATGAGGATGCCCATTTAAAGGGCAGCCCTTTAAATGGGTCTTTCCGTAGTTGCAGACTTGATATAGTATTCTTCATTTCCTTAAGTTCAAAAAGAACGATTCTTCTAATATTCACTGAAACCGATGTTTAATTATGTTTATAGGTGTTTGTGGTATACAATATGTGATGACATTTTAAATCCGATTTTTAGGAAATGAGCCAATGTTCTGTGTTAAGCGCTACTTGGTATCGTCAACAAATCCTTCTCTATAAATACTATATCAAAAGTTTTCATGGAAATAAAATTATTACTTATAACAAAAGGACGTGTCCACCGATGTGAATGTGAAGTTTGGACATATAACTATAACTACTCTTCTTAAAACAATGGGAAATTTATTACTACATAGGCATTAGCCTGCTTTGATAAAGCATATTAGTTCATATTAGTTTGCATACAGGCGTAACAGAAGCACATTGAGTTCAGTAGTTATCGTAATATAGTGCTTAGCTTAGTAGGCGAGGGGATGAGAAGTATTCTGAAGTGCTTTTGGCTTAGATCCATATTACTAAGCAAATTTTTAATTGCAAACAACAAAGATTGAATAATCTCTAGGCCGTATTCGTATTTCTTTGAAAGTGAAAGTATAGCATATATATGAGGAAATGCTCTACTCATTTAATAATGGAAATATGTGTACCTCAAAATGTGGTTTTTTCCCATTGTTTTCATCCTTCTTGAATAACCTACAACTGTTTACGAAAAATAACACTGTTTATCCAGCAAATTATTGCGTGAATTGTATGCCTGTTTTTTCTTCCTTAAATTGTTCCAAAATGAAAGGTTTCTTCAAGTATGTTGAGCGACAATCTAGTTTGAATAATCTTACATGTAATCCTTCCAAACGCCAAGCTGTCAGTTTGAGCGTAAAGTATAAAACAATATTTCAACATCATTGTAAATCTGCATAGCAATTGTACCATTAGATGTTCTGTAATTGTTGCTAAGATAAATGATATTTATCATGGTGTAATATTTCATTCTGATCTATTTTTGTCTTCACATGTTTCATCAATATCAAGGAAAGTTTTTCGTAAAATTTACTATGTAAAATACTGTGTCGTTTTGTTAACTCCCCCCCCCTCCCACATATTAAATATTACACCATAGGTCTCCCCACTATTTTTTCTCGGACTTTCTAGATATGACGACATGGTGTTGCACTGAGTATTGAAGACTGTTGATAATGTAGACAGACATTTAAAATCCTCCAACCAACTAGTCAGTATTGATCTATCATACATAAACCATTGATGTCATTCACATATTTTGCTTTCTTTGACTTCGAGCAGAATACAATACAATTATATTAGGTCGAACAGACTCAAATATTAAAGCTCTATTATACCATATCTAGTTGTGAATACTGGTCAGATTAGGAACCTATGCTCATAATAACACAGGTTATCATGTGAAAGTTCCCATTTCTTGTGAAATTTCTATCTGGATCTCATATATATATATATATATGCATACCTCCTTTACTTTATTTAAACTATATATATATATGTAAACATACATTAGTTGTGAGTATGGATTAACTGAAAGGTGTATTTGCTATTAAACTACTTCCTATCACCTCAATATAATTTCTTGTAGTATTTTACAATAACGTGCTGTTTCTTTTTTATGTTCAAACTTGTTCTCTATTCATAAACCACTATAATCCACTATCTTAGCAATAAGTTGCATGACATGACAACTAATTATAATTCTAGTTAAATTGTATTAATTTTGATCTTATAGATAGCAACAAAAGTGTAAATAAGACACGTAGAAAAACAGTGTTTCAAATGCTGTTTTTTGTTAACAATAAATTTAAATCAATGATAATCTAATGAAAATAGTTATGAGTTTAGTTTGATCGGTGAAGATTGGTATTAACTTATATTTAACTGAATTCGTTACAGATTGATGTTGGTAGGGTACCACTGAAAACTAGACAACACTGGATATCTATATTGTCCTAGTATAGAACTCCTCAGCAGTGTGCACCCTAGATTTTGCTACAGAAGTCCTAGGTTAGCAAACGCCTAATCTTCATCACTATTGGGGGGGGAGTGGCAAGCATCCATTAGTAGAGTTCTTACTTTCATCAACTTGTTGTATAACGCAGCATCATAGTATTCTGTTAAACAGTATCACTTGCCAGTGATATACAATTGTAATTTTGTGTAGTTTATTAACAATCATCAGTCTATGATACGAGTAGGTGGTTATTACATTACTTCAACTTGGTTGAAAAGGTATTTTGTTAAGTACAATTAAGTAAGTTCCTCTGAAACATCTATCAACATCAAACTATACAACCAAATAGTCTAACTTTAAACCAGTACAAATACATGTACATCATAAACACTAGTAATTCATTATATCAAACTTGACCTCCTCTTACAGAAACAACATGTTCATGCTCATCACTTACTCTGACCCTACAAATTTATTCATGACTGTTAACTTGAGAGATTATTATTTCCTTTTTACAGTACACAATTATTATTCAACTTAATTTTCTTATAACATTTTAATCTATTACGCAATCTTACTTTATGATACATAAAAACATGTTTTAGAGTAATTTTAATTAATGAAACATCTAAGCTGAAATAACTTTATGGAGGCTGATCTTTTACATTTCATATATATGTATATCTTACATGGGTACCATTGAAACCTAGGAAATATAGAATACCTGTTCTGTTCACTTATGAAACACTTCCATAATAAACAACTATGAATGTATCAAAGATCTCCCACTGTAGCATTCCGATAAATAAGTTCAAGTAATACTGACTGATAATATTTTGTATTTGCTTTATTACTAACCTATGATCTCTAGTCAACTATATAAATATATATACACGACTGTACAGTTATGGTGACTGATATCGCCAAAAAATGCTTTCTTTAAGGAAACAGTTTTGTCTTCATTACTTACATAGTGGTTTATTTAATGCAAGATCTTAGGAAAGATTTTAACTATTAATCAGTGCCTGTTACTCGTTACTCGTAGATGATTGGTCATCGACAAGCATTCTGAAACGAACCCTATACTCAGCTGTTCATCCAATCCTTCCTTAATGCTGTTCATTCTTTCTATGCCTGTCACCAGTTTCCAAAGTGAAATGTTATAAGGTCTTCCTCTTTTCTTTTGGTCTTCAGGATTTTAACTTAGTGCCTGTCTTGTGATTCAGTTTGATAATTTACTCATTGTGTATCCTATTTATCTCTAGGTTCTTTTTCTGATTTATACTTCACCTGGATTTTGATTAGTTTACTTTCTACCTCAGAAGGTTGTTGTTGATGTTGTCTGGTGAACGGATCCAAAGTATCCTGAGTAGACAGCTGTTTATAAACGCTTGAATCTTTCGAATGATGCTTTTCATAGTTCTTTATACAAGTTTCAGCTGCATACAATCAAATTATCCTGACGTTTGTATCAAAAATTCTGACTTTTGATATTGGTTGATAACTGAGTTTAACTACTTTAAAACGATAAAGAAGACTAGTAACTGTGATTAATGATTCCAGTTATGTTGCATTTTATAAGTCTGGTTGATTAAATGTTAATCCTTTCTCATTATCAGTGATTACTTTAAGAAGCATTAAGAATGTTGATTATCCTGCAGAGTATTAAGTCAATTTGTTCCGATGACTGTGTCGTTGACTGATTACATTCACGTGTATTTTTCTTTGCTTTTCTTAACCTTCCACTTACTAATCTTCTAGCAATAGTATCATTGACAAATTGAAACTTGTACTGAGAATTATAAAACCTTATAGGTATTTTTTGAGCAACTTACTGACTGAATAGTCTGAAAGTTCAGTGACTGGTTTAAGATCTAACGTTTGTAGATTCATTGATGTAATGAAAGATGAACATTGTATTGAATAACTATTTTGTTAAAGTAAGCTTAAGATAACTTTATATTACATCAAACCTAAAACATTTAGAAATCAGAGGAAGTACGTAATCAATTAAGCTTTAGTTTGAGATTCCCTATTATCCGACAGGATTGATGCCTATAATTTCCAAATTTATAGATTTCAATCACTGTGTTCACTTAAAGTCTATGTGCTTGTTACCGTATGAATTCTTTAGTGAATATAATTAAAGTGATTCGGAATAATGTAAATTTTTGGTTATTTAATGTAGATTGTTTAATAATTACCCAAATGAAATCGATCTGTAATACACTGAAATATCCAAGTAATGCAAATCTAATAGAAAGGTTATTTGGTGCTAGTAACCAGTGAATAATACAATTGTATTTGAAATGAAAGGTAGTGGGTTACAATCTTATTGTATATATCAGTGGTGAAATGCAGGTAGATACAGCTGATGTAGTGTACATGCTAGATTCCATTAAGTTACTAACATACCCTTTACGTTATTCATGTTACTAACACTGAATCTATTAACTGGTATGTAATAAAACAACATTTAACTAAGTGACATTTACCTTATACCTCATAAATGAATCAATACACTAGTGAACCTAAACAAAGATTCTTTTAAGTCATAATTAAGCGATACCTACAGATCTGCACATTCTGACAGGAGATAGAAATAAAAGCATCATCGAGTAACTATCATTAGTTCATCATATAGAATCTTATATCTTTTGTAAAACTTCATTTATCTAACAAATAGTTTGTTTACTCTATTAATTGTTTCTATCCACAAACATTTCCTTAGTAAATAATCAATAGTTTTATAAAACTCTCCTTTTCCTCCACCCCCCACCTTCCCCCCACCCTCCACAAAATATCATATTATGTTTATAATAATCTTCGTTACTACTGTGAATAATGTGAAGGTAATTGAAAACAAAATCGAATTCAGATAGAAAATATTCCTCTCTACTAAACTTATCATCATAATAATGTTACTCTTGATCGTATTGGATTCATCAATCAAACAAGTAATGCTTGTTTTGCCTTGTGGAATACCGACCAGGATTCTCCGCCCTGGGCTTTCTTTACCAGTTCTTCTTAAGTGATGTTTATTCTTTCTATATCTGCCGGTAATTCCCGGTGGAATGTGTATTCTAGTCATCTTCTTATTCTTTGGTCTTAAGGATTCCAAGTTATGGGTTGTCCTATGACGCATTGGATTAGTGGATATCAATTGTAGATAATTTCTGAATTTATTTCTAAATGTCAATGATTTCCGCTGATTAGGATAAACTTGTATTTTCCCGTTGATTTGTAATGGACTGAAACTGGTCAGTCTCTGTTGCCATATGAACGCAGTGGCGTTTGGCATGAAGTGGACTGAATTCGTATCCCAGTGTGAACATTAACATTGGGATGCAGGCACATCCAGCCGATGAGTCCCAAATAAGACGAAACGTGTGTCTTGGATTCCGCTTCCCAGTCACAATCTAACTTAAATACGATTTTCGATAAATTATATACTATGATCTGAACAGTTTAATTGTGATGATTTCGTCTTCATTCTAACCGACTTCATTGGTGGGAACTTCTGAGTGAAGTAAACTATAAGTATTTCTCTATAAGTTGTTAGTAGGTTGTTCTGTCGATTCAGAACTTAAATGATTGTTATTGACAGTTGTCCTGTCAATATTTGTGGGACATTTATTTTGTTTACTTTACCTTTAGTAGTAATATTCTAGTTGTTTATTATTTCCTTAGTTGGTAGGTAAAGTCGATCACTTTTATTTTGTTTATTGATTTCAACTGATCTATGTGCTAAGCTTCTAGGAATTGGTCGATCTACTTTATGTTTCAACTATCTCAAATTGCCCTGTTTCCCCAACCAGACGTGAGTCATTAATTGTCCCTATACATTAGATATAATGGACGATATGTGGTGTCTACTGAGATGAAGTTGTTGACGGTTTTGTGCAACTGAATGATTTTCGAAATTAGAGTAATTCATTTTTAAGTTGATAGTCAGCTTGTCTTCTTTCGTTATTTTGTCCATTAGTTTCTATAGAACTAATTGAAATCACTTCATTCGCTTGTGAGCGATACTTTTCCATATTTTTTTTCTATAATGTAGTTGATATTTCCGAAGTATGGTTATTTCTTGTTATCTTATATAAGATTCGTTGAATACGTTCCGAAAAACTCTTTGTTCAAATGAACCGAAAACACAAAACAGCACTATATCATGAAATCCTTTGGACTCAAGGAATCAATTTGACATTGAAATTTACCAAGGTAATTAATAAAACATCAAGCTTCAGTTTCATTAAGTTTGCTGAACATATTGCTACCATGCACCACAAACTTAAATTGTGTATGCGGCAGAGAAGTTGCTGTTAGCCATTCTTTACCCTGGTAACTTATACTTTACATCATAAAACGTGTATCTAAAATGATTTTTTCGTCTTCAACTTTTTCGAATCATTACGTCATTTTAGCCTAAATTTAATGGTTTTCATCACTAATTAATTAAGCTTAGGTCACTTGGTTTCATTGTTCTTCATTATAAACGTTTGTTAATTGCGTAATCACTTATTAGTAGTTCTCCAGTCTCGGTTACTAATTCAATTTTCCAAAACGTTGTTTAATATGTAAAATATAATCTTAATGTATTATTCTATCGAATATAACATTATTTACATCCCTGTTACATAATATGAATGTAATGTTTCAACAAGAGACTCTAGTCGAACTCGTTTTTGTAAGTATGTTCCAGCTTCTTTATAACTTTGATTTTGCAATGTTGCAGGGTTTGTAGACAGCAGTTGATGAAAATCAAACGAAATAAAACAAACCTTCATCTCATCCTACTCAAATATTCGTTCTCGCTCTTTCCGTATTACCAAAAGAAATCCTGTGAATGAAATTTGTCGTTCGTTTGTGATTATAGAAAGTTTGAAAGACATTCTTTGATAAAGTTGTGAAGATAGTCGTCCATTTTGGAAAACAGTCAGTGAATAATTGTCTTTTTTCTGTGTAATAAATATGCCACATTGTATTTTTGCCCACTGGAGTAGAGTTTGTAAGCAAAACACTTTGTGAGATGTTGAATTGATGATTTCGTAATTAAGGATCTAATGTGAGCAAGTTGGTTTCTAATACATTTAACTCTCCAGCTTTCCAATTTTAGTCTCAGTAGTCAGTGTATCTCCAACACTAAAGACGTTCGTAATTTAAATGAAAGCACCGTATGGAGTGTTCCTTATTATGTTGACAAGGATGTTATCTACAAAGTGAATTTATATCATTATTCTGACAAAACTGGCAATGTTTAAGTTTCACTAGTCTCTCCATCACTACTGATATAGCGGAGAAATGCATTTAGTTTTAGCTGACTGAATACGTTACAGACTAACGTTGGTAGGGTACCAGTGAAAATCAGGTAGTACTAGATAGCTGATTCGTCAGAGCATGGGACTCCTCAGCGGTACGTCCTCTTGATTCATCCAGGCAGTTCAACTCATGATCTTCAGGTTAGTGAACACCTAACTCTCTACACCACTGGAGTGACAACGTTAAAATTCCTCCTTCGCAACTTCTATCGACCTGTGATATAGCTTGACCATCATCCATTATCACTGGGGATAAGTATCTCACTCCTGACAAGTCCGAATTCCATCAGTCACGACTTTTCACTACTGCAGTAGGAACAACCTTAAGCTAGTTACCATTAGAAACCGAACTAAAGATACGTTTGCCAATCTAAAGCCGCTGGTTAGGAATCTAGGACTCACATTGTTCAGTAGTCTCCACTAGTACACTACCAACAGCAATTTGTAATAAATTCAATCAATCACTATTGTCTACATCATTATCACCACTTAAAATAAATAAAATGTAATCAACATATTTTCTTTGAATTACACGAACAAAGAGAAGCATATACTTTATTGATACGCATTTTTCAACTATGAGACTTTCACAACTAAAAACGATATTGTTATACAACAACAAGGATACTAGATGACATAACTTCAAACAGACTACTGTATAATTTAACCTCATCATAAACTCTTGTAATTCTTGAATTGATATAGTGAATTACTTTACTTTGTTTGAAGTGTTCACTTATTGTTATTGACTATCAATATGAAATGTGTTAAGATCAATTAATAGTATGTCCTTTGTACGCGGCATTCATAAAGTGAAACTTCAGAAAACAAATAATTTAAAGGTAAAATGAAGTTTTCACTTATAATTAATGATGTTTTGTATGATGTGTTAGATATTTAAATGTAGATAGATTGGAGATAAATCGTCGGAAAAGCTTGTTTGATCTATGTTTTGTTCTTGTTAATATTACTGAAATAAGTTGATGTTCATTTTGGAACTTGAATTTCCATCGATTATGAATCATCCATTTTCAGATTCAAAAGTGTTCTCTTTGATGTATACAAACTACGAATGAACCTCAACAGGAATGTGATATGACGTGAAGAAAGAGAGGAAGGTGGTTTTGGTTGGTTGTCGCGAACGCCAATGAAGTGTGCCTAGTTGATAATGAGTGATTGACCTAAGCCCACTCACCCCCCACCAGGCCAACAATAGATAAACCGGAATTGAGAACCCGAAAACGGAGAGAGAGAGAGAGCCGACATCCGAGACCATGTTATATTTTAATCATGCCTTTATATATACATAAAATCAGACCACACGGTTAACGAATCACAAATCTGACATTGATACAAAACAAAGGAAAAAGTGGCAGTGAATGGGGACAACTTGTACACAACTAAGTGACTGTAGATCATAGTAATAAACATTATACTAAGATTAAATATACTAAACGAGAGGACCAGGCGAGGAGAACATAATAGTCACAGAAATGAAGTGATTGAACTGTCCATAGTTATGATAATTGAAATAATGTTCTAAAACACAGTTCTGGAAGATAATTGGTTTCCATTAGGTGCCTGGCATATCAGAATGCGAAATTGACTAATCAATAAATAGTGTTCAGTGAAGTTTATCTATAAAGATAAACTATTGTCTATAGAGCACAATGTGACAAAATCTCAAAATGTGAAATTGTATGAAATTGACTCGAATCTCATGGATACAACTAGGTGACGACTGTCAGTTAGTAAAACGTCTATATCAAACAAATTCAAGCCACTATATAGTCTAACATAGTGAACAGAATTTTGAATCACTCTGGACTAAACAACGTTAGTCACTTACCGAATAAAGTTAAAATTGATCAGTACTTTCAATTCAATATTCAGGACATCAACTGAGAGATATTTACCGAAAGCCAACACATGTCCTCAGTTCTTATTTCCAGCTCTTCCTAGATTCCATTCATTCTTTTCACGTCTGTCTCTAAATTCCCAATGCAATGTGCTATTGGGTCTTTCTCTCTCGTTTCGGCTTTGAGTATTCCATGTTAGTGTTTGTCTTGTAATACAGTTTGATTATTTCCTTAATCTTTGTCCTATTCAAGTTTAGTGTCTTTTCTTTATTCCTTCTTCGGTTAGAAGTTGATTTGTTCTCTGCCACGGAAGGTTACTGTTGATGGTATCTTGCCAAGTGATCTGAAATATCATGCAATGACAGCTGTTTATAAATACTTGCATCTTTTTGCATGATGCTTTTTGTAGTTCGCCATACAAGCCCTAGCACCATATAATAGAACCGTTTCCACATTTGTATTGAAAATGTTGACGTTAACGTTGACCGACAGTTGGTTTAAGTTTCAGATATTTTTCAGTTATAGAAATACTGTCTTTGCCTTTCCAATACGATTGTAAATGAGTGTTCAATATGAAATAAGCATTGTTGTTAATGTTACTAATAGCAACAATAAAAGTTTCACAATTAAACTAACCAACTCTATGAAATATAGAATCATTCTGATTCTCAACCCATACTTTGCGTATTTCTCTCATTTGGTTAATTTATCTCGTCGATACTGTTTTATTGCAGTCATCTTCCAGTTCAAATTCACTGAGCTTTACTCATTCTATTCTATCTTATTATTAGTATAGTATCTCATTACGTAACCACTTGTTGCTAGTTCATTCCATGCAATCGATTGTACGTACCTAATCACAATGTTTCATTCAGTATTTCAAACAGATTTGGATTTATCTTATTGTATTATCAATCTAATCTATAGTTGTTTGCTATTAACAATTAACTAAATTCCTTTTCCAAAGTTTTTTCATCATTCTATATTGTCGTTTGACGTTGACACATATTGAAAGTTGATTAAACAGTAGGTGAAAAGAAATAGATGAAAATGAAGTTATAAATTATCATCTTCTGTTTACTCATGTGCCTTCCAAACCCGAAATAGGAAAACTACTGTCCAATAATTATAGTTAGCTTAAGTGTTTCAACAACTGACCTTATTACGTTCCATTAGCCTTACTTCAACTACCCATTAGATTAACTAAACAACTATAACCTACCTACATTAATCCATGTCAACATTAAGTGTATCGGTTGCATGGCACTAAAGTGAAATAAGTTTACCTAATTATGTCATCATGCACAGATCAATAATCCAATAGTATAACAGATTGAAAATAATCAACTACGTCGTTAGACACCGAGATCACGGTTCGATTCCAAATATTTTTCTTATATAGTCTCGAATGAATCTCCAGCTAACGCTGACCTATGAAAAAGAATAAGATGAATTTCTACTGATAATCTCATATGACAGTTATATTACTTAAACAATAAAAGTAGTTAAAACTGCATCGTAATACAACACTGGTACACTTAGATTATTTAGATTAGTTAGATTAGTTAGATTAAACACAAGAATATACATTTAGGTGAAAGTAAACTTCAAATTATAAATGTTGAAAGACCAGTATACAGTGTAATAATCCTCTTTGTATTATTATTCTGATGTCAAGCATAAACTAAGCAAGTAGAGAATATATAAAAGTGGAAGGATTTTCATCTTTATGTAATTAGGATAAGTTTGTATTTTCCCGTTGATTTGTAATGGACTGAAACTGGTCAGTTTCTATTGCCAAATGTTCATCTTGAGCGGATTGCCTTGATATAGCGTTATTACACAAGTTAAATATTTAAGTTGGATTGTGACTGGCAAGCCAAATCCAAAACGCGCGTTTCGTCCTATTTGGGACTCATCGGCTGGATGTACCTGCATCCCAATGTTGATAACCACACTGGGATTCGAACGCAGTCCGCTTCGTGCTAAACGCCACCGTGTTCACCACTAGGATACTGTGTCCAGACAGTCGATGAGTCCCGAATAGGACGAAACGCGCGTCATAGATTCCGCTTGCCAGTCACAATCCAACTTAAAGATTTTCATCTTATTTGTCATCAAAACGATATTCATGTATCTTAGAATGATCATCTAAGCACTGTTGTGAATGCATCATGTCCAGAAGAAAACATCCGAATGCCTGAAAGTAAAGGTGAAATGCAGAAGGAACAAAAAAACTGTCTTAATAGATACGTATAGTATCCTACTTATTGGACTGTCAATCGTTTAATCGGATTATTGTATGTATTAACGGGATTACTAAACCAAGTTTAAGATTGACTGTTAACCAATTGAATCTTACGAGCAAGCAATTAAATTGCAATCAACCACTTATATTCTTAACATATTGTTTAAATAGTACTAAATAAAGATTGTTAATCAATTACTGTAGTTATGGATCTTCACCTGCTATGATGGTCGAGACATATATTAAGAATGCCTAACCACTACCACCCTCAAAGCGCGTTGTTGTCAAGGCTAGGAAGAAGCTGGAAACGACCAATTTAAAGTGTGACACTAGTCCATAAAGTTGTTGATTATTAGTGACAGTTATGCTAGTAGGTCAAAACAACCCTACTTCTGTCTGAGCTATTACCAACATTAGTTGGATTAGATTTTAATTTCCATCATTCCTCCACACATACCTTCCCACTCCTTCCTCTGAAACTATACTGATCATGTTTAATCTATCTCATTAGCTCTAAAATATATTATCCCTTTTCTTAACTTGAAAAGATCAAGAGCAACCAACTGTACAGAATATAATGAATTTGTTCTTTTTTGTCGGTTTTCATCAGTTGCATATAATTTACAGATGTAAATTTGGCAAGTAGTAAATTTCCACTTCCCCTTGCCTCACACAAACACAAGACCTTTATGTTACACCAAGCCACAAAATACCACACGATAAAAGACTGGTATTCAGTAATAGAAAACTACAATTCAACAATAATTTAGTTTAGTTTGTTTTAACTGACTCAGTAACAAACTAGACCGCCTAATAAAACCATTCAGACTATATAGTAGTATGAATCAAAGTATTGAATATTAGCTAGCTAACCAATGGAAAATTGTTAACTTTTACTATTGTCATACTTCATCAGAAAGATTTGCCGATATTCTGGAGGGGATCTATAATCACTTTGTTTAAAAATTCTAAGACAGTAAAGTTAAAAGTGGTCATCTGTAGATACCGATTCAATAGTATGCAGTTATCATTCTTATGTTAATACATAAATGCTCTACTATCAATTGTCTAAACGGTTGTTGATTCTCATCATCTAGGAATCTCATAACAGTATGTAGAGGTTGGCTAATTTTGAAAGTTGAAAGTATTTTCAACTGATATTGGTCCCTGTTAAAACGAAATATAAACAAAATGCTTTTTGTTTATTACCACACCTATTATACTACTGAAGAATTTATATGAAGTCATTTTATTGTTTGTTTGACGTCCTGGTGATACGTACGATACTAGTGATCCTCAGATGCACGATCTTCGTCTGGAATCTCTCGTGGGGTTACTAACGTCCCTAACCCCGAACAAAAGAGAGGGGCTGCATATGGGGTTATCAACCCCATCCTGTAAAGAACAACCTTGCTAATAGAAAAACACTTACCATTTTATTGTTATTTAGTGTTCTTCTAATCACCACTATGCTATTCGTTGCATATGAAATAATAAACAATGTTCCCTTCTTAGCTTGTGTAATAGTGTGCAACATTTTCCTATTTTCTATGTGTGTAAGTTAATTGTCCAAAAGACCGTTATATTTTAAAGAAGTGTTTGTCCAATAATGATTGATTGTTTAATAAAACTGGAAACTATTCACTGGTTATAGGATACTAATTTATGATACGTTTTAGAATAAGTAACCAATATAAATTTCACTGTTAACATTGATTAGTTCTTTAGATTCATAGGTGACTGATGATAATCTGTAGAACGCCCATCTTGATATCAGATCTAATTGAAGTTAGGGCTCACCAGTAGAGTGTATTTCCCATCTAGTAAGTTTACGTGATAGTTTCATGTTACGTGTTGCGAAAAATACACACTGCCCTTGATAATTGTTAATCAGTAAAAGGACACGTCTACCCCGTGATTACCAGTCTCCAAAGCCAGAATAGAGAAAACAACAAATTATGAGCCAAACTGACAGGATCCAATTCAATTGTATTGTATTTCAGTCATTTTTTTATATATACACAAAATTAGACCACATAGCAAACCAATTAGGGATTTTACACTAATACGAAACAAAAGAGATTGCGGCAGTGAGTTGGAGTAACTTGTACACAACTAATTGGATGGTAAACATCTTTTCAATCGATGCTAAAAGTGACGAATTATGGCAAAAGTGAGATGTATCCTTCGAATTTGCATTAAAATTAATTGAATCAGAGAAAATCAAACAAGAACACTACGTTCTTAGGTTTCATTTTGATTTTAGTCATTGGGGTATCCTACTGAAGAGTTCCTTACTAGAATACAGCAGAATTTTATTAAGTCCTAGTTTAAATGGTCTTTTGAAAGCCATATTCACATCCTCACTTTATTTTCGTACTTTATTTTACTCCTATATGATTCCATTCACTAAAACCGACAGAGTAGACAGAAGAATGTGTCATTACGTTCGTCGTTTGCGTTGCCCGATGCAAGTGGGTTCTTGACTAGCTTCTCTTGCTTGATTTCTTGTCTCCAATGTATAGTGAACATGCCTTACTCCTTGTCACCCCGAGATTCCCCTCGTTGAATGTTTACTGTTTCAACTCCCGCGAAGCTTCGCCATATACTTCTTACAGACAGCCTTGTAAGTAGTATCCACCATAATACCTACAGTTAGATGATAACAAGCCTAAGAATGTAGAATTGAATGCTGCTAAGAGATACTTTTGTTCATGTAACCATTACGTATTCAAAAATATTCTGGCCACTGAACAGTATATGATAAGCCAATAGAGTGATATATCATTAGATTTATTTTAGTAAACTTCGATTTCCATTAATTTAAGCCGATATGTTGTAGCTTTAAAATAATAAACCTTCCAATGGTACTCTCTTAGTTATTGAATTTTCAACATACAGTCAAGCATAAGTGTACATAGTCCCAGGTTAACATACCATATCAGTAAAAGTCGATGAATAGCACACAGAAGTAGTGTGAATGATTTAACATTAAGAGTATAGTAAGCGATACTGAGATGCAATAGTATATATGCGAAAATAATAGGATAGAAGATCCAGAGGAAGTTATGGTAAAAAATATATCCAACATCCTAAACACTTAGTGTACATCTGCTAAACTGGTTAACACTAGTGGTCAGTGACATTATCAACTGATACTACAATGTAGTGTATATGCTCCTAGCCATCTTTCAATATATAGGTATCAAAATCTAGATTATGATGTCATGGATACATTTTGTAAGTATGGCACTCATCAAATCTCAGAATACAATTTTAGCAATGAAAAAATTGAAAATTACGCCTGTTACTCCTCACAGAGGAGCATAGGTCGCTCACCAGGATTCTCCATCGAACACTGTACTAAGCAATCCTTACCAACTGTTTCTAATTACTGTTTATCTTTATAATATCCGCTTCCGATCCACGACGCATTGTGTTCTTTGTCCTTTCACCTTTCCGTTTCCCAACAGGATTCCATGTTAATGCTTGTCTCATAATACAACAATCTTTAACTTATATTCTATTCTTCTTCTTTTGTATGTATTGTTATTTTCTTTTTTAGTGATCAACTAGAAAAAGATGAGAAATAAAGGTAAACATTTGAATACAAATAAATCAAATAGATATGAAATAGATGTTACAAATAATTTACTTGTACCTATGAATGAGACTGATCCAATATCATCTCCAATAGCAACTACTACTATTACTACACTGAATGAAACAACTAATGTAGAAATAAACAATAATAACAGGAAATGTAGACCAATTCTAAGTTCAATATTAAATTGTAAATTGTTTCATATGATCATTGTTATACTATGTGCATTGGATGGTTTACTTGTTATATGTATGCTTTTACTGGAAATTGAATCATTGAAGTTACCGGTAAGTTATGGAATAATTTGATTTTGATACTTTTAGTTAATTGAATGCATCACAGATTGATGTTCGTAGGGTACCATTGAAAACCAGGGCGTGGTGGATAGCTGTTTCGTTCTAGTTTTTGAATTTCTCAGCAATGCACACCCCTAATTTTGCACCAGGGGCCTTAGGTTGATTGACTAACAGCTGTTTTGTTCTAGAAGTGCACACCTTAAATTTCGCACCAGGGGCTTAAAGTTGACGAACACCTAACCCCCTTAAACACTGGACCAGTATGTAATGGTAGAATTCGCACTTCCATCAATTTGTGGTATAATGTGCGATGTTCAGACTTCTTGGAAGTAAAACAGTTACCACCAATGACTATGAATGATCGTCTAGCTATATCGCAAATCGATAGAAGCAAACATTCTACTACTGAATACCCTCCTAGTGGTCAAGAGGGTTAGGTGTTCCCCAACTTGAGGCCTCCTGGGGCGAAGTCTAATGTGCACTTCTGGGAAGTAACATACTAGGACGAAACGGTTCTCCAGTGGTCCCTGGTTTTCAGTGGTACCCTACCAACATCACTCTGTGATGTTTTCAACCAATTAAAAATACTAATCCGCACAAATGCATTGTAGAAGCAATACGTGGATATCAGTTTGATATATTCATTAAGGGGCTATAACAACCAGTTATGTTAACCAATTAGAATAAACTATAGTAATCCATGTGTAAAAGGTAACCATATAAGGCGATAGATGAGATCGTAACAAAACATCTCAAATGACAAGTCAAGTACTGTGGTGGTTGATATTCATAATGCCGTCTATAAGAAGTAGATGATGGAATGATGCATGAAAGTGTCAACAGTAAACGATATACGATAAGTAATCACAGCGTAATCACAGTACGTAGGAGACATAATGACAACTAAGGAAAGCAAAATCTACAACTAACTTAAATCAACGAATACAAACGATGTGTAAATAGATGAATGAAAGCAATGTATACATCATTAATATATGACGTTCTGTGTTCTCACCACAATTATTCTCTATCTAATCGGTTGTTTCCACGATATCAGTACATTACAACTATTTACCTTAAATTTAACCTTTCAACGGAATCTAATCGAAGTCATTTTAAACATGAATACAAAACAACTGATTAATGCCTATACTGTCAAGTTGAAATCTAATAACTGAATATAAAATAATTGAATTCATCTTATTCTCTAACAATTATTATTCTTTCTTCATTTATTTGAACTTAAGTAATTTATTATTAATAAATTACACTAAATAGTTCGTTGAATAAATAACCACTAAGTTGATTAACAATAGTAACATTAATAATAATAATAATAATAATAATAATAATAATAATAATAATAATAATAATAATAGTAATAATAATACTACACTTTATACTAACATAATAATAATTATTATTAATTTCTCTTTAAACTAATTTTTTCTTTCTTTTAATTACTTTTTCTTTCTTTTCTTCTTTTTAAAGTAAAATAATAAAAAAATATTTTCATTTCATTTCAATTTATTTAATAAACAATAAAAAGTTGATAAAAGAAAAGAAAAAAAGGAAAAAAGAAAAAAAAAGGAGAAATAATAAAGTTAATTAATTAGTTGTTCGGTCAAATTACATTTTTCTTTCGTTTGTTTTCTCTTCTCCTTCTTCTTCTTTTTTTCTTATTGCTTTAATTTCTGTTTTATTTATTCATTCTTATATAATCTACTTAAGTTACTATTCGGTTAAAATTAACTTTTGAATAGGACAATTCACGTGTGTGTGCGTGTATAGGTAGGCAGGTAGAGAGGTAGGTATGTAGGCAGGTAGGTAAGAGGGAGGGGGGAACTGAGTGCTGAAATTAAGGTCAGTTTCTGAATAAATCTGATGCATATGAATTGAATATTTACTTGTGAGTATTTTATTTTTCATTGACTTCAAGTGAAAAACTAAATTTTCAGGTTATTCAGTTAATTAATTTCATGTTAGAAAATTAAAATTGAAATTATAAATAAAAGAGGTGATGAGAAATGATACTTCTGATGAAGATATAGTTGATAGTGATGATGTTGCTGCTACTGCTGATGATGATCATCATCATCCTCATGATACTGTTGCTAATGATGATGGTGATGATTTGGAAATTGATGAAGTTATTGTTGCTGACAGTGATAGTGAAGGGGATTTGGATGGTGGTTAGCATGATGATGACGACGCTGCTATTACAACCGAGTAAACCAACAGTTATGTTCCGAAGAATTTTCTTGCAGTAGTTTAATGAAGTAATCAATCAATCAACCAATGCCTGTTACCCCATGTAGATCATAGGCCGCACACCAGCATTCTCCAACCAACTTTGTCCTGGACTTTTCTTTCCAGCTCTTCCCAAGTGCTCTTCATTCCCTAAATATCTGTTTCCAATTCCCGACACAATGTGTTCCTTGGTCTTTCTCTTTCCCTTTGGTTTTTAGGATTCCAAGTTAGTGCTTGTCGTCTGGTACAGTTTCATGGTTTCTTCAGTATGTGTCCAACCCAACGCCAGAGTCTTTTCTTAATTTCCTCCTCGGCTGGAAATTGATTACTTCCCTGCCATAGAAGGTTTTTGTTGATAGAATCTGGCCAACGAATCCGAAGTACCTTACGCAGACAGTTGTTTATAAATACTTGTATCTTCTGAAGGATGCTTTACATAGTTCTACATACAAGTTTCAGCCCCATACAACAGAAGTGTCTTCACATTTGTATTGAAAATTTTGACTTTAATATTGACTGACAATTGGTTTGAGTCCCAGATGTTTTCAGTTGTAGAAATAATGTCCTTGCCTTTCTAATCCGCGCCTTCACATCCGAATCAGACCCTCTTTGTTTGCCGATGATGCTCACCAAGTATGTGAAGGTTTCTACATCATTCAGAATTTCTCAGTCAGGTGTAGTTAGGTTTGTATTCGTTGTTTTTTATCGAAGGATCTTGCTTTTCTCTTTATGTATGTTGAGGCCTGCTGCTATTGAGGCTGCTGCTATATTGTTCGTCTTCATTTGCATTTGATGCTCTGTGTGGGATAGAAGACATAGGTCATCTGCAAAGTCCAAGTCATCTAGTTGCATCGATGTTGTCCACTGTATGTCAAGAGTGTCTTGAGATGTTGCAGTCTTCATGATTTAGTCGATTACTAGTAGAAAAATGAAGGGCGAGAGTAAGCAGCCTTGTCCGACACCAGTCTTCACTTCGAATAAATCTGTGAGCTGGCCTCCAGGCACGATTTTACAATGTAGTCCGTCGTAAGAATTCCATATGATGTTTAATGAAGTAATCACTCAACGATTTTTAACAGTTAACAATATGGTTTCATACATACGATATACTATATGTAATGTAGTATAAACACAGGATTTGCTTTATAGACTGCAAGTCTATTGAGCATAAGTATATATAAAGCGTTTTACTTTAAAAGAGTGCAATTCAAAAGGAAGCGAATATGAATAAATACGAGCACTATTTGATGCTTCACATTTGAAGATCAACCTCCACAACCTCGCCTACCACTCCAGTTAATATTAAGACATTTTCTAAATATCACAGAACTTTATATCAAATGATTCTGAGGTGTAAATTATGCTACTTGACAAGAATGTTAAAGAAGTCAATGAGATATTGAATGATCATTAAGTGAGGTGTTTGAAACATACAGTGTGAACGTCCATACACCTCATACTTTCTTGCACCATGTTGGTTAGAGTTAGAGTATGATGAAGCAGGACTAAGGATGGTAAAATAAAACGTGTCATCGATTGATAAATTCGTGAACTCAATAAGGTGGTTGATTCTCTCTGTTAATAATACGTGACAAGCAGTTTAAAGCAACTTAGACGTAATGCAGTTAACCACCGATAGCACTGTGTGACGTTGATAATTAACTGAAGTAAGGAATGTCAACAGTTTATTGTTCTAAAAGTTAAGCGTCCGTTGTGAAGCCCGTAGGTCATGAGCACGATTGCTTGATATATATTAATAGGAAAACAGAGAAATCCAAGTCAGTTGATAATATCAATTTCTTTGAACCACGAGAAACTTTTATATCGTGTTTTTCGAGTACCGTCTGCACCACTGGGTCGGCATCCTATGGTAGAATTTCCACTTCCATCAATTTGTGATGTATAGCGCGACGATAATCAATTGTCATTGGTGATAACTGTCTCACTCCCGACATGTCTGAACTCCATCAGTCACGACTTCTTATTAGAGCTTCAGGAACATTCCGGAGTTAGTCACTAGTGAGCTGATTATTACAGTTCAATTAGGATGGTTATTTCTGTGGAGATTGGTCATTTTATTTGATTTGATATATCACAGATTGATGTTGGTAGGGTAGCATTGAAAACCAGGGAGCACTGGACAGCTATGATCGTCGCGCTATATTTCACAAATTGATGGAAGTGGGAATTCTATTATTAGATGCCAACCCAGTGGTGCAGACGGTTAGGCGTTCACGTCAACCTGAAGCCCCTGTTGCGAAATCTGGGGTGCGCACTGCTGAGGGGTTCCACACTAGAACGAAACAGTTGCTTTTCACTGCTACCCTGACAACATCGATGTGTGATATGTTCAATCAAATAACAATTTATTCTTAGTCGATTGGATTCTACAGAGATTAATGTTGGTAGGCTTCCACTGAAAACCAGTTACGTATGCAGTGAGTACCATCAGTTTTACCTGACTATCAAACCCAGGAACTTCAAGCTAATAAATGCCTTACTTTCGTCACCATTGTAGTGACCGTCATCTAATAACAGAACCCCAACTTCTATCAATTTGTAATATAGCATAACAATTACTCATTGTCATTGATAGTAACTATCTCACTTTGATTATGTCTAAACTCTATTAGTCACAACATCATACTAGAACTTCAGGTGAAACTAAACTTTGCCGACGAACTTGAGAAGGCCAATCAGAATCAAGGTATTTGTTTCAAGATCGCGCGCTCGTTCAAGTTCGAAATGCTTACTTCGGATCGTCTGATTAGAATTTTCGATAAAAACGCTATTATTTATAATCTACAAGCTCTCGGATTACTTCGTAGAGAGTTGATTTGTGATTGTGAGCTCTATATGGCTCAAGTACAATCCATAGATAGTCGAGACACAGTAATCTTTCATTGTAGTGGTTGTTAGCAAAAGAAATCAATAAAAATAGGCAGTTTTTAGCAAGTCTAGACTGACACTACGGCAAACCTGCATGTTAGTTGTATTATGGGTCATGCAATTGCCTGTTACGATGGTATCGTCTCTTACAGATGTAAGCAAAGTATCAGCAGTGCAATGTTATCAACACTGAAAAGACATAAGCTCAGAAATCATGTTACGCCTAAATCTATGGCTGGTAGGCCTCGGAAGAATCAATGGAATAGATGAAACAGCCATTAGCAAAAATACAGGAAGATCTGTATAAACCGAATGGATAAGTAATAACCACTTTAATCTTATTGATAGGTTTTTGGTATTTACAACCGAACTTTATGTAAGAGATATTTCCTGTATGTCCCAAATTGAACTGCAAGTGTATAATGTGTAATTCTTTTTTAAAATATCACAGTTTTTCATAATAAAAAATAATTTCAGCTACGAGTGCATTCTCATTGGCTAAATAGTGCCTTAAGATCGTCGGTAAAGTTTAGTTTCACCGAACTTCAAGAACATTCCAAAAGTTAATGCCTAATTAATTAATTATTATCATTGAATTATCATGATTTTATTAAAATTCAATCTAATTCAACTTCTTTCAATAATTTTCTCTTTTGTTTTTTTTTTTTTACTTTTCTTTTGGAATCTTTTCAACCTTCCCTACCGCCACCTCCGACCCCCCAACAAATAAAAGCCAAGTATCCTACGTTATCGTCTTAATTTAACATCATTTATATTTGAATGTGCAAGTTATGCTATAATTACATTATTTCTAATTGAAATACCAATTAAATTATGGACATTTGGTTTTATATTTTATCGTAAACAATGGATTGAATTATTGGATGCATTTGTATGCATTATTAGTTTTGCTGTAGATACATATAATATTCAACGACATGTTATACATTCAAAATTCAATGAATATTCTTCTACTTCATCATCTACTTCATCTTCATCATCATCTTATTATAATCAATATAATATAACTGTTGATTATTATTTTAATGAAACATCTAATTCTAATGTAAATAAATCAGTTCAAACAACTATTGCTGATGCTGCTGGTTTATTAGTATTATTTCGTTTATGGCGTATTATACGTATTGTTAATGGTAAGTTAATGCATGTAATTGTTTAATTATAATTGAGTTATAATGAGTATATTATGTGTATATATGATTTGGTATATATGTGTATTGGTTCAAGTTGATATATTTCTAAAGTACAGTAAGATTAACATCACAAAAGTAGAAGTAGGAGGTATTTCATGCATAATAATAATGAAAACAAACAAGAGTGAACATATAGAATATGGTTCAGATAGAAAAGAAATAAAGAGTAAAGAGAAAGTTATGAAAAAATTTTAAGTTCACGATTTAAGGGAGGACAGTGAATGGGTACATCTCCGCGATTGTAAGTGATTCTGGGTCATGTCACTCAGTGTTTCTAACCTATGGTTACAGTATTCTCGCGAGGACCCCAACCAGGTTTTCTGTACTTACCAACACGACTCAAACCTTCAGTCACTGACTTCATCGACTGATGCTATGTTTTTGTTTGGCCCCCCCCTTACTCTTCCATCCTGCTCCTGTATCAGCCAACGTTGCGTGTCGAGGCAGATGGCGGTTGGGCATACGCAACACATGTCCCAACCATCTCAGTCGATAAAGATTCACAACCTCATCGACTGATTTACCACCCTTCCATAATACCCGTCGTTTAACCTCATTATTGCTTACCTGGTGATCCAAGCTCATGCAACTGATGTTTCGAAGATATCAATGGTGTCGTCTACCCTTAATGGTCACGTTTCACATTCATACAGTAAAACAGAGCAAACTGTTGAGTAGTACACTCTTCTCCTTGTTGGGAGACGAATACCTCGTGTACGCCGCAGATGATGTAAGTTGGCAAAAGCCAAACGAGCTTTGTGAATTCATACTAAGATTCTGCCAGAGACAAACCTATTAGGGCTAATCAAAATGATAGAGAGTGAAGTAGTTGAGCACGCCAACTACTTTACTCTTTACCTTTAGCTCACGTGTTGATGAACACCAGACCTGAAGCAATAATTTGCATTTAGAGGGGTGGGGGGGGGGGAAATGCATTCCGAACATGGTTGCTGTCAAAAGATTTTGCATCTTATCAGCATTCTCGTTAAACAGCACATTGTCGTCAGTATATTGTAAAACAACAAGTGGATCTCGTGGTAGGAGATCAATTCCTGAAAAGTCAGACTATGGGAGTGTAACGATGAAATTAAACAAACACGGAGACAGTGGGCAGCCCTGACGGACAACAAAGTATATTGTAAAAGTTCAAGTCTAACTAGTAGGTATTTTGTATTCCTAGAAATGTACAATCATGTGCCTAAGAAAATCTGGAAGAAAGAAAAGTACAAGATAAGTGTATAACGATCAGCCAGTACACTGACCAAGTGCATTTACACTTTAAAAATGTAAGTAATCAATCTAAATAAGGAATAGCACAAACGTGGAACAATGAAACTTTGGTGATCAAAACTAGGGATCAAAAAAGATTTGGAGTCCTTTACACAACTCTCACTGATGGAAAAGCATCGTACCTCAGTTGGACTAGGAACATAACCGTATTTACTGAAGCTATTTATCATCTATGGATTCAACGTTCAGATGTTAGCTTCATGGTATATTCGTGTCATCTAGTTAAATATGTAATGGTTCGTGTCTAGCCAGAGCGTACTTTGTATTCCGACAATTAAGGAGTAATGTGAGTATAAAAATCTGGAACGAAGAAGATTAGAAGATAACCAAGCAGGATAGCTCTCGGATATCCGTTTCAAACGTGCAAACTTCATGCAGCCGATATGATTTCCCTTACAATAACACGCACCAGTTCAGCCCAAAGTGTTGTTTTACCTAACACACTACTTCGAATGAGATTCCTTCAAGAAAAGTCAAAGTTCTACCGAGAAACAAGTTTACTTCACTCAGTTTCCGAGGATTTCTACTACCGTATCATCTGTGAAGTTAATCTTCATTAATATTGCTTTCTTCAGCACAGTTGTGATTTTTTCAGTGTGGTGATTTGAATGTAGGTTCATATCATTGGATCTAAGGAGGAGATTGAAACCACACTTCATAAGTGTTTTGCTGATTTTGTACATTTTGTCATTTGTATTCCCTGTGCACATTCATTTAATCTTCAAGGAAGAAGAATGAATTAAATTCCTCAATTCTTCTTATTGAAAACATCATTTGAAAGTTGGTACACTGTCAATTCCGTGTCACTTTCAACAAATCGATCCTTCCTAGGAGTCGCCAGGTTTTCGTTTCCACAGACAAGTTTCCATCAAGACAAGTGAATTTAGAGTTGTCCTCCGGTTCTTTAAATAACCGCACTTAATGATGGTAACTGTTAAATTAAGGTAGAATCTCATCAAGATCAAAGTCTTACCCTCAGGTGTCATCCATGTAAGTTCTCTAGAAACACAGTCTGCCGATTACTGGTCAATGAACCGTACGTTACAGATTAACCATAGAAGTGTCGTTTAGAAAAGGACCAAGATGTGATTCCATTGAGATGCCATCAACCTGCCTGTAGAATTCATCATTTAACTTAAATTACACGATAAATGAAGATTGTAGTAATAATTCCTTCAGATAATCCTTAGGTATACCAACGTTGATGTTGTTATCTTTAGCATAAACATATAAGAAGCAAACTGTTTCTGTTGGAGGAACGTTTGTGAAAAGAATATCAACGTCCAATGAAATCACCCTCATTCTTGATACATTTAGGTTGTCCATTGAGTCCACAAAAATCAAAGGAATTAACAGTCCTGTACCTAGTGACCTGGTTAGCGTAATACAGTGGACAACATGGATGCATCTAGACTACTCAGACTTTGCAGATGACCTAGTTCTTCTATCCCACACACAGAAACAACTGCAGAGGAAGATGGATGGTATAGAAGCAGCCTTTACAGCCTGCAGTAGGCCTCAACATGCATAAAATGAAAAGCAAGATCACTAGAAACAAAATAACAACCAGCAATCCAAATATACTTAATCTGACGAAGAAGCTCAGGAAGATGCGGAAACATTTACATATCTGGGCAGTCATCAATAAACAAGAAGGGTCTGATGCAGACATGAAGACACGGATTGGCAAGTCAAGGTCAGCATTTGTACAGTTGGCGAACACCTTGAACTCAAACCAGCTACTGGTCAACCTCAAAGTCAGAATTTTCAATACAAACGTCAAGACAGTTCGAACTTGCATAGTGAACTATGAAAAGCACCATTTAATAGATACTTCCGATCCATTGACCAGATACCATCAGCAAAAGCCTTCTGTGGAAGAGAACAAGCCAACTAAAATTCAGGTAAAGAAATCAAAAAGACACTTTAGATGGAAGGACATGTATTGAGGAAATTACGAAACTGTGTCATAAGACAAGCACTAAATTTGGATCCTGAAGGTCAGAGGAATAGAAGAACGAATAGCACATTTCGTTGGGAATTGGAGACAAACATAGGAAGAATGAACACTTGTGAAGCACTGGAATGGAGTGCTGAGGACATGTGTTGGTTAGAGAATGCTGGTTGGTGGCTTATGCTCCACTTAGGATAACAGACATTGACTGATTGACCGACTTATTGCTCTGTTTTTTGATTAGTTGGTTTTAGACAGTTATTTGCCTAATTTACTATAAAATGAAAAATCTACAGATCTAATAAACGACTTCATCGAAAAGATTTCATTTGCTGAAACATTTTCATTAGGATTGATCTTTGTTGAATAAACGCTTTATATCACAGAGCATTCAATAGTTGTTTCATCATAGTGAGCAGACGCATGACTTTTAGGGATTATTTCTTGTGGAAATGTGGGTGTATACTGCTAATGACAAATTACATAGTAAAAAGTAAGAACAGTCTAGTGATTCTTGCTCTTCGATAAATGTTTAACTAAAGTTAAAGTTGGATTGTGACTGGTAAGCAGAATACAGGACGCTCGTTTCGCCCTATATGGGGCTATTCAGTTGGATGTACCTACATCCCAATGTTTATGTTCACACTGGAATTTGAACTCAGTTCGCTTCGAGCCAAACGACACCGCGTTCACTACTAAACTACTGAGTCCAGACAGCCACACTTGTGCAACGGGCATATGTAATTAGGATAAATTTGTATCTTGTCTTGAATTAGTTTCAGTCCATAATAAATCAACAGGAAGATACAAATCCATTCTAGTATCTAAGTTTATAATGTGAATAAAAGTGTAGGACTTCAACTAATTTCTGAATAGACGAATTATGCATAAGATTAGAATACAGGAAGGAAGTTTCCTAGTATTTGGAACTCGTCAGTTAGATGTGTCTGTATCTGAATATGTATGTTAACACAAAATAATCACTTAACTACAAGAATTTCCTGAGGTTGCAATGAGTACTCATAAGTGGTGTGTGGTTCAGACATTTCAGCAGTAAGACACTTACTGACGATCATCGCAATATATCCTAAATTAGTGGAAGCAGAAATTCCCAGATTGGGCGTCAACATATTGCTGAAAGACTTAAAGGTCATTGATTTGATTTCCTGGCAGAATCAAGAGTAAGCATTGCTAAGGAAGAGTTCTATATTGTTTTCAATTATATTTCATTTACCAAAACAAAAAGAAAAACTGGAAACTTTTAATTGTAACATAACTTATCCCAATCATATAAGGTCATCATTGATGATGTTTTTAGTATACAACTTAAAACAAAACAATATGCATAAAAGTAGTATACAATAGTAGTAAATGCAATTATACCTCAAAATAATATTTATTAGATTAGGTCATTGTTTTAATAGGAGTATACATATATCTATAGTAGTAAAATACTATTTTATTATATATTGGCGTCTCTATTAGTGATATGAGTGTAGTTATATAGGTATTTTGACATACCAAAACGTATAATTGAATATTTTAGGGAAGAAAAAGTTTAGTGCATTCAATTATAAAGTAGAACCTAGTTCAGAATAGAAGTACCTAGTTAATGTTAGGTGATTTCTTGGAAACTGATAGTTATATGCAATCGTTAAATACTAATCCCATTTGAACATCATTTAAAATCAAGAACATGATAGATGATTTGGATCCTTCAACTGTGTATACCCAAGATCCTACTTATTTAGGTTTCTCTGTGAAAGTTTAGTGATTAGGACCACTGGGCTGATTGGTGTCCAGTGATAGGACTCCCATTTCAATTAATTAACGGTATAGCTCGATGATCAATCATTGCTGTTAATTATTATTGTCTCACTACTGACATTTCTGGATTCCACCAGTACAGTTGTGTCATAGTTTAATTCAAGTAGGAATTCTACAATTCAACGCCGACCCAGTTGTGTTGATAGTTAGCCATTCGTCGCTAGACCTCAAAATCTTGAGTTCGTTCCTGCAGCAGTATCGAGGATGCACTTTACTGATAAAACTACAAATAATTCTACGTTAGTTGTTCTACATTATTTGTTGTCTTCCAAACATGCATATTGTAGGACCAATGGGCATGCCTTAAAGAACGAAACAAGTGTTCTGTTTCACCTAACCCCACCACCACCATCTCCAAAAACTAAAGGCTAATAAACGGAAGATGAACATATCCTCAAATTCTATACATATGCCATTTAATACCACCTGTTTCTTTAGTTAAATAAAAGGTCTACGTGGTGTAACGGTGGTATATACAGAAATACCGAACAAGTCTTTTGACTGGTATCGAACTAAGCCAATCATAGTCAAGGAAGTGACATGTTCATTTTGCAATAACTATAGAAACTATATGAAAAATATGCAGTGTTCATGATATTTCTGAGTAGTAAGAAAAATCATGGCTTTATTATCGTAAAATGTAAATGACGGTGTTCAACACGATATGATGATAATGGAAAAGTAATCGAATCAAACTCAATAATATTCACAACGCTTAACTACGGCCAATAATATCAACTAACCAGTAACTAACTCCAATAAGCAATTACTGGAGTTATCTTAAGGAGTCGTGATCAGTTGAGTTTGAATATGTTGAATATTAGGCAGTTACTCACCGGTAGTAATGGATGTGACCGCGTACTTAGAAATATTGACTTCTTGCAGGCTGTGGCCTAATGAATATGGCTTTGCCATGAAACCTGAATGTACTGGGTGTGATTACTTAATTGGATCACGGGTACGCCTATCTAAAGAGTCGCACACTAGGGTGAAACGGCTGTCCAGTGTCAGCTCCCGGTTTTTAATGGTTGGCTATAAAAGTAGAAAATATGCGCAAGGAGCAAGTTGTTGATTATAGATATCTTCGACGTAATTATTGTGCATCGTGGGATACCAGCAGAAAGTGCTCAAATCAGATATATTGTACCAAACAAAGATGGTAAGTCGGGTGACGAGGTCTCGAATCCTCCTCGACTGAGGTAGCCAGGTCGTGAATTGTGTATACTGGTATCGTCCAATGTAGAATTCGGTTGATTTGCATCGGTTACTGTTTAGTGATCAACCAATGTAAATGTACGCCTTACGGAGGGCTAGTCCTCAATCAAATACATTATTAGTAATGTCCGAGACTGTAGCACTACAGATACGCTTAGCTAATAAATGTCAATTAATATGAAGCATAGTTTCAGGATTTCCTAGTGACTACCGTTGACCAAATAACATCGGTATATTTACAGTCAAAACTAATCTATCTCCAATTAAGTACACATTGATAAATTTTGACATTGGAAAATGTCACTTATTTTGGAGAAATTTATTAATATTTATACAGACGATTCACAGTTTGCTACATACTCTTAAACTTTCCATCTGGAACTCACCATCCAACTGTTTACATTTGCACAGAGACATGCCCAAACGCCTAACACACTATCCACTCTATCCAGATAGTCACCCACTATTTTGAATGGGTATTAAGATGTTAGTCAACGTTTCTATATCGAGGCGTTTATTTCAAAATGCGTATATACCAATAACGATTTATCAACCTCAATCGTGATTATCAGCTACGAGAAACTGCACATACCAGTAAGATTGAATGCAGGTCATTGAAAATTTTCTCAATCATCTCACTACTTATTGACTTCTGGAGGTAACTCCGGGAGTCCTATCAAGAAGACGTGACCAGTGGAATTCGACCGTATAGGGTGGGAGGACAATGCAAATCTATAGTGAATTGACTGAGACATAAATACCACTTGTTGAAAGCCGGCACAATGGTTTGACAGTTAAGCGTCTGATTCCTTGATAAGGTGGATGTACTGAGTAGCCCCATACTAGGATTAACCAGCTATCCAATGCTTCCTAATTTACAATGATTGTCTAAATCAAGCCAACTCGTGATGTCAAATGATTGTTTTCTTTTCAACATGCTTTCTTTTCCAGCCATTATAATGTCTGTTACTGCTAGCCAAGAAGGAGTTATGAACTCGTTAAAAGAAGCACAAACTGTTTCATTTAAACGCATTGATGAATTAGAACAATTACTTCAAGAAAACAATATACCTATACCACCATTAACACCTAAAAGTCAATCTATACTACTTACAAAGAAACTTGAAAAAACATAATCAACTGCATTTAATCTGAAACATAATTTATAATGAAATACTCCTAATATTATCAATATATCAAGGGATAAAAAGCATTATTATCATTATTTTTATTGATAACTTTTCGAAGATTTCACATTCTATTTACACTACTTATTTACTATATAAGTAGGTAGTCAGATCATTTATGTAATGCTAAACAAATTTAAGTTATTTAATTTCTTTATTATTTAAACAATTTAATATCTTTAATTATTATCATTTCATTCTATGTAGTCATTTATAGTTCACTTGTTTAGTTTCCTCATATAATGTTTTCCTCGTAATCAATTCACTTTTTTTTCAGATATCTTTGTTTCATTCCTAGATTGTAATGTAGAGATCAACACTATACAAGTACTTCTGTTAGTATCACTAGTTCAACTTTATTATTATTATTATTAATTGTTCAATTGATTATGTAGACGTTCAATGATCAATGTGAAGCATCTTTTAGAATAGATTTATTTCAGAAAACAAAGAGGGGAATTTTGAAAGCATTCATTTACGTTATAATATCGTGATAGTTGGCATTCATTAATAGAATCATTGATTGATCACATAGTAGTGAACCTTAGTTTTAATCGAAGTTTATGAAATGAGCATCAATGTAGTCACTAAGCAAAATGACGCGTTTTCAAGTACGTTTTCATATACATGTTTGCAGCTATGCTTTACACATGAATGACGACAACTTTAAAAATTAGGCTTTTGCAACTGCCACAAACTACATAGTATCAAATCATAGTACATGAAGTGTTTGGTCACTTGTCTAAGTGACCAAACTAGGATTCAATCGACAGGATTTGGAAATCACTATAAAAAGCAATAAAAACATATTTGGTCATTACTCAGTAATTAATATTAATATGTCGGTTCCAGAGGACGTTAGTCTTTGATCAAATAACTCAGCACACTGTGAAGATGGTTGATTGGCATTCAAGTCCTACATCGGGCGTCAGTTCCTTCAAGAGTACAAGTAGACTATAATTCAGAATGACTTTACAACCACTAATATACCAAAGCATAAAATTGATAGCTAGCCCAGTTGATCAACGTTTCCAAATAAATGTAATTCAACTGTTGGTCACAATCAGTTGGTAGGTCTTACCTACTTGGTTGGGGTCTGCGCCATAGTCGTAACCAGTGATTAGAAACATTACGTGACATACCTTACAATCGGACATAGTAGCACAGGTTCACTGACTCGTTATCTTCTCCAACATATGTTTACACATCTTCTTGAGTTACAAATGTTCTTTACCATCTCAATTTGATGTAAATCACATATGTGCTATAATATATGTTGTTTATGATATTAATACCTTACCTTATAAGCTATTTCAATATCATATAATCCAGTCAAATTTAACTAATCACTAACAATATAAGTAGTATACCTGACTTTAAAGGAATAATAATAATAATAATAATAATTCATAAACATAATAAAAGACGAAATAGCTAGACACATTATCATTATTCAATGACAACTTCTCTTTATTATTCATATAACTAACCTTATATGAATGCATTCATACAATTTAATCACGTAAGAATAGGCAAACAAGGTTAAATACTAAAGAAATAACAACTAAAAAGAAAAACAAAATATTTTATTGCTATGAATGTGTCTATTAGAATAAATACCAATGATGTTTATTAAGTTACCTAATTGAAGGAATGTATTTATTTGTGAACAGATCTGAATGCATTTATATCAGTTATGACAATGATAACAATAATAGTAAACAATCAAAGCGAAGTTAAGTGTAAGCAGAAAGACAAAAATGAAGTAACATGAATATGCTATAAGAACAAGAAAAGAACAAAAAATTCAATTGTATAGTATATGAAATAGAAAACATTATTAAATTAACTATAAATCAGAATGTGATAACGATAATTAAGATGAAAGAAAACAAGTCACTAGAAGTGGAAAAGTAAAACATCTTATTAAGCTTCACTGATTGTACTTCTAACCATATCAATTTGTTCTTGAACACTACTTGACTTCTCATTCCATTCATTTGCTTCTTCTAGAAATTAAAACGAGAAAAGAAAAACAAAATCAAAGGAGGACATAGTAACTATATGCACCGACCGTAACTGCTACTTTTACATAGTAGTTGGGTTCGGCTGTTCTGGATAGAGCAATTAGGCTAAAAATAAATTTCCTTCTAAGTCTTATCATATCAAACAGACCAGTTGAACAGAGGTAAAATGAAAAACAGAAAACTAAAGGTCTAAGGGTTAAGTCGAACTACGGGTATAATGTGTGAGGTGCTTCCTAAATGCAATCACTAATTCAGTGATACATCCTTCTCACTATGGAAGGACAACGCTAGAAAAAGCACACCCTAAAATGCCCACCTCACCTTTACTACACGAATTCGCGTTTCCGATGACAAGGCTAACACATTCAAACACTCTACTTGCAAAAGTTTGTGCACGATTAGCATCAAGCTGTTGTTCATTGAGCTTTATGGTCACGTTTTAACGTCAAAATTACCAAAAAAAATGAACATTAAGGACTTATCCATGGTCAAGGTAACTGGACTTCGGCGATAGCCCAGCTGAAAATCTAGGTAGCCGAAACACTATGATGATAAAAATAAATAATTTATATCGAAATAGTATCACCGATACGAATTCACACCTCCATTTTTCCAAACGTAAATATACTAGAACTACTAAAGTTTATACAAGTTCATTCTAATAATCATTAAGAAATCGCTAACACTCGAATAGTTCCTCCCTACCTTACTTTATTCTCGTCTACATCTACAAAACGTTGACTAGTCTAGATAGGATATCAGAAGTTGGATCTTAAACGAGTTAATAAACACACTTACTAGTAAAACATCCATACCAACTTCATAACATAATCTGACGTATTAGAGAGATGGATATTGTGGTGTGATATTATACAGACTTTAGCTAAAACGACCATTAAAATCTGGGATTTGGTCCTACAATTTCATCTCTGTCTGATGATTGGAGCATGGCAACGTGAACTGACTTAAGCATATATAAAGTCCTACGTTTTGACTGACTGGTTGACTTGTGGATAACCTCAGCCATAGAAACAAAAAGAGGTTTAGAAGAGGTTTACTTATATAGTTAAGAGCATAAGTTTGAACTGGGATAGACTAACCTTCTAGAATTGCTAATTCACCAGCTAGATTTTCAGATTCTTGTTCTGCATGAACAGCTCGTTGAGCAGCCTACAAAAGATTTAGAGATTTAAGATCTGCATTTTAAAATGTCCGAGACTCAATTATTATATAAGCAAAATACAAACATTTGCAACTCACTGATTAGAGATATGTAAGTAGCAGTGAATGCCATGACCTTAGTTGCTACCCTGATGTGGTAGCCAAGTTTGCCTACCGTAATGACCCAATCGTCCTATAGTGGCTAGAACAATCGTTCCTTAAGGTCTTACTATAGAAGACAGACCGGTTGAAGAGCGATAAAACTAAAAGCAATAAACTCAAAGTCCGAGGGTGAAGTCGCACTGCCGATTATACAAAGGCGTGACACTAATAAGGTGTTTCCCTCAGACAACCAGCTAAACACCGATACCGCCCTATCATAAGGAAAGGCGGGGTTAAAAATGGTCGGCCCCAAAAATGAACTCCTCATTTTACTCCACGGATTTCCACCCTCAGTAGAAAGGCCTTGGAAAACATGCAGTTGACACAACAAAAACCTCTTTCTAAACGGCTGCGTATAACTGACTTCAATTCACAATTAAATTCCTACTCCAAACATTTCCTCAATTTTCACTCACAACCGCATCTTCCTCCCACTTCTCTTACACATGCCACTAGTTATCCGATTCCACAAAGCGCTATTATAGGATTTTTGAAGGCACTCTGAACTGCATATTGGAGCTATAAATATGAGAAAACTTTATCAAGTCGGACAGCAAGCCTCACCAGCTAAAACTCTTGGATCCCTCGCCATTGAAGTATGCTGTAACTGAATCATGAATACAGGATTCCAGCGGCTTTAGCCGACTTGTGTCACATGTGGCGTAGGCGAGATATCCGTCTCTCAACGAAAGGCCGTGCACTGTGCAGTAGTCCGCTCTGTGTTAACTTATAGATGTGAAACATGGGCCATAAAAGTAGACGACATGCACAGGTCCTTGATCATAGAAATCCTCGTCGTATCGTTCGTAAATCACGGAATGACGAATAAGTAATATTGAGGTTAGACAAAAAGTACTAGAAAAACATAGCAAGTCAGTCAAAGAAGTTATGAACTTTCAGAGGCTCAGATGGTTGAGACATGTGTCGCATATGTTTAACTATGAATAATTAATTGATTAGTATCAATAAACAGGTTATATTCAATCATCCAGTCGTAGAACCTGTGTATATGAAAGAACGGTAGAACTTGAAAATAAAAAGTAAATACACGTGCGCCACCGTGACCGATTTTGAGCCATGTTACGTAGCTTCACCAGCCGTTGATTGCAATTATCACGCGGACTCCAACCAGGTAGTACGCATCCACCAACATGGCTCAGACTAACAGTCAGTGACTGCACGGACTGATGCCGTGTTTTAGCTAGGCCGCCCCTGGCCTTTTTCCATCTTACTTCTACCCCAGCCTTCATCGAGCCTGGCAAGGTAGGCAGTGGTTGGACATACATAACACATGTCTCAACCATCTGAGCCTCTGAAAGTTCATAACTTCTTTGACTGACTTGCTATGTTTTTCTAGTACTTTTTGTCTAACCTCAATATTACTTATTCGTCATTCCGTGATTTACGAACGATACGACGAGGATTTCTATGATCAAGGACCTGTGCATGTCGTCTACTTTTATGGCCCATGTTTCACATCTATAAGTTAACACAGAGCGGACTACTGCACAGTGCACTCGGCCTTTCGCTCAGAAACGGATATCTCTTTACATTACAAGTGGCGTAAGTTGACAAAAGCCAAGTAAGCTTTATGAATCCTTGCTGTGATTTCGTCAGATGCTTATTCGCTAGGGGTGATGAGACATCTCAGAAGTTAACGCGGTCAACTACTTCACTCCCAATGGTCAATCTAGGCGATGAGACAGACTACGCCTGGAGCAACACCACATTTGTATAAAGGGAAACTCACCTTGAATATACTTACTTATGTTAATATACAGATAATGTTCACTATTCTTCATAATGATAGCATGTATTTACTCTTTATCAATTAACGTGGGTCATTTACTAAGTATAGATTTATGTATGTGGCAGTCACACTATTTGATGGATGATTCGATCCTGCAGTTGTACAAACAGAAGTAGGGGGAAACTAAATTTAAGACTACAACCCATTGGTTGAAAGCCATTGCCGTCGTTAAAACACTAGCGATGAAACCTAAAAGGAAGCTTGAAGATATTTTAACTAGATGGGCCTTACGCCTAAGAAGTATAGTTGAATTAAGTGGAATTCAGGTTTTGGACCTATTATTGTACAAATGTGGAAGTGCCAAACACTAAATTACTATCATATACTAACTGCAAGATCTAAGGGGTTTATGTTTTAATGTATAGAGACGGAATCGAGATTGAAGCCACTACATTTACACCAGTTGGTGGCAAATTTGAATTTACAGCATGCATTTTGCATTAGAAAGCCAAGTAGTACTACTAGCCCTTACATAAAATGTTTGGCTCAAAGCTAAATATACACGTTATTCGCACAAATCGACTAATAAGTAATAACACGATAAAAATTAACAAGGTTTATTAACAAAAATAAAAAACGGAGTTCAAGGTTAAACACAGCAAATAAAGATCTGGTAACTTAGTATTAATTAAATCATACATTTATAAAAACATCGATAGTTGCGCTTGGTTAGTGCCAAATGAATTGGACCAGAGACTGAATTGTTCAAAATAATAATCCATAACTCACATATACAAACTCCATATAAATCCGCTAAAACAATTTTATTTCACACGTGCTAAGTGTTGTTCATAGAAAAACATAAACGACCTTACGAGTGCACATTTGTAATATAACTTGCCAGGGTGATATAGCTAAGAATTGGTCACAGATGAACAGGTGAATTTATTCTTTCCATCCTTTTGCGAGCTTAATTTTTCTATACAACTTTCGTCATACGAATTAATCTTTTCTCTGTGTATCATATTCTATGAGACCAAACTTACTACTATTGACGCAACTACTGCTCCATTACGAAATGTAACAACTTGGACCAATTCACATGCGCCAGGTCCTACGTTGTACATTAATATATATAACACAACCTTCACTAGTTAAAAAATGGCATGTTTAGTGAGATATCACGTTACATTCAAACAAATCGGAAGATAATGATCCCCGTCGTTTTTTCCAAAATAAAAAATACTTGAAAGTTCATTTTAAGTTTTTTAACAATCCAACTGTGAAGACTGTCTCAATGCATGTTGATCAAAACGTGTCTAGCGTAATCAGTGGGAGACAATGAAAGCAAAGCGATGGAGGTGAAAGCGGCAACAAATAAGTGAACAGTTGCATAGATTGATTAAAGAGCAGCTACTGAAATAATTATATGGAAAGATAGATCTAACTGTAAACCTTACGATCTATAAAGCACCTTGAAAAGCGTAACTAGCTTTTAACAAACCACAAAGGAAAAGCTTGTCCGACTAGAATCTACAACAAACAGACCAAAACAAAAACGCCTATGTATAAACAGTGCCATTCGCAAATGACAGTGAAAATAGGACGTAACTAAAGAGCCTTTTACTGATATTCGAATTTTAATTAAAACTAACAGACTACAAATACCCTATACTAATAAAAATGCAACTTACAGAATTGATTTGTCTTGTTAACAGACTGAGTTTTTCTTCGAGTGATTGTATGCGGCCAATAGTCTGTGAAAAGATTGAAAATATTTAAGCAAAATTAACTAACATGAAAAGCAGACACCAGGATACGACGCCGACACTATGGAGCTAAACAACACATCTGTTTAATCGAAAAAGCAATGAAGCCCAAGACCTTAAATACCAGGCGAAGTCCTGAGACTGCTGTTACATATAGTCGAGATGGTACGAAGTTCATATTCTGTAAAAATAATACTGAACTGAATGCTAGTGTAAGTATACAATAACTAAATACTTCCTATTATAATGTCCAAAATAAATGAAAACGGAAACTGCAAGGGTTCATAGCAAAAACTCGTATTCAATGTGTTTCAAAGCTACCACTGACTGCCATTTATTATGAACGCAAGAACTATACGGTTAACGTAGCATAAATAAGCAATTTAGTGTTGCGTTACGATGTTTTACAGTGGCAATACTTCAGCTTTCTAAAAATGGCAATATATTGATGCGGCTCAGGGCAAGATATATCAACTAACTATGAGGTAAGAGTTGACTCAATGGCTTGACGTATCTTCAAAAGGAAATCGTACGAATATAAAAAAGGTCCTTGATGTGTTATGTTAAATAGCTAAAACAAGCCAACCTGCTCACATAAAACAGGCATTTTGACAGGAATAATGAGAATACACTCTTGTTCTTTTTTATATAATCACAATGATTAAATATCCTGTTAGTCCAATTGCCTACACTTGTAGTTCACAACCAATACCTTGGTTATAAGTGGTAATCCGACGAGGATACTAGGTGATTTCATACTGAGGTTTTTAGGCACCAGTCATTCTGATGCTTGTAATCATTCATACCTTATTCATCATTCACAAAACATCAAAATCTATATCAATGCAATATAGAAACCACATGAGGTATAATACTATGTATAATATTTATTAAAACCAGCGTATAAGTCCAATGTGAGTTAAGTATGATGAGCAGACCTACCAATAACATCCGTCTGAAATATTTGTTTGGACTATGAAAGATATCAGATAAACTGATGTTTATCCCGTAACCTGCACACAAGCCAACAGCCGGGTAGCTTTACTCCTCATTGAAATGGGTGAAGTAAACCCCATGCTTTAGTAATGCATTAACGTTGAAATTATACAATATTTTAGTAACATATTACAAGTGTTTTAAGCTGAAAACTTAAAATCGTTATTCTTGAACTGAGTATGGACAATGCAGTTACACTGCTAGTATTCACAATAACTAGATGGAGAGGGAGAAAGGTCAAAACCATGAACTAGTTTGTGTGACTTTCGATAACCACAATGGTAAAACAATCTCTATGGAACGAGAATAACTAACTAAAACGTACGTAATTTTCTTGTGCCTCCATGCGACGGAGCCTGTTACCATGCAAGTTAGCTTCATCTTTTAACTCTTTGATAGTCCTGAAGGCAAAATCTCAAAGCGTTCATCGGATTACCTGGAAAGAAACTCTTCTTTTTTATCATATTTTTCCAACACATCTAACTTTTCTTGAAGTTGTTTAAGAGTCTGAAGGGTTTGGAACGATTGGTTATAAATACCTCATCATAAACTTGAGCCGACGACTTCGCAAGATTTTGTGCTTCGTTAACCTCGTCTTCCAGTGATCTAATAGATTCCTCCTGACTTTCTAGTCGCTTTTCTAAAGATTCGTGTGCTCTGTCATAAATAATTATAGGGTTCGAACTACTTTTGACACTCAGCAGCTGACTTTTGGAGCTCACAAATGCGTTCACTATTAACTCGAATAGCTTCCTCATGTTGCTCACTCTTTTGTTCTAAACTATCCAGAAATCTATGCTTCTCTTTGATTTCCGTGTCAAGCTAAACTAATGAAAAATGTTTCCAAAGCCGTACCTTTTTAACAATACTTCTTTGTGACTCATTTTCCGTGCGTTTGAGTTCTAATTCGTGAGACAATTTCGCCAGGTTATCTTGAAGATATGACAGTTTTGCACTTATTGTGCTAACAGAAACCATGCTACGGAAATCATAAGCGCAGCGCTGTCAATCAGTCCTATATCCAATATCACTGTAACAAGCAAATATAAACCTTTTAGGGAGTTAAGCAGTATGAGTTAATATAGAACAAAAAATAGCAGGGAAATGAAATGGAAATAGAAGAGAGAGGGAGTAGGAAACAATGGATAGTAGACGACAAACACGTAGCAGTAAAAAAAATCCCCAAAATAAATAGTTACATAGGTCCTCGACATTGATGCTAACCATGTTTGTTTTGACGGATACGACCAGTTGAAGGCGCTCGGTCACGCATCACGACCAGATTACGTCACGCCGCATCGTGGGAAGCATCTCTCTCTCTAGTTTGCCAGCCTTAACGTTGCTATTCCATTTCCGCTCTATTCACGACCAAATATAAATTCTTTTCCACCCTTCGTTGCCTTCTGATTTATTCTCATTGATAAAAGTGGGTTCAAACGTTAGAAGTTGCACTGGCAATACCGCAAACGTAACTTGGTCATATACCGGGCGCACTTCATTGGTAAGCACGACGTGTTCTGGACACGTTCATAACTGTGAGTTCGTTCCTGTTTATAGTTTTTAGCAGTATTTTTAGTGTGATTACTTTTTTGCACATTTTGATTGTATTTATTTTCGTATTTGCATGTATTGCATATATATGATGAGTTATCAGACTCCTAAGTTCATTAAGATTAAAACTCCCACACCCCGCCCAAACTTTCAGCTCATTCCGTTTTGGACAGTAAACATAAAAGCTTGGTTCTGCTACGCAGAAGCCGAGTTTCGAGACCACGCTGTGACAGATTCATGTGTTCAATTCCTTGCCGTCGTAAGGTCACTTCCGCGTGAATTGAACAGGTACGTCACCCCTTTCTTTTTCAGCCTCGACTGCTTAGAACTTTATGACCAGCTATAAAGATCAATTCTCAAACGCGGAGACTTATCCGACAGGCAACGTCTTGATGAGTTGTTCCACACCATCCAGCTAGGTAGTGGTTTAGCGACGGAAATGTTGTCGCGCATGCGAGAGGTAACTGATCAACGCACCTTCGACGAAGGACTTTTCCGCCAACTCTTCTTATCAAAACTGCCACAACAAGTGCAAGTAATTCTGGTACCGTTTAATAACAACCCAGTAGACGAACTAGCTTCATCTGTGGATCGGATTCTGGGGATCACCAGAAGTCGAAACAATGAGGTTTATTTCATTACTGAAAAACCTCATTCCACCGAAAACAAGGTGACAAAATTGTGTAATACTCTTTCTCGTTTTCTTGACCTGGAGCAAAGACACCGACCGAACGATTTTCGTCGACGAAGTACATTACGGTGATAATCGTCGTCTCGACTACGACGAAACGAAAATTCACATTGGCGTTGGTTCCACAACACATGGAAAAAATTCCAAGAAGTTTAGAGACCCCTGTTGTTTCCCTAGACATAAACCCACTGTAGACGCATCGAGAAACTATCTCGCCGGCATGCGTTAGCGACAACCGTAGCCGGTGGAAACAGCCGCCTGTTATTTATCACTGACGTGATAACGAAGGTTCGCTACTTCGTCGATACTGGCGCAAAAGTTAGCGTCCTTCCTGCAGCTCTATCTGATGGCCAACATGAAGCTGCATTCGATCTAAAGGCAGCCGATGGAAAACACATAGCTACGTATGGTAAGCGATATGTCTACTTAAACGTGGGTTTACGAAAACCCATACACTGGATTTTTACCATCACCTATGTGAAAATACTTATCATAGGCATAGATTTACTGGGCCACTACAACTTGCTTGTGGACCTTAGTAAAAAGAGACTAGTGGATAGTAACACAAATCTCTACATTCGTGGAACCGCTGCTTCAGGTTGTAGCTTATGTCCTCCTCGTTTTGAATATTTAGTTAACCCTTATTTTTAACCGATACTCGACAAGTATCCAGATCTGAATAAGGCAACATCGAAATTATCATGTGTAAGCAGCAATGTTACACATCACATCACGACTACAAGTCAACCTGTATTCTCCAAAGCACGCCGACTTGCGCCTGAAAAACTAAGGATACCACACTGTTAATTGCACTGTTTGATCTCTCCATTACTATAATTCTCTATATATTTTACATGGTCATTAGTGCATATTTTCGCTCTGTTCCAATGTACTTTATTATTATTACTATTATCTGTGGTCTGTCATCACTTATAAACCGATTCTAAATTTTGATTACAACTTGACCTTTTAATTATATTGGGTTTATTAGTTGGCTAACAAACCTATTTATGCAAAGTCTAAGCTACGACTACGCATTGAACTCTTTAGAATTATTCTTTATTTTTTTCTTTTTATTCTTTTTTCATTTTCGTTTTTTTTATTTACACGTCCTACATTACATTAGCGTTTATACTCTTAAAACTACTTCACTAATTTGATTTATTGAATTATTATACTCAACTGATGAAGCCCAAAATGGTTTCTTCAAAACGCTTATTGTGAGTGAGTAGTATGTAATTAAAATAATTAAATTAAATTAAATTAAATTTGATCATATGATTGACTTGGGAATAATTCGACCTTCCAGAAGTCCATGGCCATCTCCATTACATATGGTCCCGAAGAAAGATAGCAATGATTGGCGTCATAACGGTGATTACCGACGTCTTAATGCCTAAACTACGCCTGACCGTTACCCGTTACTGCACATCTACAATTCAACGGCCACCCTGAAGGGAATGACAATATTTTCGAAAATCAACCTGGTAAAGGCGTACAACCAAATACTGATGTCTGAAAATGACACACCCAAAACCGCTATCGTAACTCCATTCGGTCTTTACGAATTCCTCCGAATTCCTTTTGGTTTGACGAACGCAGCGCAAACATTTCAACGTTTCATCGATGACGTGTTTCGGGGGCCTGACTATGTCCATGCATACGTCGACGACTGCCTGATAGCAAGCCTAGACGAGGTAACACATAAAACATTTGGACACAGTCTTTAATAGACTGAAACAATATGGAGTAACCATAAACATACAGAAATGCCAAATCGGAACAGCCTCGTTGGACTTCCTGGGACATACTATAAATGCGAATGGTATACAACCCCAAAAACACATAGCGGTGGCTATTCTGGAGTACCCGGAACCAACCACCATCAAGCGGTTGCAAGCTTTCAACAGACTGGTAAGTTTTTACAGACGATTTATACCGAACTGTGCATCTATCATGAAACCACTAACGGATCAGCTTCATGGAAATAAAAAAGTGGTCACAATGGATGCAGACTCAAAGAAAGCCTTTACTGTGACTAAAGAAGCAATAGCCAATGTGACTATGCTGGCACATCACAATACCGAAGCTCCTGTTATCATCGCGGTTGATACATCTGACTCAGCCATTGGAGAAGTTCTGTAACAATCGACTGACCAAACTTGGCAACCATTAGCATTCTTCTGAAGACGACTAAACGATACCGAATCGAGATACAACACTTTTGGATGTGAACTGTTAGCCATGTACTGTGCTGTACGATATTTTCAACATTCCATAGAAAGCCAGGAATTTACAATATTCACTGACCACAAACCACTGACGTTTTCTATAAATTCATCCTCAGATAAGTACTCTCCGCGACAGTCGCGTCATCTAGACTACATTTTCCAGTTCTCTACTGATATACGACATATATCTGGAGCTAACAATGTAGTTGCCGACGCCTTTTCACGAATACATACATTGAATCATATCCAAGGATTCGACCTTGTTGAGCTAGCTAGACTTCAGACTGAAGACAGTGATCCTCATCACGAGTTATCCACAATAACGCTCAAACTCCAAACAAAGACGATTGGAAAGGGTAAGAAAATTTTAGTTTGTGATTCTTCTACAGGTACAGCCCGTCCAATCGTTTTCAAGAGTTATCGACGAATCATCTTTGACACATTGCACAACCTCTCTTATCCTGGAGTTCGTGCTACGTCTAAACTGATATCCCAGAGATTCTGCTGGCCAAGGATGAATAAAGACATCAAAAAATGAGCACGCTCCGGTGTGGCCTGCCAGAAGAACAAAGTAACTCAGCACCACCAATGCCCTCTTGGTACTTTCCCAACTCCCGACGCTCGATTTGACCATGTCCACCTTGATTTGGTAGGACCCTTACCAGAATCAAATAGATTTTCTTATCTTTTGACATGCGTGGACCGTTTTACACGCTAGCCAGAAGCGATTCTACTAAAAGACATCACTGGTGTTTTATGTAACGACACCCTAGCCTAGGCATTGGCGCCCAGAAGCTGTACAACATAGCACGCTATCAAAGGAACGTTTGCTAGTGTCTAACGCACTGGGTTTTATCCTTAGGCTGGTACGTCAGAGAGTCTTTACGAACCCATTAGAGGGGAGCAAGCTGCGGCGGTAAATAATCCCCAAAATAAATAGTTACATAGGTCCTCGACATTGATGCTGACCATATTTATCGGACACGACTAGTTGAAGGCGCTCGGTCACGCATCACGACCAGATTACGTCACGCCGCATCGTGGGAAGCATCTCTCTCTCTAGTTTGCCAGCCTTAACGTTGCTATTCCATTTCCGCTCTATTCACGACCAAATATAACTTCTTTTCCATCCTTCGTTGCCTTCTGATTTATTCTCATTCGTAAGAGTGGGCTCCAACGTTAGAAGTTGCCCTGATAATACCACAAGCGTAACTTGGTCATATACCGGGTGCACTTCAGTATCTTATCATTTTCCCACATATGTTAACGAGTTTCCAAGACTGGTAGTAACATAAAGGTTTAGAAAAACAATAAATGGTAATGTTTTCATACCTAATTCTGTTGAGTCAGCCAAACTGACTTGCTACGAATAAACAGTCACTCGAGTTCAGAATACTATACTGATTCTCTCACCTACCAAGCGCTTCATTTAAACAAATAAATAGCTTTTATTCCCAAGTCTCATTGTGTACATGAGAGCATGCCAGTTTTTGGCATGATCAAAATGATATGAGAGAGATCATTTGTAAATTAATCCATATAAAGAGCATATTTAAAATGTGATATTTTTGTTTTCGAAGCTGGATTGCGTAGATTATGGCAAGATGGTTCCTTAAACTGAATTGTTTTAGACGATGAAAACGCTAATTTGCTCAGCATATTGCAAAAGAAGATTAGGTTCAACTTTAGTCGGTGTCTCCATAAGGTATCTAGTCCTAACTTAGTGTATTTAATTTCATAGTCCAGAGTACGACCAGCTCCAATAATACGAAGGGTAACGAGACGTTGTACAGACTCCAGTCTGAGTTTATCCTCGGTGGAAGCATTACTGGCAATGAAGGTGGAGTATTCTAGTAAAGATCGGACACTAACTTTACGTAGCAGAATACGAGAATCATTGTCATAAACGCTGCGTAGTATGCAACCCAGTAGGCGACGTGACTTAGATGTCTGCATAGTCACCTGTTCTGTAAAAGACAGATTGTAAGAGTACCTTAATCCTAAGTAAACTACTGACTGATGACTAGACAAATTACTACCGTTTATGGAGAGATCGAAATTTAGGTGCTTATCACCAAAACACATCCGACCACACTTAGAAGCATTAAGATCTAACTTCTATTTCGAGCACCATGCAGCGACCATGTTGAGTTCAGCAGTGACGCCACTGAATGTGTGTGTAAATTGGTGAGGAGGGAATGAGTACACAGTATTACGATTATCTGCGTATAGAAACCAAGCACTGTCTAAATCTGCAAGGTCGGTAGCAACTTCTGTTGCTAGTACGGCAGTATGTCATTATGTATACCAAACAGGTATAATGTTAGGCTAGCTCACGTAGGACATAATATATCGTGATATGTGCTGGTTTAATCTTGTCAACTTACATTTTGTAACTGGCAATATCACTGTTCCGATTGGCAATGTTGACTGCCTTAACAAGTGGTGTACGACTGTCAGTTAGTTGCTGATTAGTGATAAACAGATAATTGATGGGTATTTCAGAGTGTGTAAGGTGGAAACTGTGAAGTACTGGCGGCTTTAAATTTCCACAGCTCTGTTGTGTTACTGACGTGTTTTGAAGATAATAACTGGTAGAGAGGATATCACTTGGTTAAGGAGGACTAATATAAAGCTTTTAGCGTCTGACCTTAATACGTGCCATTTTGTTATTCCGGGATACTCTAAGGTTGTGAGTGGAGTTAGGTAAGGCTACCGGAGTACTACTAAGGGAGTCAGAGAAAAGAGAATATTTATGTTTATAAATCAGAAGTATAATAAAAATGTGATAGTATTAATAAGATATCAGGGAAAAAAGTGAAAAGTAATAATAGTATCACCTGCTACTTTCCCTAAACTTAGTATCGTCAGAAGGGAAGACGATATCTATTGGATAGCACGATGTAGAACCGAACAGAAACAAAATAACGCGGACGCCAAAAGATTCTCCCAATTAATATTAAGGTAATTGTTATATCGCGTGCTTGATAGCCTGACAATCCGCAGACAACTTTTGCACTCGAACGCCTTGAGACCTCCTAGTCTCAAATCCAGAAGACAAAAGACGAGTTGACGGCAAACTTTGTTCCGGTAAGATAGAGAGTAAGAATTCTGTACAAAATAATAGTATATTTATAGCTTTCTGAAGTAATAAAATCAGTATTGAAATCCATTAAATCGGAAATAGGAAGTTGAAATAAGTACCCAGTCAGAAAGCACCACGTCGATATTCTGGAAGGTTCTGTCGATCAGTAATTGTGTGAAATGCCTCCGGCTTTTTCAGAGGTTCTGAAGGCTTCGTTGAGGTTTCTGGGAGCTGTCCCAACAGTAATGGATATTGGATATTTGGCCATACTGGTGATGGTCGAACGGAGGAGCGGAATGGAGTTCCCACCCATATAAGAAGCCTCTTCTTCATGGTTTCCCTTAGCATAGTTCCTACACTACAGTGAGGTGAGGGAATTCAATTGTTGTAACTTCTTCGTTGGCGATACTAGACACCTGGCTAGGGTAGGGAGGTGGGAATATTCAATCCTGTTACAAGCTGCAGCATTCACAACGGTTTAGTAATTCAAGGTGTCATCATTGTAAAGCGTTAGATTCGACAAATGCCAATTATTAGAGATATTAACATCCCGGCTATAGGTTTTGGGACCGTAGGCATCACACCAAAAAGGCAATTTACCAAACAGAGGTTGAATCCTATCATCACGATAGGGTTGAATGAGCATATAAGGTGGTGTTCGCATTGAAACCCAGAAAACCTCCAAAACTGGACCGATCTAGAATGAGGAAATCCACGCTCTTATAGGGTGTAGCGACAATGCTGCCATCATATTCCACAGGATAACCAACGAAATCCTTCAGGAAAATGGCCGCATTTTATGCCATAACTAAGTCACGACTCTCTGTCACGTGATGATAGGGTACCTGCAGCAAGCTCCATGGTCCTTTTATTGGAAAAACTTACTCGCGGATGAGTATTAGTTAACCAAGAGGGGAATCATACACGATGTCACTTGTAAGTGCATTTCATTGATGGTGTACAAACCACCGGAAAGAAGAAGTACTTAACTACTCTTAATAACCAAAAGGAGAAACTAGTACAAGTAGTGAGCCTCTCACAAGCCTACAACCATGATGTATTTCTCAATTTACATACCATCTGTGATTCCGGGGCTCGCCATGATAGAACTTATTAATAACCTACCCTCTTATCAAAACCGTACGCCAACATGTAACGACTATGTATTCATTCACATCATAAGGTAACAACATAAACAAGGGAACTATGACTAGTATAGGTCCATAGGGAATGTTCCTTACCAAATCAAAAGCAGCTGAGGCTTTCATTGCTCATTCTGTCAGGCAGTAAAGCCATGAAGGCGAAATCTCAGATACAGGCTGTTTCTAAGACCAGGACGACAAGTATTGCCCAATTACAGGAATACAAGAGTTGGTTCTTTATAAACTATCAAACCTTAGAATCAGAGTCTTCTTAGGCTGTGATAGCATGCGTTTGAAATTCCTAAAGTGATGGGCTACAATTATCTAATACCATGTCACCGATCTCATTCAGTATTCATCTAAAGGTAAACATCTCTCAAGAGACTGGGAGAAGGCAATTATATTTCATTTTATTTTGATCACATACAACTTATTTACAATATGCGTTGTGAAGAAACCGTTTTGAGTTTCATTAAACGAGCACAAATATACAATAATTAAAATTGATTAACACGGCGAAACACTATTCAAAATAAAACACCAATGTAAAGTTATATATATATATATAACACATAGGAAAGAAATTATAAAAAAATTCTAAAGAGTCCAATAAGTAGTTATAACTTAAACTCATCGTGAATAGGTTTAGTAAACAACTAATAAACCCGAAATAATTAAAAGATCAAAGTGTAATGGAAACTGTGAATTGGTGTATAAGTGTTTATAGAAGAGGGGTAAAAAAAGTTACTGGAACAAAGTGGATATATTCACTATGTTCACTATGAATATATTAACTATGTGAAATAGATAGAAAGTCAGTAGACGTTACACAACACTGTTAAGATCGTACAGCAAGAGCTAGACGAAGTCACTGCTTGGTGCAAAGAACACCAACTTCACTTTAACGCTAAGAAATGTGGTTGGATTAGCATTGGGTACCACAACCTCAACCTACACTTTGTAGTAGATGGGTAACAAATCTCCGAATGTAAGACGATTCTGGACCTAGGCTTAAGATACACTACGGATCTTACATTCAAGGAACAAACAATATCTGTCACCTCAAAGGCGCGCAGACCTATGGGTTGTATTATCCGCAATTTCCACCAACGTGAGTCTAGATTGATATTATACAAGGTCTGTGTACGCCCGCTATTTAAATACCGCCCACTCATCCTCAGCAGCCTCCGAATAAGTGATAAGCTAAAGATAGAAGGTGTACAGAGATACTTCACAAAAGAAACACTGGGGATGGATTGTGGACTAAATTACACTACACAATGCGATACATTGGGCTTAGAACCACTTTCGAAAAGACGAGCTAAGCTCAATCTGACATTCTATTTCAAAGTTTTACACCGTTTAACATACTCCCCCAACCCTATATTAAGATTTATCGAAGCACCTAATTATGGCCCCAGAAACAATACAGGTACAGTGAGGGTGGGACACTGTATGACTAGAATACGTTCTAACTTTTTCGTGCATAAATTCACTGCCATATGGAATAATTTACCAGCAGGAATCTGTACGCTAGATAGCATAGACCACTTTATACAAGCGATAAACCAACTATTTAGTGACTCTAAGACGCTGAACAAACTACCGATTTATTCAAATTCTAGCATAATGTGCGAAATACTCGGTCCTCTTAATGTGTGACACGAGAGTGTAGACTATAGTAATTATTATCTATAAATAACATGAGCAATACACGAAACAATAAAACTAAAGTTCTGTACCGAATACTCCACGACTTACCACAACCTCAAGTTAATTAGTGATAGTTCATAGAGTTCTCAACCTTTAAACACTCTAAGCATAAACATTGTAGTAGGAAAAATAACAAAAAAAGAATATTTTGCTTTAAAACTGTTTGCATTACAACTACTAGCCAACTTCATTTGTTTTTTTCTTCTATTTTGTATGTTCCTCCATATCATCTCCCCGAGCTTGTGATCAGCTCTCATAAGTAATGGGTCTCCATTACAGCAAACTACTCATATCAACCCGTACAGAATCCATCGCTACAGAAGAATACCTCCTATATTTGTGCAAGGTTAGAGTTCTTATCTATAGTTCTGAATATTATTCGCCTTACCCCGTATCTGGATATACTGTGTGGTCCTTTCTGCTCACTCCGAGCCGGCTCTAGAAGTCGCAGCGCAAGGGACGAAAAGCGCGCGTTTGCTTGTAAAAAAATGCACTGTACTACAACGCGTAAATCTGGCGAACTTTGATGTCGTTGGTCTTGCAATTAATCAATGTCTTAATATGGTGTGAACCCCCTATCAATGACTATCAAAATCCCTCTTACCCGAATATCAACCATGCAGACTTCAATACCTCACGATAGATGTCCGCCGAACCAGGAATCGTGCTACTGAGTACTCCTTGTCTTATCCTGCATCTTATCCATTCCGCAAACTCAGCCGTTTTTAAAAATTGTAACGCTCTGGTCGGAGAGCTCGCGTCTCTTTGTAATTTATGAACCGTGCTACAATGCATATATTTTGAGTCCTGGCACTGTAAACATTGTTGCAAATGGTTTGGTTTTCAATTCAATTGATTTTATGTCATGACACTGTCAAAATATCTGCATAAATGTAAACTCATATCATTCTGATCATGCCTGTAAACTGGCATGCCCTCATGTACAAAATGATACATGAGAATAAAAACTATTTATTTATTTATTTACTATTCTAATCGAAGCACTTTCAGTTAGAGTTTTGTATTAAAGTGTGAAGTCTTCCTTGCCTGGAGGACATCGTCATACGGAGTTTCACAAGACTCGATACTCGTTCTTTTACTGTTTTTTATCTTTGTAAATGACCGTTGAAAGTGTGAAACCCCCCCCATATTCATCTGCGCTGATGATTTGAAACTATGGGGACCCAACAGATATGAGCTGGTGCGAACGAGCTGCAAAGTACGCTGCATGAGTACGCCCGAAACAATCGGAATGCGTTCATTTATAAAAGCATCGTGACCTGTATTTTCATGCCTTTGCAGAGAACTGACTTGTTCTCATACTTTGCAAGCAAACGATACTTGGAGACCAATCCGAGAGTGACCTGGGTCTATTTCTTGCAGAGTGCTTACGCACCAGGACAATTACTCAAGAACTACCTCTAAGGCTTCTGTTGTTCCTTATGCTGCATTTACAGCCGGCTTGATCAGTTGGTACTAGAAATATTTTTTATCATATTAGAGATATGCATCACACCCCACATATAAGTTCACTATATCGTTTCACCCTGCTCATTCTTGGAAAACATGATGGCCCGATAGAATAAATTCAGGTAAGACAGTAAAGTGCACCCAGTGTAAGATCTTTTTTGATGATCCTGTGTGAAAATACCTCCAAGTAACATTTTCCCCGTTGTATTTCGTTGTTTCGCGTTTAAAAGTACATTTATTCCTTTTATTCCACTTGGTTATGCATCCTAATGACTTTTTGAGTTGGTTGCTACTTATTTTCATTGTAATGGAAAAAATAGTATGCGATCAAATGTTTGATTATTTGCTCTCCGAAAAGCTCATCTTTAATTCCCAACATGGTTTTCTAAAAACTAGGTCCTGTATGACTTGTCACTTTGAATTCTTTAATTTAGTTTTCACCAAACGAAGCCTTGGGCACTTGGTATTAGTATTATACTTAGACATATCTAAAGCCTTTGATATGGTTAACCACAAGCTTCTTGTAGGCAAACTCTCCTCTTATGGGATTAGGAATCCTTTACTTGCATGGTTAAACTCTTTACTCAGTAATAGACATCAAATAGTTAAAATTAATTCCACTCTTTCGAAGCCCGAACCGGTTACAAGTGGTGTTATACAAGGAAGTGTCTTAGGCCCATTGCTCTTTATAGCTTACATAAATGATATATGCAAATGCTTTAGCATTTGTAGACCCTTTTTATACGCAGATGATCTCAAAATAGTGTACTCATTCCCCCCTCAAGAATTTGCACACACATTCAGTGGAGTCACTACCGAGCTTAACAAGGTCGCAGTATGGTGCTCAAAATGGAAGTTGGATCTTAATGCTTCTAAGTGTGGTTGGATATGTTTTGGGGATAAGCGCCTCAATTTTGATCTCTCCATAAACGGCAGTAAGTTATCTAGGCTTCAGTCAGTAGTTGACTTAGGACTAAGGTACTCTTATAACCTGTCTTTTACAGAACAGGTCAATATGCAGACATCTAAGTCACATCGACTACTAGGTTGTATACCACGTAACTTTTATAGCAACGATTCTCGTATTCTGCTATATAAAATTTGTGTCAGACCTTTGCTAGAATACTGCACCTTTATTCTCAGTAATGTTTCCATTAGGGATAAACTCAGACTGGAGTCTGTGCAACGTCGCTTTACTCTTCGTATTCTTGAGGCTGATCGTACTCTAGACTATAAAACTAGATGCACTAAGTTAAAACTACATACCTTATGGAGGCGACGGCTAAAATTAAACCTAATCTTCTTTTATAAAATATTAAACAAATTAGCGTTTTCATCGCCTAATACAATCCAGCTCGAGGAACCCTCTTGCTATAACTTACGCAATTCAGCCTCGAAAATAAAAATATCGCAATCTAAATCTGCTCTTTATATGAATTATTTTACAAATAAATTCTCGAGAATCTGGAACCATTTGCCTCAAGCCATTCGGGAAACAGATTCACTTCCTTTATTTGTACGGCATGTTAGTAACTTCATCTCTTCTGAAATCTCGTTAAAAATGTTCACACCAACTATTGTTTCTTACTCCACTAGCGAAATAATAGGGACTCTGAACGTGTGAGCACCACTCACCTGTCATGGTCATATGATAGTATTCTTCCATTTTAATCAGCCTATAAGCATAAGTGGCATGTTGGAAGTATAATTACTAATCCTGCCCATTAGTTTTGTTAACCCCGGAATACCAGTACTGTTGTTTTGTGTTCTTCCATCTTTTGTCTTTCCTCTAGTTGCAGAAAATTATGTGCAAGATAAATATGGAACTTACTGGCACAAAACTATTGCCTTCTCCTCAACACCCAAGTTTCAAGTACCCTTGCTCCTATCTCGCGTCTGAACATGCACAGTGATCCAATCTGCTAACCCTTAGCCGTTTTTTGGAACTGTAACGCATTGGTCAAGGAGCGCGCGGGACTTTGTCATATATGCACCATGCTACAACACATATAAACGGTGTCCTAATACTGTGAAATTTGTTGCAATTGGTTTGTTTCTCAATGCATATCTTTATATCTAGAAAATTCCTGACACTAAAACTTCGTCGAAATACTTGTATGTATGTAAACTTATATCATTCAGATCATGCCTGTAAACTGGCATGCTCTCATGTACAAATTGTTACTTGAGAATAAATTATTATTATTAATATTTGTTCTTCCCTTGAGTTTATACCGGATTTCTATTATTGACATGGATTCCATATATTTTGTTTTACTGAGCTTTTGGCTTTGGCGGCTGCAATATTGCTTTATTCCTCTTCGTGATTGTACTGCTTGACTTGACTGGTTTTGTGCATTTTTCTGACTGTGGATTGACGCACACTTCCAGAACTTAAATTATTTTGTTGTAACAAGTAACCTTTGATACTTTGTTATTGATATTTCTATAGATTTAGACCTTACTCTCTGAACAAGCAATACTTGATCTATCCCGTAAGGATAGAATAACCTTCTCGTTTATTTCTTAAAAGTGAATTGATCATTCCAACCTTAGGGATAAATTTGGGTTGAATAACTGGTAGTGACAGTTGTTTAGGTAGTAATGTACTTTGTGTAAATAATTTTACATAGAACCGTTTCTCACCCAACCATTTGTTCTAAATTTCTACCTGGCAAGAGCACGCGTATCTAAACCAACCTCGACAGTTATTCTTCAATCCAAACTGATTTAGTTTGGATTCTACACCCGACATATGACCAAGTTACGTTTGCGGTATTGCCAGTGCAACTTCTAACGTTTGAACCCACTTTTATCAATGAGAATAAATCAGAAGGCAACGAAGGATGGAAAAGAAGTTATATTTGGTCGTGAATAGAGCGGAAATGGAATAGCAACGTTAAGGCTGGCAAACTAGAGAGAGAGATGCTTCCCACGATGCGGCGTGACGTAATCTGGTCGTGATGCGTGACCGAGCGCCTTCAACTGGTCGTATCCGTCAAAACAAACATGGTTAGCATCAATGTCGAGGACCTATGTAACTATTTATTTTAGGTATTATTTACTGCTAAAATAACTTGCAAGATGCCATTTAATGCATGCTTCTATTAAGATTCTTTACTTATACCCGTTACTTCAAGTTTCAGCTCCATACAGTAGGACTGTCTTTACGTTCGAATTGAAGAGTCTGACTTTGAGGTTGGTTGACAGTTGTTTTGAGTCCCATATTTTTTTAACTGTAGGAATGTTGCCCTGGCTTTGGCAATCCTTGTCACCACATCCGCGTCGGACCTTCCATGTTCATCGATGATGTACCCCATGTATGTGGAAGTATCCACTTCTTCCAAAATTTCTTCATGAAGTTGAATCGGGTTGCTGCTCCCTTGTGTTGTATTAAAAAATCTTGCTCTTTCCCTTATGTATGTTCAAGCCTACTGATGCTGGAATTGCTGCTACACTGGTTGTCTTTGTTTGCATCTGTTGGTGTGTATGTGCTAAGAGAGCTAGATCATCCTCGAAGTCCAAATCATCGAGTTGCATCCTACTTGTCCATTGAATTCCGTGCATCACCTCACATGTGGAGATCTTCATGATCCAGTCAACCATTAGGAGAAAGAGAAAAGGTGAGAGTAAGCAACCTTGTCTGACTCCGGTCCTCACTGGGAATGCATTTGTCAGTTGTCCTCCATGCACAATTTTGCACTCTGTTCCGTCGTAAGAGTTCCGGATGATGTTGACGAGTTTTTCTGGTACGCCGTAGTGTCGAAGAAATTTCCATGGTGTTCTCATATCTACACTGTCAAACGCCTTCTCATAATCAATGAAGTTGATGTATAGTGACAAGTTCCATTCAATTGATTGTTCAACGATGATCCGTATTGTTGCGATTTGGTCCGTGCACGACCGATCCTTACGAAAACCAGCCTGTAGGTCTCGAAGTTGAGTATCCACTGAATCTTTCATTCTGTTCAACAATACTCTGTTGAAGACTTTCTCTGGTACTGACAGTAGCGTGATCCCTCTGAAATTGTCACATTTGCTCAAGTCTCCTTTGTTTGGTATCTTGATAAGATGTCCTTCTTTCCAGTCTGCCGGCACTTGTTCTTCCTCCCAGATCCTTTTGAATGAAACGTGGAGTATCCTTGCTGTTAGATCGATATCTGACTTGAGTGCTTCAGATGATATATTGTCAGGTCCTTCTGCTTCGCCACTCTTGATTTTCTGATGGCCATCTTAATTTCTTCCATCGTTAGTAGAGTGACATCTATCGGGAGATCTGTAGGTGCTGCTTCGATGTCCGGTGGGCGGGTTCAGTGGAGCTGGCCTATTTAGAAGTTCCTCAAAGTGTTCTACCCACCTATTCTTCTGTTCTTCAATCTCAGTGAGTGTCTTGCCTTCTTTGTTCTTGACCGGTCGCTCTGGTTTACCATGTTTATCTGCCAGTTTCTTCGTTGTGTCGTATAGCTGTTTCATATTTCCTTCTCTTGCAGCCTTCTCCGCTGTCGTTGCAAGGCCTTCGATATATTTCCGTTTGTCGGTGATAACGCTCTTCTTTACCTGTTTATTTGCTTCTGTGTATCTAGTTTGTGCCTTGACTTTCCCTGCTCTTGTTCGGCTGTTGTTGATTTCTATCTTCTTGTTCCTCCTTTGTTGAATTTCGCTCAATGTCTTAGTGGAGATCCATTCCTTATAATGGTGCTTCTTGCGGCCTAGAACCTCCTGACACGTTGACGTTAGTGCTTCTTTGATTCCTTTCCAGTTACCCTCCATATTGGTTTCTTCTTCTTTCGGTAAATCCTGTAAGGCTTGAAACCTGTTGTTGAGAGATATTTTGAATTCATTGGGTTTGTCAGTGTCTCGGAGAAGGCCTTTATTGAACCGTTGTACTGCTGCCACTCCAGTTGTCCACTGCTTTTTTAGCTTAAGTTTTATTTTAGAAACCACCAGGTGATGGTCTGAAGCTATGTCAGCTGCTCTCCTGGTTCTTACATCTCCCATTGATCTTCTAAATTTTCTATTGATACATATATGATCGATTTGATTCTCTGTAGTATGATCCGGTGAAACCCATATAGCCTTGTGTTTGCGATTGTGGGCGAATATTGTACCACCTATGACCAATTTGTTGAAGGCACATAGGTTTGTAAATCGCTCACCATTCTCATTCCTTTTTTCCGATCCCTGTCGTCTCATGATTTCTTCATATCCAGTGATGTCCATTCCGACTTTGGCGTTTAGGTCCCCCATCAGGATTGTCAGATCCTTTCCTCGACACTTTGCTATAATTGATTGCAGTCTATCGTAAAACTGATCTTTGTCTTCGTCGCCGCCGTCGTTGGCTGGTGCATAGCATTGGATAATGTTTATTGTAATCCCTTTCTTCATTGTTTTGAAAGATGCTTTGATGATCCTGGGTCCATGTGGCTCCCATCTCACTAGTGCATTACGAGCTTTTTCGGACAGTATCAGAGCAACTCCTTGGGTGTGAGGAGCATTTTTCTCTTCGTCGCTGGAGTATAGGAGCATCTCTCTCGAAGCCAATGTTTTCTGTCCAGCTTGAGTAGAATGGCTTTCGCTGATTACCAATATTGTCAAGTTGTATCTCTTCATTTCTGCAGCTATTTGATTTGTCTTTCCGCTCTCCTACATTGTTCGAACATTTCTATTAAGATGGCGTTCCTTTAATTATCAATCTTTGTCTTCTGTAAATCAAGAAGTCTTATCCACTTGTGCATTATCCCATATGTCTTGAAGTTAAAAAGGCTTCAGTTTAAAGCCCAGTCGATACACTTTTACAACCATCCTAAAACCCATAGTGTCCATCTGTCTCTCTTGCAGTCGGTAAGAACTAATTCTCGCTTATCAAACTCATGCATTTCTGAAGTCTATAGTTCTTGTGAATCTACGTGGATAGTTAATTTGACGCCGACTGTTTGTTCAGTATAATAATAATAATTTATTTCCTGAATATCAGGAGCAAGCCATTTTTACAGGCAAGATCAACAATAACATATCAGATAGCTGAAATGGTTTAACTGTTATGCAGACTTATTATACAATGATGTACAGAGATATTGGAATTAGTACTTATTATTCTGAAATTTAGTACAGAAATTACGCCAGTTTACAGGCATGGTCGTTATGATACAGAAAGTTTCACTCTTTCACAATGGAACATAAAGTTTTTGCGAAATGAATGCTTGACTAATAATACCATTTACAAGACAAGCTGGAAGATACATTTCATTCTTGAGTGTTCGGGAATGTATTAATAGAGAACACTTATTAATATATGTAGTTAATTCAAAAAAGGAGTGTCAAAAACGCGACACAAGGAAGATTTAGATACCACATAGATGTTTGAAATAGTCAATTGTGGCGTCAAGTACGAACATGTCCTTGTGTGGGACGGCACCTTGCAGGTGGACGATGGAGATTGGAGGTAATACATTAAGGCATCATGAGTAGATCACAAAGATGAAATTTCCTTTTCAGCGTGGACTTTGAGTTATATTTTCAGCGTGACACGATAGTTGGGAATTGAAAAGATAAAGAAAAGGAACAAGCGAAAGGGCGAGAGGGCACAGAATCAGTTAAGTACATCTGATTATAGTGAGACCTAAAGTGTACATATTGGATTAACTAAATCTCATTTGTTATTGGACTTTTTTATTCTGGGAAACGTCGACTGATACTAGAGATAACTATGGTAAATTTTAGATCTACTTTATCCTATAAGATAAAGTATAGAGGAATAAATGCATACTACATCACCTCTAAGAAATGCATAGACATTACGAGTTTCCAAAGCACTCTCCTCTAGGTAAAAAAACGTTCTATTGCCTGTGGGTGAATAATTAAAAAGCTTTTAAAGTCTACAAGTGCCTTTTATTGTTTGGTCGTGTTATATGTAGAATTAAATGCCAGGAGGTCCATTGATAAATGTACCATAGTCTATATAAGTTGTGTTAAGTAAGTTACAGATGCCGGCATTGTCTAAGTACAGGTTTGTTGCCAATCTAAACTGTGACAATGAGTTAGATTGTCATATGCTTTCTGGTAACCGGTTCCAATTGTTAGCATAACGTGCAACAAAGAAGGAGGATTTTAGCTTACTAGTGGCTCTTTGAACTGTTACCAGAGAGTTTTGGTTCCGCAAGTCATACTTATGTTTTCCAGCAAATGCCAAGGCAGTACAATCTGTTATAATTTCTTTATGAAGAATTTTATAGAGTATAGTAAGATTAAGTTTAATCCTTCTGACCTATAAAGGGTCTAACTTCCAAGCACAGCATCTAGCATCATAGGGTCGGCCGGGGGTTAATAGTCTAGTAAGATGCCGTTGAACTTTCTCTATTTTTTACCGATCTAGTGAACGCATGCAACTATATATAATTGGGCAGTACTCAAGTAGAGGTCTAACACAAGTTTTATAAAGAATGACTTTAGATTCGTTAGAAAGATAGTTACGATGAATAAAACCAATAAGTTTACGAGCTTTAGAGACCTGTGATGAAGCATGCTCGGTAAAGGATAGACTTTTTGAATACCTTGCTCCTAAATCACAGACGCTATTTAGATGACAAAATTCATGTTCGTTAAGGTGTAGGTTAATCTCGGGGTTAGATTCTCCGAAACATAGGTACCCTGACTTTTGTGTGTTAAGGGGAAGAAACCATTTATTACACCATTTGCTTAGTTTATTGAGATCTCTCTGTATTATGTCGTTAATATTTCGACCTTCATCTGGGTTGAATGTATAGACAACTTTGAGGTCGTCCGCAAACATAAAGGTCTTACCCTCTTGAAAACAGTGGCATATGTCATTAATATACATAATAAATAATAATGGTCCAATGGCTGAACCCTGGAAGACACTACTGGTGATATTTTGAGGACGTGAGAGATATCGTCCTAGTTTCACTAATTGAATGCGATCTTTCAAAAACGAAGCTAACCAATCATGCAATTTGCCCGTTATCCCGAAAGCTTGTAATTTATATAAGAGAGATGAATGATGTACTTTGCCAAACGCTTTAGTGAAGTCAAAGTATAGGGTAACAATTAATTTTCCGTCATCTCTATTGTTTATTATATAGTCGAAGTATTCTAGGTGGCAAGTTATGCAGGATTCCTTAGACATGAAGCCGTGCTGGGAAGATTTAATTAACTTGTGCTTAACTATGTAAGTGTAAATCTCCTCTTTTATAACTTTCTCCATGACTCTAGATAAAACGGAAGAGTGATTAATTGGACGGTAATTTTCAATGCTAAGCCTGGTGCCTTTTTGAAGTGAGGGATTATATATGTGGTTTTCCATGAACTAGGAAAAATTCCATCTTCCAAGGAGAGACTAAATATTTTTGTGAGCAGTATTGGGTAGGCTGAGCTACCATATTTAATCAAATTAACCGGTATTCCATGCTCTCCACTATTAAATGAAGGTTTTAGTGATCTTATAGCATTTCTAATATTAGTAACTGTAAACTTCAAGCCAGTTAATTTATGCTGGTTGAAGTTGCTGATCATCCCTATAAGTGGACTGTTTCTAGTAAAAGAGTGTGCAAATGATTCACTAAACGATTTGCAGATCTCCATAGGGTTACTAGTTATTTTATTTTTGATTTTGAGAGTAGTAGGAAGACTGGACTGGGCATAAAGTTTCTTTCTGAGGGTGGCTGCTAAATAGGCTATTTTGTCAGGTAATTTCAGAAGCATTTTTTCAGCTTCTAGCTCGCTCGTTTTTCTGTAGTTTGCTATATTTGTGAATACTGAATGGATACTGGAAATTACGGAAAAGTCATGCTGAACGAATAATCTCTTTCGTAACTTCCTTAGTTTGTTTTTAAACCTAACAGGGATGTATTCACTATTTGGGATATCTGGTTTAGTCACTTTAAAAGGTGCAACACTGACAAGACATAAATTATATTATGGTAAAAGCACCTAGTGAGTTATTAACTTCGTAATAGGAGAAAAATATGTCCCAATTAAGATCATGTAGTAATTTCTCGGTATTAGACCAGTTAATTTGAGCATAGTTTCTATGAGAATCAAGAGGATCGTTTGTTTCACTCTTAGTACATGAACATTCATTGACAATTGACTAGCAAATGACAACTTTGTGGTCGCTGCCAGGAAATTCAAGACTAGTACTGACTGAGTAGTTTGGGGCATTTTGTAAAAAGATTAAGGCTAATAATAATAATAATTTATTCTCAAGTAACAATTTGTACATAAGTTGGACTTTCGTGTAGCTTTACGTACTACTTGAGTCCATGCATTACTTTCAAGTATTCCAAAGAATTTATCAAGGTGTGGAGGTCCATGCAAGGGGTTCCAAGTAATAGAAGGCATATTGAAATCTCCTCCTATCAACTTGGTCATAGGAAGCAATGATAATGATGCGAATAAATGACCTAATTGTTGGGTAAAAGTATGGGTAGCATAAATACAACCTATCAGGAATTGATAATGAAAACAGTTGTCAATACTGACAAATATAGCGTCATCTAAAAGTTCACTACCTTTTGGGGAGATAAGAGGTGATGAAAAATCGGATAGAACATATATTATACATCCTCCGCCTTTTCCTGAATTCCTATCTTTGCGGTATATGACATAGTTATCAACTTGAAGTGTAAGGTCTGAGATATCGGGAGTACACCAAGTTTCGGTTATTAAGACACAGCATGGGTTAACTGAGTACATTGAAGATTTAAGATGAGTGATTTTATTGAAGATGGAACGGGAGTTAAATAGAATAGTGGAGAACTGTATAGGACTAATCAAATTAGATAGGTCACGGGTTACCTGAGTTAGTGGAGAATCCCTATGAACTCTGTTTGGAATGGAAGAAGAAAATGGAGTATAGGGGAGTGATAGCAGCGAGACATTAGCCACTAGGGGGTTGGGAGAGGGTACTTTGTCACTTGGCAGGGTACTATCTATATGACGATGTGGAATAAGTGAGGACTGAACAGGGGAGGATAAACTTTGTTTTAAACTGGCATTTATCTAGCGTCCATTACATTCATGGCCTCTGGACGACCTTGAGGTGTGGGCGAATATATGAATGGATACTGGAAATTACGGAAAAGTCATGTCTGAACGAATAATCTCTTTCGTAACTTCCTTAGTTTGTTTTTAAACCTAACAGGGATGTATTCACTATTTGGGATATCTGGTTTAGTCACTTTAAAAGGTGCAACACTGACAAGACATAAATTATTATTATGGTAAAGCACCTAGTGAGTTATTAACTTCGTAATAGGAAGGAAAAATATGTCCCAATTAAGATCATGTAGTATTTCTCGGTATTAGACCAGTTAATTTGAGCATAGTTTCTATGAGAATCAAGAGGATCGTTTGTTTCACTCTTAGTACATGAACATTCATTGACAATTGACTAGCAAATGACAACTTTGTGGTCGCTGCCAGGAAATTCAACTATTCAAGACTAGTACTGATGAGTAGTTTGGGGCATTTTGTAAAAGATTAAGGCTAATAATAATAATTTATTCTCAAGTAACAATTTGTACATAAGTTGGACTTTCGTGTAGCTTTACGTACTACTTGAGTCCATGCATTACTTTCAAGTATTCCAAAGAATTTATCAAGGTGTGGAGGTCCATGCAAGGGGTTCCAAGTAATAGAAGGCATATTGAAATCTCCTCCTATCAACTTGGTCATAGGAAGCAATGATAATGATGCGAATAAATGACCTAATTGTTGGGTAAAAGTATGGGTAGCATAAATACAACCTATCAGGAATTGATAATGAAAACAGTTGTCAATACTGACAAATATAGCGTCATCTAAAAGTTCACTACCTTTTGGGGAGATAAGAGGTGATGAAAAATCGGATAGAACATATATTATACATCCTCCGCCTTTTCCTGAATTCCTATCTTTGCGGTATATGACATAGTTATCAACTTGAAGTGTAAGGTCTGAGATATCGGGAGTACACCAAGTTTCGGTTATTAAGACACAGCATGGGTTAACTGAGTACATTGAAGATTTAAGATGAGTGATTTTATTGAAGATGGAACGGGAGTTAAATAGAATAGTGGAGAACTGTATAGGACTAATCAAATTAGATAGGTCACGGGTTACCTGAGTTAGTGGAGAATCCCTATGAACTCTGTTTGGAATGGAAGAAGAAAATGGAGTATAGGGGAGTGATAGCAGCGAGACATTAGCCACTAGGGGGTTGGGAGAGGGTACTTTGTCACTTGGCAGGGTACTATCTATATGACGATGTGGAATAAGTGAGGACTGAACAGGGGAGGATAAACTTTGTTTTAAACTGGCATTTATCTAGCGTCCATTACATTCATGGCCTCTGGACGACCTTGAGGTGTGGGCGAATAACAGGATGGGTTCTTGTCACCAATACGAGGAGTTACATTTTGACAGAAAATGTAGACGTCCAACCTTTTACGTAATATAAAGCAATCTCCAAGTTCTGAAAGGAAAGAAGGAGGACAAGCAGCAGAACGGAGCAACCGTATTATGACAGCCATACTTTTCTGATTATTTAACTAGTATATTATTACCTGTACTAGTTAAAATGATAGGCCGAATGTTAGACAACAATTACAAATTTCTATCCTAACCCTACAACGGTAAGGAATTAAACCCCTGAGTCTATTACATCAAGATCTCGAAAGTGAGCATATGTGTAGTAGGATCAAACTTCTACGTTGTCTGACCAGAGTATGATGAACTGATAGTTGTGGCATGGAGTTTCAGTCCCAATTAACAGGGACGTTTGATCAGTCATAATAACAACTCAAATACATGCAAATCCAGAAATAAAGTATGAAAATATAGGAAAAGGCATGAGTATGTAAATGTGCTCCACAGAAGTCCACCCAGTAAATGACCAGAGCAACTTCTTTATTTAATAATGATAATAATAATTTCACTCAATAGTATGTTTAGTGAAATATGAATTTTCGGCATACAGCAAGTAGCGAGTCACTGGGATAGTAACATGTAGGCTAGTAAACTAGAGACAAACGCTTCCCAAAATGCGTCATACCGACCGCCTTCAACTAGTTGTGTCTGCCGAAACAAACGTGATCAGCATCAATGTCGAGAGCCTATGCAACAATTTATTTTATGGATTATTTACCGCAGCAAAGTCCAGAGGAATTTTGGTACAAGTATTTATAAACAACTGCCTACGCAAGATACTGAATGTCCGCTGGCCGGAAACCATCAGCTACAGCTTACTATGGAAGAGGACAAACTAACTTGTAGCCGAAGAGGTTATTAGGAAAAGACGTTGGAAATGGATAGGACATACATTGCGGAAACCACCAGACTGCATCACGAGACAAGCATTAACATGGAATCCTGTTGGGAAGTGGAAAGGAGGAAGGTCAAAGAACAGGCTGCGCCGAGAATTGGAAGCCGACGTTTAAAGATGAACAGCAACTGGAAACAATTGGAAAGAATTGCTCAGGACAGAGTTAAATGGAAAATCCTGGTGAGCGGCGTATGCCCCTTAGTGAGGAGTAACGGGCGTAAGTAAGTAAAGTAGTAAGCCCACTCCAGCCCACATTTTATTCACTAGTGAAGTGCACGCCGTATGTGACTAACCTTTGTCGTATAACCAGAGTAGCTTCTAACGATTAACCACACTGTACGGATAAGGAAAAATCAAAAGGTAGTCATAAGTAGTGATGAAGATATATTTGTCTGTACGTAGAGCATAAACGAGATAGCATTATCTATGCTAGGTGACTAGAGAAGGAGTTGATTCCTAACGGTGGGTTATATCATGATTTGGTGGTGATGTTTGATAAAGCGCCTTCAGCCAGCTATGTTTACCGAAATAAAAATGTCTAACATCGATGATATGGTCTATACAACTATTTATTTTGGGAATTATTTACCACTAAAACCCTTACTCACTGTTATCAGCAGCACAAAAAATTCCCAGTCCGAGCTTATATATTCTCTGCTATTCCAAAATTAAACGTGTGAAGAAGTCCTATGTGGGACACTTTGTTGACAGCTTTGCTGAAGTCCATTAACATTGTAGTAACAGGGAATTTTTAGTCGATCAAAAACACATTTCTATCTTGAGGGACAGTTTTTCTCTGTTACAACAAGTATCGTACTTTTCATAGCCGAGAACCCATTTTTATCGTCTAGAAGCAAATTTAAGAGAACATTTGGTCCTCCAATTCTGCTAAAAAAGACGAACTTGGAATGATTGATACTGTAGGATCTATTGATATCCATAACTCCATATTCAACCCTTTACCTTTCAGTTTCGGAAGCAATACAATCAATATTGCCCTCTCCAAAACCAAGAGCACTCCGACCATCTAGACAGTGACCTTAAAAAATGACAGTTCGCTGATTCTGCCAATCAAAGTTGAAGTTGAAACCTGAACTTGGATTATAGGACCAGAAGTTAAATCTTTGCGGCACTGAAGGTCACATGCTTTGGCAAAATGCCGTTTCCAGAACCGATACCGACAAATTTCAATTTGCACCAACCGACAGGACCGTTGTATCATTTCGGATCATTAGATGATGTTAACAATGTTATCCAAATGCTCTTATGGAAAATCTCTCAAGAACATCGTTATACTGGGCTAGGTTGCCTACAAGAGGAGCTTTTTCGGGTATGGATACTTTACTCTCACAAAACATCTTATTTTAAGTATTACCCTTCAGTTATTGACTTTCTCAAGAGCATTCGGATAAATACAGACTGCATACCGCGATTAGTAGAACATAGAAAGCTGATCCAAAGAATTAACACACATCTTTGGGCATATGCTACTACTCGTAACGTTCTAACCTTAAAAGATATGGAGGAGCTAATACGGGTATGTCTTGTGTTTTTTTAAATTTACTTTTACTGCTTCCTAACGCAACTATATGCCACAGTCCTATATAGCTAGAATTGCCGCAAAATTAATTTTTTGACTGACCTCTGCTCCAAGACTAATAATGCTTTGCTATTTTTATGGCTCACCAACGTATGACTGTTAGTTCAGTGTGTTTCATCTGAATCCTAAACGTTAACGACCAGATAACTTCCATAAAGTACATTCTGCGAAATAATTCATTCCAATGAAAAACACAGGGTATTCAATTATACAACTGGGTCATAGGTTTAATAGTTACTGAACTTACTTTGGTTTTGGCATTTGGTTGGCGTCAATAGCCCTCATAAGATTCGTTGCTCAACACTACTTAATTACCTAGTACGTAAGCTAAGATTACTTACCTAAATAACTACTTGTCTTTTATTCTAACAGTTGGAATCGCCAAGTGACTATCGACTCCTTGGTCCAGTCGTAAGGCTACCAGCTGCATTGGAAATACTTCAGACGACTGAATTCAACCAACGTGTAGTGACGTGTTTCACGGTTGGATGTACAAATCAGGCATTAAAAATGTGCACAGAGGATATTTTGGAGGAATTAAGACTTTGCATCTGTAGAAATAGATATCGTTTACCTTCAACAGTTAGTCGTGGATCAGTTTCCGCATGGTGGGAATCAATATTTACGCAACATATGTTAACAGTTTTGGATGATGTCGGTATTGTGCAACATAACAATCAGTCGCATACATTAGATCTACTAGCTAAATATGGAATAAGAATCAAGGGATTTTCTCATCTTGTCCAAGTAAGCTGGTTTTTACCTGGTTTTACAAAACCATAACAGAAAATTTCTTTGTGATTTACACATAAATACATCGTAGGTGCATCCATTCCTTGTCTTCCTCCAAAGTCTTAGCTTCTCAATTCATCATAATTTTCTTTTTGCGGAATCATAATTGCTTAAATCTTATCTTTGATCTGTAACTCTCTCCATTTGTACTAACTCTGTTACTACCTTTACTACTCTAGGATTTGGTCCGATAATTTAATCTCTATCCTCTAATTGGGGCATGACAACTTGAACTGATGTACGCATGTACTAAGTTCTACGTTGTGGCTGACTAACTATAAATACACTATATTTACAAGCTATCAGCAATATGACTTGGGTTTCTGTCATGATACCGGTGGACATGACTTTTACGGCCGAACTAATGAGGAACGGAGGATTTCTCATTGCGTTTCGGTTTATAGTTAAGTCTTGGTGTTATATACATATAATTTTAGAGGATAAATATTTTGTAATTTACCAGAGATTTCCGTGGGGGGAGGCATACTACAAAGAGCCTGAGTTTATAAATCTCTAATAAATCACTAAAAGTTAGAGGAAATCGTCGGTTTTGATTTAGAGGGCTGTAATTGGTTCATTTCGATTAAGACTTCCAAGGTCATTTTATAGTCGCTCAAGTTCGACCGTAAAAGTCATGTCTACCGTAGTGGATATTTACTTGTCGCATCGTAATTTTACAAATGTGTACGAGTATATGGTTAATTACTACTAAGAACAAGTAGGAAAGTCATTGTGAGTAATCAACTAACAAGATCCATCAGCTATTCTATCATAATATATTGTCTTTTTTTATAGGAAATTACAAATAATCTGCGACCTGAAAATTTGAATAAGGCAGCGAGGCTAGCACAAGATCAACTAGATAATGATATCCGTCAACTATATGAAAGTTTTGCGACCTCTTTATTAAGTGAATCCGCTTTACGTAAGTGGTTGGGTTGGGTTTTTACATTATTGATTTAATTCACAAATAGACTTAGTTATTTAAGAAACAAACACTGGCGCAAGTGCTTTTCTGATATTTTTTTTGCCGAATTTTGGAGTGAACACGTGTTGTGACTTAATGTTGAGTAAAATGTTCATTAGTTATTTATTATCTTAAGTATGAAAGCGTCTTGTTTTAATCCTACAGTTCCAGTAATATGTTAACAGTCTCAGAAATCCTTAAGGTATCAGCGATTATATTATGTAATATGGTTTAGTTGATAAGGTATTCAGCCTTCTATCCTTGTCACAGGATTCAATCTCACTCACCTATAGTCAAGTAATATCGCTAGCACTCACAATGTGACTTTGAGCTAGTTCATAAACCTATACTTGATGAGTTGTATTAGTAGATATCCTAATAGAATTAATAAAGTTAAAACAATTTTTGTACACTTTAAGTCATCTATCTTATATGTTTCTTAACTAACAATTTTGGAGAGCGTGTTCTATCCTAATATGTAATTTTAATTTATTTTTATAGAATCGTATCGATCTATGAAACCTATTAGTGTTCTCAAACATTTGGCGAATTGTTCTACACAGTTACATACTGAACTACAAAGTTGGGCTGAAGAAAGAAGTCTAGTATGGCCTAAAGGACATTTAGATTCACTATTGGTATTTGGTCAATTTATGCAACGTATTGCTGCAACTGGGGTAAGACTGTTAGCATACGTAGTATATGTGTATATACAGTATCTACAGAAATTTGCACTCGTTGAGGTAAAGTTTATCATCATCGTTATTCTTTAGGTTCTTTTTAATGTCTTCATTCTTTTCACATATTTTAGCCCTTTCGCACACTTGTACATTTACTCATACTAATTTTTAATACGGAATCAATGGATATTAAGAAATTATTGACTCGCGTCGTATCTTCTGTACATAAGACTGACAGGGTATTAGAATCGTCTTCAGTATCACCAACAGTGGTAAATAATCCTGAGCTTATTGACCTGACAACTAATTCAGATGACGAGTTATGTGAAATTTCACCACAAATTGACGGTACGATTATTATCATTTGTTAAAATTCATGTTGACTAACATTATTTGCTATTTTTGTTCTTTTTCTTGTCTGTGTTTAAAATGAGTTTCCTGTTACGAACCCATTCACCAAGTAATAATAGCCCATTAAATATCATCTGTCTGATTACAGTGAGGAATTTTTAGTCAAAAATATGCATGAAACATTTGTGAACAGTGGTTGTATCATTCGTATTCACTCAAACACTTGAGACCATTCTTTCCTACATGACATCTTTCGCTTACATAGTATATTTAAAATATGGATTCGGTAGTAATCACTTCTTATTTCTCAATAAGCTAGTTAAAAATATTCGAATTACCGTGTTAATGGTATTTAGGCTTCTCAGTAATGTGTGATAAGTTTTAAACATTTCGTGAATGTTTGTAAGTACGCGGTATTGCAAGTCGTGGTTAGTTAATTAAATCAAATTATTACTAGGAAAATTTATAGCTTGGAAAAATGGCAACCTAGAAGTTTGTGCAAACTACCGCTTCTTCGGCATTCATGTACTCGGTTTTCAAGCGCTCTGTTTACATAAGGGTGAATAACACTATCTGGTTTAAAATCAAGTGCTTTAAACGATAATACATTAGTTGTATTAAATATTCAGCTATTTTAATAATTTCTCTATACACAAACCACCACTTATGTTCAAAACCTATTTTTTGATTAACTGTTGATAAAACGAGTTACATATTAACAGTATTCTTTTTATAGCGCAATTCTAGCTACATTACTCGAAATATTAACACGATAGTGAATCCAATACCTAGTTTAATAGGTGAACATGAAGTACATACAGTTAAACAGAGCTTGTGCTCTACTCCAAATAATCCAAGACAACCCGCAACTATTAAGAAACACAAAAAAGTCAATAAATTGTTCTCCGCTCCAGCCGATGGTGATACGTAAAAAGTATATAGATAGTTTTACTCTTCTAGGCTATGTGAATTACATATTCAGAGTGTGGATTTTGTGACGCTTAATTTTTGGTGGTACGCTTGCGGTTTAAAATTCCAAAATGACAAGAATCTAAAACATCCATTTTTAGTTGATCAAAGTAGAATGTTTGAGAAGGAAATAAATATTGCAATAACCATACGAATGTTGTAATATTGAGTAATGGTTAAATAATATATGCTCTTGATTTTCACCAATTATGTTGTCGTTATGTTCCGTTGTTTTAGACGATCAAGCAGTACTGCTAACCCATATTGTATATAAATCAGGTATCAGTACATAAATCCTTATTTGATAAATATGTGGTGTAGATATTTATATTGGCTGATCACTGAGTAGTGGTCAGTGTCTCATTTATTTAGTTCTTACTGCTGGTCATATTTTATCTGCCAAGTCACAGTATGGTCACTAGTACTAATGACTTGGCGTATCTGCATTGTTGATGGGATTGATGCTCCATGTGTGATTTAAACTAGCACGAAATCTATGTTCAGGCATTTTTACCGACTATCTCTAACCGCTTAATATCAGAGTAGTACATACACTATCGAGTTACTAAGACTAGTAGCCGAGTTGCAACTTGATTTATTGAATCCAATCAGTATTGAGGTGTCCTATCAACAACCTTCATTTGTCTTATATATGTTGTAGACATCCACAAGAACTGACAAATACTATTATTGAATGAAATATTTAATATCCTCTTTATTACTTTTTCCAGATGTCACAACTACACATCCTAAATTAACAGAGATTATCAATAAATTTAACAGTTTACTAAGTCAGCATCAGCAAGGTGGTAATGTAAACAAATCAGACAATTTATGGTTATCATTAGCATCGTTGGAACGTGAAATATTAACACCAATTAATAAGAATTCTCAGTCTTTATTAAGCCTACTCTCAGAAGCTATCAATCAAGATGCGAATAATGTAAATTTAGTAAGTTAATTTTATATCTTTTTTGAAGAAACACTATCGTCTGTGTTATATAATGATTTTCAAATATTTTAAGCATTCTAGTTTCCAACCACTATATCTCAGGTATGAACTCCCGTTTTCACCTCTGTAACTGTGTAGCATCACTAATCCTTGTAGAAAATGTGACTGGAAACCAAGTCCATGAACCGCTACATGGTAAATATCTTAAACTACTGAATAGTATTCTGATAAGGAATTGGGAAAAGTGTGTAGTAATATAAAATAATTTAAACCACATAATTGGTGATATGATAGTTCACCAAAAGTACTTTTCACAAGTAGAGAAATAATGTGTAGAATTAGTGTAAAGAAGCCTAATACAATCATGATACAAGATACAGTATCCACCAGGAAAACCTCCTTTAGTTATGGAAGTTTACCCCACTTTTATGGAGAGCACATAAGAAAACTAAGGCAGAATCGCTACTTACTTCTGAACGAATTTTGTCCGATTACTTCTCAAGCCACTGAGTTGTACAGTCTTTAGGATCCCAGCCGAATAGTAGTGGTAAACCGAAGAATATCAACTCTACACAGCTATCTTTCATATCACGACACCATGTCAAAAACTAACCACATTTACATACAACCTGGGTGTCGTTAAATAATATGCGATTTTTAAGTTGCTGGGACGATATTTTGCAAAATATGACCTACCCATCAAAGACAGTATTTCATAATAGTAACATTAATTGAATTATTATCACCACAAGGTGGTCAATCGGTTAAGGTGTTCGGCTTCTACAGGTTTGAACCTCTTCTCAATAGCTACCCATTTAGATAACTGAGTAATATTTTTGGCCCTCGCATAACTAAACTATCATGTATACATCTATACTCAATATATGAGGAAAACAGTCAGAGTCGCTAAACCTGAACACAGTTGATCATGGACATCGTTAACACCTTGTTGTTACCAGGTATCAACGATCCTTCGAAGACAGACAGACAGACAGACAGTTGCAACGTAGAACTTGGTACATGCGTACGTCAGTTCAAGTTGCCATGCCTCAATTAGCAGATAGAGATTAAATTGTCGAATCAAATCCCAGAGTGGGGAAGGTAGTAACAGAGTTAGTCTTCATGGAAGGGAATAGAGACCGAGAAGATTTAAGAAAATATGATCCAGTAAAGAGAAAATTATGATAAGTTCAGAAACTTAGGATTTGGAGGAAGACAAGGAATGGATGCACCGGTGCCATTGCCAACGATTTTGAGCCATATCACCCAAAGTCTCTAACCATTTATTACGAGCGTCACGCGGACCCCAACCAGGTAGTCTGCACCTATTAACATGGCTCAGCCCAATTGTCAATGACTTAATGGACTGGTGCCATGTTTTGGTTTGGCCGCCCCTAGCTTTCTTCCAGCCTACTCCTACACCAGACAGCATTGCTCGTCGAGGTAGGCGGTGGTCAGGCATACGTAACACATGTCCTAACCACCTTAGCTGATGAAGATTTACTACTTCATCAATAGGCTTACCGTATCTACCTAGTACTCTATTCCTAACCCACGTATTGCTAACTCGGTGGTCCCAGAAAACACGAGCAATGCTTCGAAGACATCTATGATCGAATACCAGGGGCCTACGAATATCCTCTATCCTTAATGGCCATGTTTCGCAACCATAAAGTAAGACAGACCGAACTACTGTGCAGTAAACGCGTCCTTTGGTCAGTAGTCGGATGTCTCGCCTACGCCACAGATGACGCAAATTCCAAAAAGCTAATCGGGCCTTATGTATACGCGCAGAGACTTCAGCAGACACCAGACCGTCAGGGCTGATGAGGCTGCCAAGATAAGTCAAGCGGTCATCACATTCAACTGCCTCACTCCCTATCACTAACTTCGGTGTCGAATCAAGCCAATCCTGAAGTAACATTTTGCATTTGGGTGGAGAGAATCGCATCCCAAACATCCTTACATTCTTGTTTAAGGTAGTGAGAAGATTCTGCATTTTATCAGCATCTTCGCCTAAGAGAACTATATCATCTGCATATTCTAAGTCAGCTAGTTTATCTCCTGGAAGGAGGTCAACCCCGCCGAAGTCAGACGATGAAAATGTCAACTCTAAAAGTATATGAATGATAAAATTAAATAAAAATGGGGAAAGCGGACAACCTTGACGAACACCACTTGTGGTAATCAGTTCTGATGACAATCTGCCATAAGCTCTCACTCGACAGCCATTCATCAGTCATAAACAATATAGAGCCCGACATGTATGAGCGTTAACTCACTCTCACATGGAGAGATCAAATTATTATTATTAATGCCAGAATATAATTCGACGAAAATGGAGCTCTTTATGTATAAGATAAAGGAGTAAATGCATCTGAACTACTATCGCCAATTCTGAGTCATAAAATCGAGTGTCTCCAACTATTGATCATGATAATTATCACCAGGACCCCAAACAAGTCGTTTGTACTAGCCGATAGTGCTCAAACCAACAGTCCACGATTTCATTTGCTGATGCCACACCTTGGTTTATTATCCCCTAGTTTTATTTTAGCACACTCACCAGCCAACATCGCTCGTTGAAATAGGCGGCAGCTGAATATACGTAGTGAATATCTCAACCACTTTAGTCGATGAAAACTCTCAACTTCATCAACTGATTTGTTATTTTTGTCTAGTACACTGTTCATAACCTTAGAATTGCTTACTCGGTTGCTTGGAGATACGTGAACAATACTTCTAATATCTCTACAAATAATGATTTGTAACCTTCAAAGATAATCATATCTGGACACTAGACATAGGCAAATATAATTTATTCATGTGTGATACAACCAGATAAATTTCGTGTTGCATTATTAACTAGAAATCTTAGTCTTAGTTAAGATATTGTTTATTTCCTCCAGCCTTCGTTCAATATTAGTAATATTCAACAAGATAAAACAGCTGATATAGGAAACTGCAGTGAATCAAAGTCGGAGAAAATTGGCGCTCCACACGAAGATCCATCGACATCAAGTGATCTTGACCCAGGTTTAGTTTTTGAATTTGTCCAGAAATTAACATGTATCTCTCTAAGAAGCAAAGAGGTTAGTTGTGGTTGTAGATTTCATCATTATTATTTAGTTTAGTAATTACTGAGTTTTACATTTCTACGGGTTAATTAGCTGTTTTATTAATGTCTTTCTTGTTTATATATAATACATTTAATACAGAAATTAGTATGTATAGGTTCTACACAAAGTTGCATCACTTCCATCTATGATCTACAGACGAATGCGACTAACGATAGGTTTTCCAAAGGAAGTACATGTAAGCGACACATGAACAAGTAAGCCAACTTATACTTCATTGAAAGGCAATATTTCCTTGTGTCTATAGTTGATTATATACGAAAATACATTGCGCCAAATACCTTCCGAACTGATCTCTCTACAAGCACTTTCACATACACCAGTAGTGATATCCACCAGTGTTTTTTAAGTATGTGCACGTCCAATTATTCAGGGAACTCTATCTTGAGGTGTAATTGTAGTTGGCTTATGACTAACAAGTGGAATTCAGGATGCACATTTCGTCCCATTTGAAACGCGTCAACCGGGTGTTCCTGCAAATCCAATTGTTGATGTTCACACTAACACTTGAGCTCAGTTCATCTGTGTTAAGCACCATTGAGTTTCCAATTTAGCTGCTGAGTCCAGGTAGGCATACTCGTGTGACTGGATGCACATATACTTTGAATATGTTTTATCTTCCAGCCGACGTTGTCAAAAATTGAAATTAGTCTTTTGTTCTGCATGGATCCTGAACTGTTTATCCTGATGTAGTATTAGCTTACAGATATGATTAAATAAGGATTGTGACAGGGAAATGGAATCTACGATGCGCTCTTCGTCCTTTTAGTGACTCGTCAATCGTGTTTATCTGCTATATCGCAGAGTGGATGTGCGCCCCGTAACTATCTTGATTGGTTACATATTTTTCAGTAAATATATCACTTTTTTATTTATCCTTAATATCCTTTTTCCCCTAAAATGTTTAGGAATTATGTAAACTTGTTTGTGAAAATTTGAATATTATTCACTCACCAAAGTTGAATCAGTTTATTGATTCAATTTTATCACAACTTACAGATGATAATGAAATGAATAAAGTGAAGCCATTAGTATATCAGTAAGTTTCTTTCTTGTCTTTCTCGAGTTGTCATTGTACATTTTGAATGATCCATGAATGTAAGCCATAAGCAACGTAGGATCTGGCCTATATATCTATCGATGTAGGTCGCTATATTGTGTTAACACAGTTAAATAAAATTGTCAGTATGAATATCATAGAAGAATTAGTGAATTTGTGAAATATGAGGTATAAAATAATTTTGAAACTCAAGATATAAAAGAAAACAAAGAATGAATGCACCTACGCCACTGCGACCGATTTTCATTTACGTCATCCAACGTCTCCAACTACTAACTAGAATAATCTTATTGATCCTAATCAAGTAAACTCCATCTACCAACGTTGGCTCAGATAAACAGTCAGTGGCTTCGCACACTTATGCCACCTTTTGCATTGGGTCCCCTAACCCTCTTCTAAACTACTTCTACACTAGCTAACATTATGCATTGAGATGAGTTATGATTGGGCATACATAAAATGCATTATAAAGCCGCCTCAAACGATGATGACATACAGTATTAAAAGCCGATTATCTATCTTTGCGTCTTACGTCAGCATTGTTCATCTGATGGTCACAGCATACATAAAGAATGCTTCTGTGACATACATGATCAAATACTAGTAACCTTTGATTACTATCTGTGTTTAAATGTGTTTCGTCTGAAAAACATCTGAAACTCAAATTAGCTGTTAGGCAATCTCAAATCAGAATTTTAAATGCAAATGTCGAAACAGTCCGGTTGTATGGAGCTGAAACTTGTATGGAGAACTACGAAAAGCATCATTTAAAAGATACAAATATGTATAAACAGTTGTTTACGCGAGATACTTTGGATCCGTTGGCGAGATACCATCAACATCAATCTTCTGTGGTAGAGAACAAATTAACCGAGATTCAGGTGAAGAAATTATGAAAAGACGCTGGAAGTGGATAGGACATACATCGAGGAAATCACCAAACTGTATCATAAAACAAGCACTAACTAGGAATACTCAAGGTCAAAAGGGGAAGGAGAAAGACATAAGAACACATTGCTTTGGGAATCAGAGGCAGACGTGAGAAAAATAAAATACACTCGGGAAAAACAGGGAAGGAGATGTAAGGACGGAGTTGGTTGGAAAATGCTGGTCGGCGACTTATGCTCCATGAGTAACGGGTAACGCGTTGAATGATTGAAATGCATTTCACATTTGTTAAGGGAAGCATGGAGAACCTCTGCTTAGTATGCTATTCCTACAGAGGTAGTCGTTTATTAAAGCTTACTATAGAGTCTACGGATTGAAGTAATGTAGTCAGAAACTTAGCCAAAACCCATGTATAACTCGGGTTGTTTTAAGTTGTTTTACTTTTATAATGTTTTACTTTCGTTGTTAAAAGCAAGCATCTGTATAGATTTAGTTGTCTAAGGGAAACAGAAGTTTGCTTTAATGCAGTCTGCTGTACAACCTCACCTTCAAATTTTTTAATCTTATCGCTTCCCAACCAATGTGGTTATTGTAAAAGCCTTTAAAGAAACCAGTGTCCCAACTTATTTAGCTCAACTGGTTTATCATGATGTGAAAGTCTAATCACCACGTCGAGGTTTCAGTTGCTGTCACGAGTTAGGTTTTTGAATCGAAATTAATTATCATTATAATGACGTAGTATTTTATGGTTTGTATCTAAAAAATTATATTATAATTTTCATTCGGTTTTTAGCCATCGTGTTCATTTACCTAGTATTTTGACTATGGAAGAGATTCAACGATCATCATCGTCATCTGATATTGTCTCACGTTTGCTTACTCAACGTGAATGTGTACTAAATTTCCTATCGGCTTGTCCATCTTTAGTGAACCTGGAAGTATGGTCTCAATGGCATCAAGATTGTTTATTCTATGATCGTTGGGGTAGTTTAGATTCATTCCTTATAGAGTCTGGGGCTGATAAAGGTGAGTTTCCTTTTTAAAGACAAGTTTTTTCAAACCCAGTGCCACTACTCAAACAGTATTTTCTCTCTACACTATGAGTTTTTTGAAAATGTTTCTAAGTCAGTGTTATTTGAATTCTTACTGTTTGTTACTCATCGTAATCATTTTGCTTCAGCAAATTATAATTTCCCTTCCTGTAGAGTATTGGTTTAGTCATGATGTCTTTGAACTTCTAGCTGTTAAGTTTCAGGTTTTAACCCTTCTCCATTTGCTTAGGTTTTAGCAGCTAGTCATGAATACCATAGGGCATGGCATATTAAATACGTTATTGCATGTTGCATATCATATTGGCGCGTTGCAATCAAATTAATATGATTAATGCTAGGATATAATCCAACACGAAGAAAAGAAATTAAAGCATATGCTAGAGTATAATGGAAGGCATTTACGAAACTGTTATGAATTCTCTGCCATATCACCACACATTATTTTTAACTACTAATCGCGATTATCGCGTGGACTTCAACCAGGCAGTAAACTGCATCTGTTAATACTGATCAGTCCAATAGTCAGGGATACCATTGAGTTGTGCTATGTTTTAGTTTAGTTTCATCCCAACACACTCCACTAGCCATCATATTGTGTCAACATAAATGATGGTTTAGTACACGATACATTTCAGTCACGTTAATCAATGAAAATTTCCAACATCATCAGTCGATTTGGCATCTTTGTTTAATACACTGTCTGATCTCTAGGTCGGTTACTCAGTTGTTCGAGGGTACGTAAGCGATTTTGCGGAAATGCCTATGACCAAAGTCCTGCATCATACGCATGTCTTCCGTTTAAGTAAAAGAAATGTATAAAAATCAACCGTGATTAACAGTGGTGACAACTAATGTGCCAGGCATAGATTCATTTATTCAGCTTTAGTCAAACTTTGTGTGTAGAGATTGATATAACTTACTGAGTCGAGATTAGTTCCTTCCACAGCGTGGGCAACTGGGAAGAGATAACCGCCCTCATACCGTTAACAACACGCAAGATCACCGCCATTTTAATCAAACTCCTATTCCTAATGTTTATCCTGCCCCCACCTTCAAGCCTAAATCCTTATCTTCAACTTCCTCCTGTGTCATTAGTGCTAACGATTCCGGCCTACGAAATAACGTCCCGAGCATACTAAGACCCCGCTCCAAACTTCACATTGGTGCATTCAATGTACGAACCCTGTGTCAAATAGGGCAACAAGCCTCCCTAGCTAAAACATTAGAATCCCGCGCCATTGATGTAAGTTGTGTCTCCGAAACACGCATACAGGATCCTAGTGTGGTCATTCACTTGGCCTCACCTAGTCAGAGTGAACAACCTTCGCGATATATTCTTCGTTTATCTGGCGATTCAACAGCAACTTCTCGTGGGCTCGCCGGTGTAGGTATTGCGATAAATATGAAAGCAGAACAGGCGCTTCTTGAATGGATTCCTGTCGACAGTCGCCTATGTGCCGTCCGACTAAATGGTTCAGTAAGAACTCGGAAAGATAGGGACACACGCCGTTGTCTTTTCGTTGTTTCTGCCTACGCATGGCATCAGTCCATGAAGTCACTGACTGCTAGTTTAAGTCGTGTCGGTAGCTTCAGACTACCTGGATGGGGTCCTCGCGATTACCGTAACCAGTGGCTAGAAACACTGAGTGACATGGTCTAGAATCGGTCACAATGGTGCAGATGAATTCACTCATTGTCCTCCCTTAAATCATGAGCTTTAAATTATTCCATAACTTTCTTTCTACGCTTTCTGAACCACATTCTATATGTTCACACTCGTTGTTTCTATTATTATTTTATTTTATTGAAGTAAGTTCTACTAATGGTGGTGGTGTTAATCTTGCGTTGCCATGGTGGTATGGCAACTTGAACCGATGCACACATGTGCCAGGTTCTATGTTGATTGTACATACATACATGCATACAGAGATTAGTTCGCTCAACTATGACTCACTTTTGTGTAGACTGAATATTGCATCTTGCTGAACAAACCGAAGTATTTGGAGCGGGACTGGGACTGACGACCTACTTTTTTAAAGAAAAACGCCTTTACCAAATAAGTACTCCTCTACTTTATGTATGATGGCTAGTGATGTTAGTACCCGGTTGCCCAAACTAATGTAGATGAAATGGCGCTTGAACCCACAACTTATTATTTGTTAACCGCTAAATCACTACTCTGATTACAATATCCACACACTGTTGATACATGAAAATAGTTTTATCTCGTGTTTCGTATCTTTAAGAAAACTGCATTTATTCCTTGAATTAATCTTATGGTTGTCTATTCTTTCGTACTTATAATTCTTTTAATATCTCTTTTAGTATGTGGTCAATTCAATTTAATTGCTATACGTCTACTCCCATCTGGTGGTATTGGTGATAGCCCATTATTACGACTTACTGCACATCCTTCATTGAGTGATTTGAAAAATGCATTAGAAAAATGGCAGTGCTGTCGTAATTCATTTACAATCCGACTTGTAATAGATTATATAATTGGTTCAGTTATCAAAGCTAATAAATTGACAAGCGAACAAGTATGTTCCACCATCGTAAATCAGTTCACAACCGTCAACACTTCAGGTTTGGTTGCATTTTTAATGACTTAATTGGTGGGTTTATTCTTTGTAGATTCAAATGAATGGATCTATTTTGTACATAATTTACTAATGGAGTTACCATTTAAATTTCTGGGTTTGGTTTTTTATTCGGTAAGTTTTTGAATGCTTGTTGTGTTTTGTATATATAACTTCCTTGTTCGCTTTACTGATCGTATTGTGATTACAAACTGCAGACCAACAGGTAATCAGTTGTGCCTCAAGTAGCTTACCAGAGAAACATCTTAGACTATGGGACTGAATAGTATGTGTCCGAATCCCACAGGGAGCCCGTTTCTTCAAACTTACAAGTACACTTTACTGACGGGTTCCATGTAGCTCGAAACCAAAGTCGGCTGGGTTTTCTCGTTGATTATCTTCAATCAATTCAACAATAAAACGTAGTAAACACGTTGCTAAGTTATTTAGACTAGCCTGTATATGACAATTTGACCTTTTGAGTTTAGTTAGCACTAACCAAGACTAGACAAACATAACACTAGTCACAACTCAGTCATCAGTCGGTATAGTTACAAATCTGAATTTATCTTTGATGCATACATGTTTTGTGGATTCTGTGAATGTATAACCGTTCGAATCTTTATACATTCATGCCAGATCCTATGTTGTTTATGTCTGGTTACCTGACTTTTGTTCCAAGAGCTCAGGTTGTAGTTGTATTTATTTATGTATAGTTCAGTGTATTGATTTCTTTGCACGATAATAGTATTATTTACTGTTGTTTTTTCAAAGCTCACAACTCGCATGTTATAAGACAACTGAAGTAATAATATTGAAGTAAATGTAGAGTCCCGGTTAGTGATGGTAAATTCATTGATGATGCTGTGAATCTGTCCTTAATAAAGTGGTTTCGAAAATTCTATTTTGCATACCCAGTCACTGATTAGTATAGGGGTAGAGGGGTTGGGAAAACCGTCATAGACATCAGATGAAGGTATGAGGTTATCTCAAGCAGTAATTGGCTGTTGATATGAGTCGTGTCGAGAATCGCTTACTACAACAGCCATTAGACGATAACCAACAAACGTATGATCCTTGGACGAATTCATACTGTTTAATGTACAGGTAAGTAGTGAAAGTAAGTTATTTACTTCAAACAGTCAGGATTTGAGGGATGTCTTCGTATAACAAAGTGACAAGGTTATAAAGTTTTGGATATAAAATCTCATACTTCACTTTACTCTGCTCTTTTCCATCTCTAGTGTTTAGGCTTTTACATGAAACGAGCTGATACATCATGTGTGACACACCTCAAATAATTTTTCCCTTGGGTTCCATGATCTTGATCTCAGGTAGTCAAAACTATCTTTAACCCTGTTTTCTTTTCAGGTACCTCAATCATCATTCTAATGTGTGAACTTTATATATATATGTGTTCTATCCCTGTTAGGGACAAAACGGTTGTCCTGATTTTCAATGGTTTCCTAGCTTAAATTAGTCTCTGATGCATAATTTTACACTGAACAATCTCCCCGATCCCGTTTTAATTGCAGTAATCTGTACTTAGTAAGTGAACCGGTAAACATTTGTGATAGGTTCTGCCATTTAAATGACAGACTAATTAGAAAACTCATCAGAGTTGTAAAATATATTACTGATTTGTAAGAGTGTGCTGCTTTTTAAACTCAAATGAATATCACTCTTTTTATTGTTAACTCCTTTAGATTATTATCCCAAGTTTCGAATCAGCTGGAATGCGTAGTTCTACGTCATGGCCATTAGATATCCCAGATATTTCATTGGCTAATTCATCGATCAGTTATAGTTTCCTACATATCCTCTTTCATAATATCCTTCCATTAAACAATACGTGTACTGAAGAAAGAAATTCACAGTTGGATCAAATTCACTTGATCTCATCTGTCGGCAGTATTGGTTATCAGTTGAAATGGCCAGCTTATATTAAGTATTTTGAAGAGAATCGTTTCAAGTTAATTGACACACCAGTCACCGATGCTGCTAATCATATTGTTGATAGTGATAAAATACAAAATGCTGATGTCTCTTGTCAATTATCAACAATTTCTATCATTCCTTCATTACCAGAGCCACAAGTTACATCTGAAAATGATGATGATGGGCGAGCTCCAAGTTCTTTTGAATTACTCGAAAATAATGAGGTAAGCTAATGTTATATATCATTTCACTTTTATTTTTCTTGGAACCTCTCAGTGTGCACTTAGTCCTCACATCGCTGAATGGGCACCCATTGACTTACAGTTTTAACTTCAATCAATTCGTAGTATTCGTTGACTGTCGTCTAATGCTACTGGTGGGTAACTGTCTCATTCACTGGTAAGGCTTATGAGTGCTTACTGCCGGCGAAACCAATACTACGACGGACTATTTCTTGACATGAACACAGTATTCATATCCGTCGACCAAGAGGCACTATGAGCGTATTTTTTATTGAAAGGCTTGCCAAATAAGTATATGAAGCTTATGGAAGCTCTCTACTGGAACAATGCCTGTTGATTCATAAATTATGGTGTACCGTCATGCGAATTGTTAATTCTATGTTATTTACGTCATGATTGACTCCTTTTTCTCTTTCTTTTTTAATTCGTGGATTTCATATAAAATTCAGCTTTTTTTGCTTTGTCTTCCAGGATAATTTGGCTAATACTCCCATTCTAAATAACGATGTCATTAGGAATGACAAACATATTATGACAACAACTGATTCTAAGAATGTATCTGATCGTTGTCAATTTATTGAAGAGATAAGACGTCGAGAATTTGGATTTGGTGTTGAATTAAGTGATGAAGCAGCTGATCTAGTACAAGTGAGTTATAATTAGCTTTATAATTTTAGTAAGGAAATAATTTGTATTGCGATTATACAAAAAGGGGTGTTAAGAATTTTTTTATCATGCTTTACAAGTTAATTTCTGTTTATTACAGACAATTTGTAGCAGAAGACTAAAATCCAATCTCTATATAGTCACTTCAATTTAGACATATTTGTATTGGACACAGAAAAACATATTCCAAAAGAGCAGCTGAATAGAGAGATTAAATGATCATATACAAACACTTAAACTTAATACCTTTCTTCACTAGATGCACCTCTATTGTCAATAACAACGATATTTGTTACTAACGGAACATACATACAATGAGTTAAACAAACATAAAGTTCAGTAAAGTTCATTGGGAGCAGTAGCAATAATAAAATAAGTAGATTGTACGTTTGTCAATCACAATACATACATATCATTAGAGTGGTGCGTTGTAATTACTCCCATAGATAATGAAGAAACTTTCATAAGCTACGACGAGTGAGAGGTTGGATATATTCTATTCAAGCACCGTTTAGTAGCATTTCTAAGAGTTTCAACATGGTGCCATTTTATTAGTTAATTACGCAGTTTATTGCCCTCTGTTCGTATGATTTTTATTCAGTTTAAACCTATTAATACACGTGAGTTAAAGTCTTCTTTTCCTCTGCGTTTTAATTTTACTATTTGGGGTGTGGGTTGGTTTTGAGAGCCGAGTTCAGAAAAACGAATATTCATATATCTAGCAGTAGTCTAAGTTTAACTTCGAGGTCTATCAACCACTGCTCTTATCTTACCTTATGTTGCCCATCTTTGATGCAATTATAAGAAGCTAAGTGCTTCAAAGTTGACCTTTGATTCCTAATATAGTGAAACTGGCGATTTGTATGATTTAAGTATATTTTTATTTTCATCGTAATTGTGGACTGAGCTGTTACTCGGACGCCCAAACTGAAACAGGTGGTTTCCTTAAAAGACAACGCTTCGACATTTTGATCCAGCGGTTTAATTTAGTGGAGTTACATTATAAAATGCCGTCCTATATTGGCGGTGATCAAAATAGATTAGAACATCATTCATTTCCCCAACCTATTGGAGTTCATATATGCCGTTGGTGGTTTTTCGTATCCACTAACACAGTTTAAGCACCGAACATCCACTATTCCTCTTTCACAAAATGCACACTATACATTAAGCAGGTGAGCACGACTTCCCTGTTAACTCCATGGATGAAATAAAATATTTTCTCTCTTTTCTTCTATGCCTTCTTTAATTCAGAGAGTTGAAGGAAAACTATCTCGTAGTCTGGTTCAATTATCCGAAGAGCTTTATGGTCTCCCGGGTCATTTCCTACTAGAACTTATTCAAAATGCTGATGATAATACTTATGATACAAATGATATACCTACATTAGAATTTCATTTATCCACTATTACTTCTTCAATGAATAACAATAATGAAGGTAATATTAGTAATCAACAATTATCTTTACTTGTCATGAATAATGAATCAGTTGGATTTAGTGAAAATGATATGTCTGCATTATGTGATATTGGTCAGAGTACAAAAATAACTCAACGTGATACGAAGATTGGTAAGTTATTCACAGATCTTTTTCTATTTTGTTTTTATTATCAGTTTGTAGTCGCTTGATATTAGTCGTGTTATCTTATCGTGTTGCCATATCACATTAGCACACTGAACAAAACTTATACCAGAGCATAGTTTGAAATGAACAAATGAAAAGGATATTGGAGCTTAAAATCTAGAAGATAAAGTGAATGCACTTACATTACTTTGATTGAATTTGAACCATGTCACCCAGTGTCTTTAAATGATAGTTTTGTGCATTATCCAACGTTGTTAAATGATGCGATTCAATCGACTGCAAATTCTTTTTGACGTAGATTCTATGCTAGTAGACACAGATCTCTAAGGCGTAATATGCTTCCTTTTAGGTATGGAATCAAGGTCACTCAGTGTCAGCTGAGATGTTTCCAATCAGTGACACTAATTCGTCACCGAGTTGCAATTTGTTTCATCACTTAGTGCTTTCTGAATTCTTACAGTCAAATTGTATTATAGCTACTAGCCTTATTTATAAGCAATATAATGCACAATATTTAATTCACGATGGCTTTCTTCTAATTATCTCAAATGATGTATTATCAAGTCACTTAAACTGGCCATTCGTTCACGTACAACGTAGAACCCGACGCGTATACTTATGGGTCCAAGTTGCCATATCACATCAGAATAACGTGATCAAATTCACATGATTAACAAAACAGCATACTTCAACAGAAAGGAATTAAGTACGAAAGAACAATGAGACTTAGAATCTAGCAGAACATAAAGAGTGAATAAATTTACACCACCGTTACTAATTTTAACCCTTGTCACCAAGCGCCTCTAACCACTAATCACGACTATCACGCTGACCCCAACCGGATAACCTGCATCTACCAACTTGGCCTAGACTAGTAATCAAAGACTTCATGGACTGATGCCATGTTTTATTTTAGCTGGCTCTACTTCTTTTCCATCCTACTTCTACCCAGCCAACACAGCACAATATGGCAGACAGCTGTCATACATATACAACACGTCCTAACCATCTCAGTCGATGTTAGTTTAAAACCTCTTCGATTGATTTACAGTGTTTTCTTATTGCCACTTAAACTAGTGGCCATATTACAACTTCGTTTTTATGCTTATTAGTTTATCTAAATGAAGTTCGTTTTTTATTAATTGACAGGACGTAAAGGTATCGGCTTCAAATCAGTATTTAATATTACTAATACACCAGAAGTACATTCTAACGGTTTTCACGTACGTTTTCATCGACAGGCAAAAGCTATAAACTCAATTTCATCCAAAACACCATCATTAATATTAATACCTGAATGGTGTAATCAATTGTTAATGACAAAGTCAAACTCTAAATCTTATAATGAAATACCTGAATGGTGTAAAACTTTATTTGTTCTACCACTAAACTCTGAAATAGTTAATAATCATTCTATGATAGATCAATCGCCTGTTGTCTATGTTACTCAACTCATTCAAACAACATTTAATGCTAGTTTGATGCTCTTTCTTAGACGTTTACAGTGTCTTACATTTTCTTCCATAGAAGTAAGTCGATTTGTGAATTTATTTAGTATTTCTTTATGTTTTACCGTACAAATAGTATACGACCATAAAAGAACTGACAGTTTTGCTGCCTTATACTACTAACTAGTAGACAGAATTGTTGATGAGTAAATTTTTGCATTTCGGATGGGCGAAAAACAGTGATGAGAACTAAACTTTTATTCTTAGCTTTACAAATAGTTTGTATATTAGTGAATGAGGTGTTACTAAAGAGATAGTGCAGGATCTATTTATAAGTTTTTGAAATAGTTTTGCTAACTAAACTGACATTTGGTTCGCTTAAAATAAATCTGTTACTTCTGTGATAGCTGAAAGTTATTAGCTGGAAACAATAAATCTGACTTACACTCATCGTTGCAGTGTTGTGGTGGATATTGCTTTTTGCTTACAATTTGAACTTGTTCTACGCAATGCTATTCAGGTGGAGCAGTGGCTTAGTTGTAGAAATTTTATGTTATTCTGTCACTGAGTCGTATGTTCTCATTCCACTTCACTAACTTCAATTTAAGCAAGTATATAGTGTCAATATCCTTCACACTTTCACTATGGCACAAATCTGCACCTGGTAAGTAAGTTATGACTATTATTATCTAAACTGTTGAGTGACTTACTGTTCCCAACCGCTCCTAACATTTATGTGACTGACTTACATAACTTAGTAGTATAAACGCATTGGTTTGGAACTACCATGTTACGTCTCTCACTCTAACCCACAAAACCGGTAATAACAACAGTACTGTTTACTTTCTTAGAATATTTTTTATTTGACCTTAAATACTTTGTTGTTTTTATTCAATTCATAATTTCATTGAAGTCCAATATTTATTGGAGAGTTAAACGTACCTCGAAAACTCTGTCAACTTTGTCATTGGGGAAGGTTAAATGTTTTGCTGAATTAATAACAGTTCATGAAACTCAAAGTAACTTATCAGCGGATGGTGAGAAAAATACACTACATAAATGGTTTTGTTTTAAAGAAATAATTCCAGTCGATATGAAAGAGTTGAATAAGGTAAGTAATGGGTATAAACAGTAACGATAATTTTAAGTTTCACATTACTGATTGACTATGACTACATAATCGTCTTAGTATTGGAATTTGGTGCTATATTAATCTATGATGTCATCAATGATCATACTCGTGACATAGTGGATTAAGCGCTTGACTATTAGATTGAAGCTTTCTAGTGCTAGGATGAATCGGCTAGTGAATACTTCCTTGTCTCCTAATATTGTGTCTAGCTTAAGATAATCTATTGTGTTAACTACACGACCCTTAATTGATAGTATTTTAACGTATATGAAACAGTTTGCCGTTAACTGAAAAAATTAAATGGTGTGGGAATCGAACTACTACAATACAACTGACTGTACACAAACGTATGGAAGCTGACCACAGTTTAAAAAAATACAAATTTTGAGTGTTATTTTGTACGTATTAGTATCAGCATTGTATGAATGAATTTTGTGCTTTTTTTTAAAAGGGAAAATTAGGTGATGCAAACTCTTTGTTATACTTTACAAGTTGATTTTCACTTATTTCTAAATATTTACTGGATAGTTGGTTGAATTCATCCCAGACTGATGTTAGCAAGGTACCGGTGAAAACCAGGAGGCACTGGATGATCGTCAGGTTATGTCACAAATTGATAGAATTGGGAATTCTACCATTGGATGCCGGCCTAGTAGTTTAGAGGGTTAGGCATTCGCCTGAAGCCTCTGGGGCGGAATCTGGGGTGTGCACTGCTGAAGAGTCCAGTGCTAGAACGAAACAGCTGTCTTGTACCCCTTTGGCTTTCAATGATATCAATTCTGTGACGAATTCAATCAACTAGACTTAATATCATACTCCACAGACTATCTCATTTCATTTACTGGATAGTCTTTCTTCACAAATAGTTAGTGGTAAATTATAATCAACTCGTAAAGTATGGTGATTGATCTAAGCATTTTTTTTTACCTCTTCGACCTACAAACACTGGACGCAGTCAGTAGTTAGATCTGAGTTTAGCTTTACTGTATTATTGTATTTTCGTGTATATTAGAACATTTTGAGTGTTTACATTACTCTTGGTGTTCTATAAAGAGATTTTTAGTTTGTACATCGTTCATGTTATAAACTTACATCTACTGGATTACGTAATTGTGTGAGATTTGTTATTAATTTTATTTTAATCTTTAATTTGATTTCATCACAAGATTATTGACTTCCTAATCAACAACTTGGTGACATTCTAAATAAAAGTCAGGAGACAAATAATGAGAAAGGCTTTCTGATTTTGAAACCTAGGAATAATGCTCATGAATCATGGGTATTTATATATTGTTGTTATGTCTGTGTTTCATATACGGTTCATTACATCTTCTGTGAGATAAGAATTCGACAAATAATCATTATTATTTTCTGGATGGTAATGATGGTGAAATTTCTTCTTTTTCTAGAATCTTCCATCACAAACAGAAATATCACTGGCTGTTTCACTTACTGATCCAGAACCTTTACAACCATGTCCTATTTTTTCATATTTACCAGTACGTAGTGTTGGTCTACGATTTTTCGTTAATGGTAAGTTGTTTTGATATTTACTATTAACGCTACTGATTACTACTTTTTGTTCAATATATACTACTATTCTGATTTGTAATAGAATGATGGACAATTAATTTAGGTGCTCGAATTTTTGACTAATTATTCGCAAGTTTGAAGCAGCTGATTCGATTTAGGCAAACGGAGAATATCACTTGCTGTTACACCTGAAGTGTAAATTGTTTTCTTGAAGAATAAAATGTATACCTAATGACGTAGATACACGAGAAAAAATTGCACTTGGTTTATTAATCCTTTTTAAGACAGCATCATTCATCTATCATGATAATATGTTTAAGTTAAGAGTATTTTAGCTAAATCTAGTCTACTAACTATGGAGAAAACATTCACCAGGAGGATAATGATAACCCATCAGTAGTGCTTTATACCGTTGGCGCAAACGTCACTTTACCTACTTCAGTTTGGCTAGTCGATTACTGTCTCTTGTCTTCAAAGTGGTTGTGTAGTTCAAAGTTTGAATATATCCTAAGTTCTATCTTTGAAGAGACTGTGGGTTTATGTGGCCGATGGGTCCCCTACCAAGAAAATACAGTTTTCCAGTCTTTGGTGTTTTCAGTAGTACTCTAACTTATTGATTAAAGTAATGCTAAAGTTGAACTCATGGTGCTAGACAAAGAAGGTATATCGATTTATTAGGTTGTGATTGCTTATTCACTAAGGTGGCTGAAACGTAAGTCCAACTTTTGTCTACTTTATCCCGCAATGTTAGCCGACATAGGAGTCTGTCGGGAGAAAGCTAAGGACGGTGAAAATTAAATGTGACATAAGTCCCCTAAATTGTTGCCTGCCATTCTCAGCTATATCGGTAGGTGCAGACTATATGTTTCGGATCCACACGATTGTTGTATCTAGTCATTTAAGATGTTAGTTGCCATGACTCGAAATCAACTACCATGGTGTGGATGCATCCACTCCTTATTTTTCCTTGAATCCATGAGGCAAAAATTTTTATTTCGCTGCATTTCATTTTATCAACAGGTTCGTATTCTGTCAGTTATTTTATACAGTCATATCATGGATCAAGTCTATCAGTACCGCTACTCACGTTAAAGAAGACGTAGCTTTTTATATTTTCTTGTCATTTGAATTGTTATAAAAGAAGCATATTATCATCGAAAAGGCAAAGTGTAACAAGTGAATAGGTAAAGTGCGCAGAAAAATATACAGTTAATTGGAAATCAACCAAGGAAGATTTCTATAAGTTGGCAGAATTTATATCACATTATCAGTTAAACAGTAATCTAGGACAGACTCATGGCTGGCTTTTCATTTGTATGGTACTTGATAATATTTGTCATTCGTGCACAAGGTAAAACCTAGTAGAAATGTGCACAGGTATATTCTTACACCCCATTAGCCTATGAAGATGGAAATTAAGATAATGGAAGCCATGGCAACATATGTGGTTGTAAAAGGAGTTTGAGCACACAGAATATGATTCATAAAAGAAGAATCAATTTTTCGTAAGGATGTTATGTAAAAATTGCTAAAGAATATAAACACCGAATGAATTTGTATCATTGCGACTGACTTTGCGTCTTCATCTAGAGTCTTTATTCATTTATTACAACAGTCGCATGTTCTGCAGCCGGGTAATCTGAGGCATCTTTTGAACCCCTATCTTAGCTTCTATCAAAGATTGTAATAATACAGGTTAAATAACTATTATAATTTATATTTCATTTCCTTCTTTTTTATTGCCTTAGCTGATTTTGATTTAACTTCATCACGTGAAGATGTCGATTCAACAAGTGCATGGAATCGTTGGATTGTCGGAAAAATTCCGAATGTCTTTTCTGATATGATTGAATGTATTGAAAAAGTAAATACTGTTATTGTTTTACTATTATTACTGATAATCGTTTCCTGTATATGAGATTTGTCAGTAATATTAAATCGGTGATATTAAATCGGAAAATCTCACCTGGCTGTTCCGATTTCCGGGCTTTCGGATTAAATGCTATCTGGTATTTTCAGGATAATAAATTTAGAAATATCACGTTTTTAAATCCTCTTCGCTCTTCAAAGGACGTGAATTTTTTTAGTTTTTTGTAATTGGTTGATAGTAACACCGTGAACCAGGATGACTCGAACACTTTTTACGTTTCTGCACTCATCTATGATCCGTTCATTGACTTAACAAAGGCCTCACTGCATATGTGTAACTGAGTTGGTGCCGACTGGTTTACTTTTTCATTTTCATCCTTTCAACACCTTTGGTGGATAACTGTAAACAGTACCATTAATAATCTACACAAAACTTGTCTACAAGAAATTATTTTTTAAAAAAGTACGTCAGCTAACATTTATGTATGGTAAATCTGGTGATTTCGCGTATCTTTACCACGCCCATACTGTTGTCAGTCTTGGATTTGCTCACTTTAAATTCTACCGGCAGTAACTGATGGTCCTCCTGTATTAGAAGGAACTAAATTTATTTTAAGGTATTCTGTAAGTAAGAAGACCCTTGTTACTTTTCGTCTGCTTTATGCCCTTGAAAGAGTACTTCTTTCAGTAGAATCTGGATAGGTTTGGTGTGGTTTTGGCGATAACTACAGAGTCCGGTTACATACGGGCTGCATTTCACAACGCCTCACAGAATTCCGTTGTTAAGCGTAAAGTTTGAAAAGTACAGAGTTGCTGCATCATGAACTATTCATCGAAAGGTCGTACGTGAACGGCATCATACAGTTGTCCCTGTAACCCTGTAATCACACACTTATTTAATCTAAACTATTCCTAACCAAGTTTATCTTGTTCAGGTGAGCTGTGCTATGTTTCTGACTGATCTCTTCTAGATACCAAACATGCAGCTATAACATAAAATAACGTTAAATGCATTCTTTCCAGTTTGTTTAGTCAATAGGTCATGTAAAGTGTAGAATTTGGCACTTATATGGATTAGTCCAAGTGGCCACATGTCATTAACTTATCAAGACGAATACGAATGTTGTGAATTTATTAATTAGATCAGTATTAGTAAAAAGAACTGGATATTCAGAATACGACATGTAAAGAAAGAATTAATTTATGAAAATAAAAGTACACAATAATCTGAACCTCACGATTTAAGGACAAAGAGTGAATACATTGTACCACTGTTAATGATCCTGAGCCATGACATTCAGAGTTTTCAACCATTCCTTACAACATAAGCACGGACCCTAGCCATTTGGTCTCTACCAACAAACACGGATCAGGCTAACAGTCAGTGATTTCTTGGACGTATACCACTTTTAGAGTAACTGCTTCTACCTTTCTTTCCATCTCATTTTTATGCAACTCAACATTACGCTTCAAGGTTTACGATAGTTGAGCGTACGTAATTAATAACGTGACCATCTCAGTCGATGAAGATTTATAACTTGACTGACTAATCTACCGTCTCTCACTGATACTCTGTGTCTAACCTCAGAGTTACTAATTCATTGGTCCTAGCAAACGTAAGTAGTGTTGCGAAGATGTCTATGATCAGTACTAATAACTTACGAATATCATCTACTCTTAAAGCTAATGTTCACTTCCATAATCTAAAACAGATCAAACTTCAGATTATTTAAGCTTAATATTTGATTATTTTAATTATTATTTTTTTAATTTGTATGTTTATATTATCCTATTTATTACTTAGTTACCATTGTCATGTTTCACAGTCAAGTCAGATTCACCTCAATCGAATGCTGATGATTTGGGTTTTACACGTATTGGACTAGTTGGGCGTATTATTTCTTGCCTTCCGTACAATTTGTCATTGTCATCTACCTTGTGCCCAACTAATTTTTCATCAGTTAGTTATTCAGCGAACCGTTCCACGACATCATCATCAATAATGACAAGTGATAACGTTTTCTTTGGCCTACCAAATCAATTACGTGCTAAGTTATCACATCTTCCTTGGTTACCGGGTGTTCGACGAATGGACAGTTGTTTGCCTAATATTGATTCATGGCAATATGTGATTGCGTCACGGTTATTAGTTGTTCCAACATTACTGTCGCCAACAGCAGCATCTTCGATATCAATTTCGACTGAGAAAGATAATAGAGATTCTGTGAAAAAGATAAACTCTGTAAGCTACATGAAGTATGATTCGAGTTGAATCAATCTTGAGTGTCTTTGTTATTTATACTGCTTTATGCATGTCTTTTTGTGTCGGATTATTTCAGATACCCAACATTAGAAGCAACAATAGTTGACAAGTATACTTAAGTAGTATGCTACAATTAATATGTCATTCAGAGCACAATTATTATGCGTAAGAGTTTTCAGTGTTCAGTATTTAATTCCTTTTGCATGTAGTCTCTTTGGGCAAATTGTTCTTTGGTACAACCGGTTTCATATAATTTCATACACGTTAAATAAGTTAGTGGCTATCTGATCTCTGTTACTTAGTGGGTAGCACTGACACCTAAAGCGATTGGTATTAGGCTGAAATCCTAATGTTTAAATCAATAATTGGGTGCAGTTACACCCAGTTGACGTTTTCGAGTTTAGCCTAAACATACTTCCTGGATTCAACTGCTAGCCAGTTTTACTAAAACCTTTTTGCCTGTTTATTACTAAAGGAAATGTAAATCGTGAAGTGAGTTGCGGAAACGATGAAATACAACAAATGATTACGAGTTTAAATTTTCGTAACATTGGGATTTCGTATGGAATTTTTCACTGAACTTTTCCAAATTCGTATTCTTAACAACACTTCTTCATGGACAATTCAATTTCTATTTTCATAACCCACGTTTATAGTTATAGATAATATAAAGCTGAATGTTGTACATAATAATCATCCTTTGATTACCATGCGGGCATCCTACTTACATATATCACAAGTTGACAAAACCAAATGAGCTCTCTGATTGGTTGCCGAGATTTCGTAAGCAATTAGATATAACCTACTAGTGCTAACAATATCATTTCCACATTTGTATTAAGTGAAAGATCTTTATTATCTAATTGTTAATATTTAACACTATATTTTGATCAGTTGACATATTTTCATCCTTATTGATTTACTCTTGATGTGATTATTTTTTATGGAAGAAGTTGTAAAATAAATGATTCCAATAGACATGAACACTGGAATTGATGAGCTTCATATAGGACGAAGTTTACTAACACAATTTTATGCTTCTTTTTGTATATTTATTGATAGATTACTTCATCCAGTAATGATCTTATGCTATTACGTCTTCTAATTGATTACCTGGATATATTTGAACCACATCCAGAGGTATTATTATTACACTATGAAAATTCATCAGTGAATTCAATTGATGATGAAGACATTGTGAAAGATGTTATTGACATTGATAGTAATTATCAAGTTAATTATTTGATAAGTCGAATGAGAATGGAATCATTAAATTGGTTAGGTGCACAATCTATATCCATTGAATCTTTATTAGATTTAGCTACAAATTTAAAACCTGGTGAGTAATTTTGTTATTATTTATTGTTTTGTAAATTAAAGTTAATTTTCATAAGATCATTTCAGCTTCCCTGTGAGATATTCCACTCCGCCTGGAGCCCCCACAGGGTTTCTGCCGGTCCCAAGCCCGGATAAAGGAGGAGGGTTGGGCATGGGGTTAGCAACCCCATCCCGTAAAACAACTACCATGCTAAAAAACAGCTTACGAATAAAAATCTTTATAACCATTCTAACTCTGCCCTGGAAGTTGGAAGGACTAATATGACGCTTCATGGTGAAAGCCGAGCTCCTTCGGAAGCCATGAGGCCGATGCCTCCCCTTCTGACAACCGGAGCAACAATTAATATACTTGACCGACCCCAAACAGCTGTCCCCTGGGCACTGCGGTCACACTCTCAGGTCATCACGACCTACCCTAATCCTCTTTCTCTTTCAGGTTCCTCAAGAATGACCCTTCGACGGTGTGGGCAACCGGGAAGTGATAACCGCCCTCATACGTCTAATAGCACTCGAGTTCACCTTGTTCATGATCAAACTCGTTCTCCATCTCTGGTCTCTTCTTATAACACTTCTTCTCCTACAGTTTCTATGCGCGCCACTTTTACTGGTTACCCGAGTTCCCAAATTATCATACCAGGTCTCCTGAAGCCACGCTTTAAACTTCATGTTGGAGCTTTTAATGTGCACACGCTGTGTCAAATCGGTCAACAGGCTGCCTTAGCTAAAACATTAGAATCTCTTGCAATTGATGTATGCTGTGTCTCCGAAACACGCATACAGGATCCCAGTATGATCGTCCGTTTGACCTCACCTAGTCACTGCAATGGAACTCCACACTTCACTCTTCGTTTATCTGGAGACCCTACAGCTAGCTCACTTGGCCTTGCTGGTGTAGGTATAGCACTAAGCTTACGAGCAGAACAGGCTCTTCTCGAGTGGATTCCTGTAGACAGTCGTCTATGTGCTGTCCGTCTAAATGGCACAGTACGAACTCGGAAAGATAGGGACATACGCCGATGCCTTTTTGTCGTCTCTGCCTATGCCACCCCCCATTGACTGCAGCACAGATGAAGTGAAAGACGACTTCTATATGAAGTTCTCTAGCCTCCTTCAGAAAGCTAAGCACTCAGACATAGTAATTATTGCAGGAGATTTTAATGCCCAAGTAGGTAGACTAAATCAGGCTGAAAAGCACCTAGGTGGGTTACTCGGCATCCCAGGCCAGAGAACAGACAACGGAGATCGTCTGTTGCAGTTATGTTCGGACTACCGTTTATTCTTAGCTAGCACAAACTTTAAGCATAAGGCGAAACACTGTTTAACCTGGCGACCTCCAACATCTACGCAACGATGGACACAAATTGATCACATCGGCATCAGCTACCGTTGGAGAGGTTGTATAGAGGACTGCCGCTCTTTCTTGGGCACTTGCCTAGACTCTGACCATGCCCTAGTAAGAGCACGTATCTCTATGCGTTTTACTGGTCGCAGAAAGGTTACATCGGGCAAACCCTTTAGATATCACTTTGAGAGTGAGAACGCTAAGATTGCATTTAGGAATGGTTTGGCTAAGCATTTACTCGCCCATGACCAACAGGTTTCCCCCGAAGTAGCTTGGAATGATTTTAAAGCAGGTGTATACGCAGCAGCGCTATCAGTATCTAACCCAATCCAATGGTTATGAAAGACCATTGGATCTCTAGAACTTCTAGTGAACTGATGGAGGCTCGAAAACTCATTCCAGCAGGCTCGGAGTATGATGAAGAGCGACGACAACTGAAACGTAGACTGACAAAGAGTTTGCGTAAGGATCGTGAACAGTGGTGGGCAACAAAAGCAAAAGCGATAGAAGCATCAGCAGCGGCAGGCAATAGTAGACAGCTGTTCCGACTTATTAAGGACACCGGTATCAAAAAATCGGCAGTTAGTGAAATCATCTCTGAAAAAGATGGGTCGTTGGTCTAATCTCAACCTAGAAGATTAGAACGCTGGGCAGAACACTTTTAGGAACAGTTTAACTGGCCCCCAGCCACGCTTAGCTTACCCACAATCTCCAAGCTACCCGAATGGAAAACTGACACAGGTCCCCCAACTCTCAGTGAAGTTGAAAACGTCATAAGTAAATTGAAACGAGGGAAAGCAGCAGGGCCTGATATGTTGTCTACCGATATCTTCAAGGATGGTGGTATAGTTTTAACGTGCAGGTTGACTGATATATTGGCCAAAGTCTGGGAACTAAACTCCATCCCATCTGACTTGTCTCGATCGCTGATTGTTCCAGTCTACAAAAAGGGACAGAAATCCTCTTGTGATAACCACAGAGGAATCAGCTTGACTAATATAGTATCTAAAATATTAGCCACTATAATCATCCGACGTTTAACCAACACTAGGGAACAACAGACTCGAGAAAACCAGGCTGGTTTCAGACCTGGCCGAGGTTGCATTGATCACATATTCACCCTGCGCCAGGTCCTCGAACACAGACATATGTACCAACGCCCAACTATAGTTGTATTTCTTGACTTGAAAGCAGCGTTCGACTCTGCTGACCGTGAAGTCTTGTGGCAATGTTTGTCATTAAAAGGCATACCTCAAAAGTACATTAACCTTATAAAGGCTCTCTACTCGGTCACCACTGGTCGAGTCAGAGCATATGGCGAATTGTCACGAGAAACTTCATCCTCAAATGGAGTCAGTCAGGGTTGCCCCTTATCCTCATTTTTATTTATTTTCATCATAGATGTACTGTTAGAAATCTCTCTCACTTCTTTTAAGTCCTCTGGGATTAGTATCCTTCCAGGAGGTTCTCTTGTCGACTTAGAATATGCAGATGATATAGTCATATTTGGTGAAGACGCACACAGCATTCAAGGTCTCTTGAACACGTTGAGTAACAATGCAGGCATATTTGGGATGCGCTTCTCCTCTCCCAAATGCAAAATGTTACTCCAGGACTGGTCTGCTTCTTTTCCCAAATTAGTTATAGGGAGTGAAGTAATTGAATGCGTTGATCGCTTCACTTATCTCGGAAGTCTGATTACCCCTGGTGGGTCGGTGTCTGATGAAATCTCAGCGCGGATCCAGAAAGCTCGATTGGCATTTGCCAATCTACGGCACCTGTGGCACAGACGAGATATCCGTGTCTCAACGAAAGGCCGGGTGTACTGCGCAGCAATCCGCGCCATCTTAACATATGGCTGCGAAACGTGGGCTATGAAAACTCAAGATATGCGTCGTCTCCAGATATTTGACCATAGGAATCTTCGGAACATCGCTCGTATACCATGGAATAACCGGACTAGTAATAGTGAGGTTAGACAAAAGGTTCTTGGGAAACACGGTAAATCATTCGAAGAGGTCATTAACCTTCATCGACTGAGATGGCTGGGACATGTATTGCGCATGCCCGACCACCGTCTACCCCGTCGCGCCATGTTAGCTAGGGCTGAAGTAGGATGGAAGAAGGTTAGGGGCGGCCAAACCAAAACATGGCATCAGTCCATGAAGTCCTTGACTACTGGTCTAAGCCATGTAGGTAGATGTGGACTACCTGGTTGGGGTCCGCGTGATGATCGCAACAAATGGCTGGAGACACTAGTGATATGGCTCAGAACCGGTCACAGTGGCGCGAGTGTATTCACTCTTTAACCTCATCTAGATCTTAAATTCTATTGTTATTTTCTAGACATCTTTACTTACTCTCCTCTCTTGTATTCTGTCTATACGTTACCTCAATATTCTCGTAGTGCTATTGTGGTATGGCAACTTGAACCTACAGGCATTTGCGCCCGGTTCTACGTTGCTGCTGCTGCTGCTGATGATGATGATGATGATGAGATATTCCATTATATAAGTTTCAATTTATGAATTCTTCCAAGTTGAAATTATTCTCCATATACAAGTTATTATGATCAGTTCGATTGTAATTGATAAGCGGAATCCAGAACTCGCGTTTCGTCCTATTTGGGACTCATCGGCTTGATGTACCTGCATCCCAATGTTGATGTTTACACTGGGATTCGAACTTAGTCCGTTTCGTGTCAAACGCCACTGCACTTACCACTAGGCTACTGTGTCCAGACAGTCACACATGTGCCACGGGTATATATGTAGTTAATATAAGCTTGCATTTTCCCGTTAATTTGTAATGGACTGAAACTAGTTAGCCTCTGTTACTATATGTGTATCCTGAGTGGATTGACTCGATATAGCGATAGTACACAAGTGTTACTATCGGGACACAGTAGCCTAGTGGTAAATGCAGTTGCGTTCGACACGAAACGGACTAAGTTCGAATCCCGGTGTAAGCATCAACATTGGGATTCAGGTACATCCAGACGATGAGTCCTAAGTAGGACAAAACGCGCTTTGTGGATTCCGCTTGCCAGTCACAATCCAACTTAAATATTACTTGGGTAATATCGCTATATCGAGGCAATACGCTCAGAATGCATATATGGCAACAGAGGCTAACTATTTTCAGTCCATTACAAGTCAACGGGAAAATGCAAGCTTATCCTAATTATTATGATCAGTTTTGATCTTTTATATTCCGTTATTATCAGACTTGAAGAAATGAGATAGAGTGATATCCAAATATCTAACTCGATGGTTGGATATCGTATTTTAACGCCACCTTTACATTATTTACAGTGAGACATCTTCGTGCCAGCTACCTCCAATTACTTAATATCGATATACGGTGACTGGTCACTTTAATCACTGATTGCATTACGACTTGATCCATAGAATTCAGTCAAATTTAGGAGTTACGCAAACGTCACACTAGTCACTACACTCAGTGACCATTGGATACATACATTCATGACTCTACGAAAGAGTCTCAGATTGTAAAGCTGTTAGCACTAGCTCGAATCTCATAGCATGAAGTCCTTATGAAGCAACTCATGTACAAATCACAGATGTATGTACTCGACTTTGATCCACATTATTCATGTGGATGCTAATGATAGTACTTGATTATCCACACTTACGTAGTCGCAGCGGGTTTCAAACCTACAAAATCGTAATATGAAGCTATATCTCGTCATTTTCTCATCCTATCGCTCGTCGTAATTAGCATAGATTCTGATGCACATAGGCACCAGCAAAAAGTTATCATACCATATTAAAACGACTAGTCAAAGTCAGCATGATCAGTATCAAAGTTAAAATGTGAATAACTGAATATTGAGAATAAAGTTCGAATAGATGAAATGTATAAATGTGTGAAGTAATACATAAGTTGGAGATTTCGATACATTTGGGAAGTGAATCCACCGTGTACCCTTGCGACTTATTTTCCCTATACCACCTAAGATGAACTACTGATCACGGCTTTCTTATGTACTCCGATTAGGTATTATGTATCTGCTAGCATGACTCAGACTAACAGTCTGTAGCTTCATATATTTATGTAATTTCTTTGTTTTGACGTTCTATGGCGTTTTGTTTCCTTGCCCTTTCACCCATTATTGCTTGTCGAAATAGGTGATGATTATTCATGCTTAATATATAGTTTAACCATTTAAGGCGATGGAGATTTTATACCTCATCAACCTATTTGTTATATTTGCCAAATGCTTTATGTTTAACCTCAGTATTGCTCGTTCGGTCACTCCAATAATTATGTATCTGACCACAGTTGATATATTGACTATATTTCTGATACTTTATTTTTCTAGAGGATATTAAGCGTCCTGGTTTACTTTCGATATTAATATCAAGTTTGGAAGCCTGTTTGTCTACACATACTACCTCTACTTCTAATTGGGGACCACAGTCGTCGTCGAATCCACCAGCTATCGTATCTAGACGTCGTTTGTTAACAGCTCTACAACATTTACCCATTTTTCCATTAACTAGTGGACAGTGTATTCGTTTGAATGATAAACAGAAACATTCCTGGTCTAATGATATTCATCCAGTTGTTTTATTGCCTCCACAGCCATCAGAAGTTACTTCCATGTTTATTGGGATCACTTTTGGTAAGTAAAGATCTGTTAGGTTGTGATTGTTTTCTTGACAGGTATTTAAGAAATAAAACTTTTTTAGGAGCTGTCAATGATTCCTCATAAAAGTCATCAGAAGTTAAAAGAGTCGAAAGTACTGTTACTGACCCATATCCTTTAGAAATTTCCAACGAAACTATCGATAACCTCAGTTTATGTCCTGACTACTTTGGTTGAATAATTAGGGTGTTTTCTTGAAGATTCTAGAATCTGTAGGTTTTTTATAGTTCTGTAATTGCTCGTTTTTTCTCCGTATAAACGATTCTTCGAGGTAAGGCTTTGCCTATACTTTCTATCTCATGTCTCCTATTCGATGTCCCAGAATAGACGACTTGTAAAAGGTCACCAGGAAATCGATGTTCAAGCATTTAAGTACATGTCGTATACTCGATAATGCCTGTTTGACTCTTAAAGTGAGCATCACGCCCTCACGATTGTAAGTATAGCTTTCTGATAATTATCAAATAATGCCAATCCTAGGGTCAAAATTTCTTGTCAGTTACCTCTCTTCAACGCAGATTATTGTTAGAGTTCCAACTTTTTTGATTGATAGTGAGCAGTTTAGATATGAACTGATTGTTTCCGACTACTTTCTTTCTGTTTGCTAATTGGCTATTGTCAATTTAGCCGTTCAAAGTTTTTCGAATGAAAAGACGTGAGCTCAGATAATTGACTAATCGTAGAATTTCCATGTTTAGTTTACGCAATATCAAGTAATTTAGATCAGTGGTTGCATCGCAAGTGAATTGATAAAATCTGACTAGTACTATAGACTGAAGAAACACATGCTGTACAAGGTAGAAAATTATATATCAAAATTATTTCGCAAACACAAATTTCACTCAAAGTTCACATCTCGTTATACAACTTAATCTAGTAATTAATGACTTTATAGACGAATTCTTAGCTCAGATTGCGAAAGAGCAAATGTTTTTTTTTGTAAACGTGCGTTATTTGTGGAGTACGCATTGTCCTCCCTTAAATCATGAGTTTTAAATTATTCCATAACTTTCTTTCCACGCTCCCTGAACCATATTTTATATTTTCACACTCCTCGTTACTATTATTATTTTATTTTTATTGAAGTAACCTCTACTAATGCCATAGAAGTATGGCAACTTCAACCGATGCACATATGTACCAGGTTCTATGTTGACCATACATATATACATACATGTGGAGTATGTAAGTTATCCGCCTGCTGATTATATTTACCAGTATGCTTTGCATCAATCCGTCCAGTATTAGATTATGGGATTGAAGTATGGACTATGGATTTAGATTACTTGCCTGCGCTGCACTTGTTTGGTCGTTGTTACTCACGTATCCTTGAACTAACGAGTAAGTAATCTTGTGGCTAGCGACAGAATATGCTAGGCGCGAAAGTCTAATCGAGTACTAGATGAAGACGGTAAAGTGGTTGAAGTAGAAAGTTTTTATCAACTGAAGCGTTCGAAACTTGTATAACGTATGTCTAATCATCGTCAGTCACGACAAACGATGTTGACTGTTGTAGGAAAAACACGATGGGTGGTCAATCAGGATCATGACATAGGTTTTTGGAGTCGTTGCTAGTTGGTCTGATCTATTTTGATAAATACAGACCAACCGTGGTTGAGTTCATATGATATTCTCAGACAGTGGTTAAAGACATTGTGCGATATGACTCCATTTTTCTTACATGCACACATTTCCACCCTAGTATTGATCTTGTTGACTTGATTTCGTTATGCTAATGTAGTGTGTGTGGGGGGGGGCGTGAAATAACGCACATGATTGTATCAAGTTCTATGTTATTTATGACTGTTGGCGTGATTTTTCTAATCCGTTCATTTCTTTACTGTCATAGATAATTATATCCAATTGCTAGAAAAATTAGGACCAATTATCAAACCAGACGCTTTTCATCAGTCTAATGTAAATTATCATAAAGAATATTCCGATTTGCTAACTGGTGCTTCACCTGTTGGATTAGGCCTACAAATAGCTTCTCCTTCTGTTGTTCTCGATAAATGGATTATTCCATATTTGAAATTACAACAAGATAATGTCGACGAGACGTCTGTAATAACACAAATGAATTGGTATCTAGCTGTTGGTCAGTTTTATGCATCAATTGATTTCAGCAACAATCGATATGAGGTGGAAACTGGGGATGAGTTTTCCAGCATGTTACCGATAGTCGTTTCGAACAAATTCGGTGAAGATTTTGTCCTCCCTGCGTTATGTAATGAATTGGGATTTCAACGTGCTAAACCAATTATTTTACCTCCAGCTTCATTCACTATAGCTTCTTTGTCATCGTCAGCATCTTCAGTAGTAACTACAACTTCCACTAGTGATAAAACAAATACCATGGAAGAATTAGAAGTTTCTTTATTCAAATTCTTAATAGGACAGCTAAATGATTCTGACTGTATATATACAGTATCAGCGAAATATTTTCAAGGTTCTTCAATTCATCCACATCAAGGTTATCGCTGGTATAATTTGTTTTCAAAAGCTGGTAGGTTTGCTTTCTTTGTCTCTTAAATGATTGTTTAATATCTTACAGAAAGTTGAATTTGAAATGTTTGACCTTGCTGAGATTGAGCTTAGCTATTACGGTGATTCAAACGAGATATTTCGTCTAAAACGGATGTTCCTTTATTTTTTGTAGAGCGAGTAAACGAAAAGCATCAAACTTAAGATCACAGTGATAAGTCATACTTTCAATTGTACAGAGGTATGACGGCAGTAAGGTATCTCAGTAGGTCAGGGAGCATTTTTACGATGCTACCTTCTTAAAACGAAAGGATACGATTAAGCGAATTTTCATCTCATTCCATAGATTTCTGTCTTCTACAACAAGGACTGTGCGATTTCAGAGTTAACACAGCTCAAGCTATTTATTAAAATATTGTGTGTGACCTATTTCAAACTTCTGTTCACTGAGCACTTCGACCATGCTTCCAGGTCTTCAAGGTTATACGTAATCTAGCGTTCCTCTCATCTACCCTAAAAAGTATCATTTCACTGTATTGTGTACTGTATACCCTTAGTTTGTCAAATACCACTTACTAACATACAAATTATTTCCTTTTTTGTATGATTTAAGGAGATTCGCACTGTTTAGTAAATTATTTTTGTCACTTATGTGGCTATTACAGGTTGAGGGATTTGACCCACAGTTTTGATGTGTAAGGCAAAGTATCACTAACATATTCTGCTCAGTCGTGAGCTCTTTTGAAAACGAGAAAACCACCTAATTATGGTTTATTTGTGTAATTTTCTCAGATGGTTTACCACTTTGCGATTTTTTTTTAGAAGCTACTAGAGAATCCTATAGTCGTCTTGAAGTACTAGGCCTAAATTCTCTCCGAAGTACAGCCTCTTCATATTTTGAGTCCTTGGTTTGTGTCGTAGAATAAGATACAGATTATTGTACGGGTCCTCACTCCTTAATTTGAAGAAAATAGAGTGACAGGATGGATATTAACCAATCATCACGTGAATTGCTTTGTGTCACCTAGTTGTAATCTGGTTTGTGCGTTATGGACTACTCACTGTCAATCTAGTTAATCAAAGTCATTTTTATCAAACTATTGGAACCTACGTAAATAATCTATACCCCAAAAGAGAAAATCAGATTCTGAGTATTATTTTAAACTAACTGTTAGTAGACTGAAAGTACAAACGAATAGTTTTGACAGCGTTTCATTGAAAGGAAAACAGCAATTATGACTCACTCCCATACTTCACTAGTTGATTTTGCGATGTCTACTAAAATAACATTCGAAACATTTTTGAATCAGTTTACACTTTTCTAAATGGAATCTAGGGCAAGCGTTTTGGGCGTCTCAAGCGGATATATCTACCACACCCAGTATTGATATTCGCACTTCAACTTGTGTCAAATGCCACGATGTTCGCCACTGATCTAGTGGGTCTAAATGACCACACCTATCCGACAGTTATGTACATTTTATAGTTGAAATGTTTGTATCATTTTATCGGCATTAACATATTATTATTATTATTATTATTATTATTATCTTTCTTCTAACATTTACTAGGTGTATGCACTTTATTATCTGTTCACAAAGTTAAATATCTTTACCAGATATCTACTCCAACAAATAAACATGACGTTACATCATTACCTATGTTGAAGGATGTTATACCTTTACCAGAGAATCATCGTTTACAAAAGTCAATCATTGATGCATTACATAATCAAGGCCTAACGTCAACAGTTATCAATACATCCTTGAATACTACTAATAACAGTATCATGTATTTAATTGAAGATTATATTTCACCTGGTATTGATTTACTTGTTAGTTGTATTACAAGACTTCAAAATAAAGTAACCGGAAAAGAAATTGCTGAACGTTTAAGCTGTTTACTACATGATAATTGGTCTTCATATAATGCGTGAGTTTACTTATTGTTTTAGTACTCTTAGTGTTTTGTAGAATTTACACATCATCACTGATCCAACCTGGGGACACGTATAAGCTGTCAACTTCACTCACAGTAGTGTATGTTTACATTTGTATTTCTTTACTTACAGTGTGGCGATTAGACAACAAGCAGTCTATCTGAACTCATTTAGCTTATTAGGTAGTAAAAATGTTGTCTTATTCTATTTTTAACGCTATTGAGAACTATCTCCAATATAGGCTTTTTATAGCATACAGGATACTATTCTAACTATTGATGTTAGAATCTAATTGTTTACACTTTCCAACTATATGAATGAAGGGTAGGGTGGCAAAATAGTTGTGTCTATAATATCTTGTAATTGATCTTATATAATCTGTATTTCAAGCGAATATGTTACTCCATCTACCAGATAAAGACTTTGTTCATCTGATGTTAAATCACAAGATTTACATTTGAACGTCCGGGAAACTACTACAAGGCTGTGCATACCGCTCGTCTTCATTAGAATAAACATATGCAATACTGCTATTCAACATAAGTTACTAGTGAAAAATGTCAAATCCTTTAATCAGTTTATTAATCTTCACTAGCTGAGGTGATTGGCACATACATAATAGTAAATACATGCAAAACCACCAATCATCTCTACGACAGGTAATAACTTGTATAGAAGTAGACCTGAGGAAAATTAGGAATTGACTAGTTAAAAAGTGGTATCAGGCAACAAAGTCATTGACTGCTGGTTTAGACTGTGTTTGGAGATGCAGAAAGGCTGATCAATGTCTATGTAATTGTCGTAACCAATGTTTGGAGGCTCTAGGTAACATGGTTGACAATTGATTGTGTTGTGAATGCATATCCACTCTTTGTGTTCCTTTACATTTTGTTCTTAAATATTTTTGTAATCCTTTGTTTTCACAAAATAATTCTCGAGTCGTATTCTTTATGTAGGTGGTTAGGACATGTGTTACGTATGCCTGACCACCGCCTACCTCGACGAGCAATGCTGTCTGGTGTAGGAGTAGGCTGGAAGAAAGCTAGGGGCGGCCAAACCAAAACATGGCACCAGTCCATGAAGTCATTGACAGTCGGGATGAGCCATGTTAAAAGGTGCAAAATACCCGGTTGGGGTCCGCGTGACGCTCGTAACAAATGGTTAGAGACCTTGGGCGATATGGCTCAAAATCGTTGGCCATGGCGTAGGTGCATCCACTCCTTGTCTTCCTCCAAATTCTAAGTTTCTGAACTTATCATAATTTTCTCTTTACTGAATCATATTTTCTTAAATCTTATCTTTGATCTCTAATCCTTTCCATTAATACTAACTCTGTTACTACCTCCCCTACTCTGGGATTTGATCCGACGATTTAATCTCTATCTGCTAATTTGGGTATGGCAACTTGAACTGATGTACGCATGTCTAAAGCGTTTTATGACGCTACTACGATTTCAGCCACTCTGATGTCCGTTTTTTTTTGCTGATGTAGTAATGTGGCAACTTGCATTGATAAAATAATGTGCTTAGTTCTTCGTTGTATATAATTGACTGTTGCTAAGTCGCACCAATGTTTTTGTTATGATTATCAACTTTCTAGTTTTATGAGAAATAAATTATACACTTCGCAGGACTACTAACAACTCAGCAGCACTATTTATCCTAGTGCAGATATTCTCAAGATTATTCGAGAACATTCCTGTATAAGTTCACATCCAATGACTTTCAAATCTTGCAGTGACTCATTACTTTAAATGAGGTTCTAGTAGATATAATTTTGAAGTGTATTATGCTTGCTTTTATTTATTTTTCAAGTGTTCAATCTGCATTCTTTACTCGTATGAAAAATGAAAATGATTATCTTGAGAAGTTGAATTCAACCGTAGGTCTTCCTACTGTTACTACTGTAGATACATTACATTTCTTAACTTATTCATCATGGTTGTATAAACTACGCGAAACTGCTTGGTTGCCAATTGAGCCAGCTACGATAACTTCCTCTCTACCTCCAATTGAACTTATGCGCCCCACTGATCCGCATCTGATTTATTCTCCTGTAGCTTTTTCCCAACTGGAATCTCAAAATCCTCAGTTATCAAAGCTTCTTAAAGAGACTTGTAATATTTGGTCTCCTGGATTATATATTGTTGGAAATCCATTAAATAGTCAATTCACAAAAGCAATTGGTCTGATTGATCAGCTAGACCTTTCAACATTTGAAGTAAGTTGCCAAGTTTATTTCTTTTGTGGAAAAGCAGATTTTCGAATATTTACAGTGTATATTACAAATGTTTACTTTTGTCTAATCTATCTTTAATGCTCACGTTTATCTTTCTGAATTAACGACTAAGCAGTTATTAAAATTAAACAAGTATTGAACATTAATGTTGTCCTAATCTGAGATTCTTCAGTAGCACTGTTAATTGAAACCAGGACTCAAACCAATTAAGTTAATCTTTAGACCACTGGGATGGCATCTAATCGTTTAGATTTTAAACTTCGGCATGCTACAAAACAGTACCGGAATAGCTATTCAATGCTTTATTTTGATGTTAACTATAAAGCTACTTAGATTATCTCTTTTATTTCACGAATCCGGTAGTGTTACTCTCCCTCACACTTCTAGTGTGGATTAAAGCCAAGTATACGAATGTTTCTTCTTAGGAATGATGATTCCACCTAAAGTAATGGAAGTTACCAAACTTAAGTATGGTTTGGCTTTTTGAGCTAAATATTATTTGGCTCATCATTCCGTGAAATAACCGTTGAACTTATCCAATTCGGCAGATAGAGAAATATTCAAATCTATACGATATGTTTATTGGTTTTCATATTCCGGTGTTTTAAGCATATCTGTGACTTATCTTTCTCTTTGGGTCTTGGGTTTTAGTATTTAATAGTAGCCAGTTATGCACAAGTCCGAGAACTTACGTCGAATAGATGAAACTGGTTTTAAGTGAATTTAGTACACATTATCAAGTTACTTTCTCTCAGATTAAAGATTTGTGATAATAATAATCAACACTAAAGATGATTGGCTGATATTAATCAGCATCTAATGCTAACATATCATTCGAATCGGCATTTGTCAACGACAACCGAAAGAAGCATTATGCATGTGTAACCGTCGCCAACCATAATATACGGTATTGGTTTAAGTAGAAGGCGGCCATTCCGAAATATGTTATCAGTCTCTGAAGTTGTTGACTATTAATTTGACTTATGTTGATTAATGTAAATTACTCAATTCGGGTTGTTGATTAGAAGCACTTGGTGACATTAATCAGAATCCGTCCCAATACATTCATTCCTTGTCTTCCGTTGAATGTAATTGATATATTTGATAAAAGTTCAATTTAATTACGAAATTAAACGTCTTTTATAGTGTCTGCGACGAATATTTATTATAGCCTATTAAGATCGATTTGGAAATTTCAAGTTAACGTGCATGCTAATCAGTGTCTCAGTGCTTTTACTAGTGATAGTGATTGTAACGAGATGTTTTATAGGTGAAAAAAATGATGTTATTACAAATAATATCAAGATTTTCTGTTGTTAAAAGTTTCACTGAAGTTTTCTAGGTTTTACGGTTGAAAAATCAGAAGAACAAATTCTAGCTGTTTCCATATTGACGAGCTTTTGAAATCTTTGTTTTCGAACTTTAGTGGTTATGCAAATTGTATTTAAGGCCTTGTGAATCCTTTTAAATTAAATTTCTTTTTTGGATTAAGGGTAAAGAGTTTAGGTCATAGTTTAGGAGAAGGGCAAGGCTTGAGGTTTATAGCTAAATTTACGTTAGTGTTTAGGTTTATGATTGATCTGCCTGTGCCACACAAATCGTTTAGCAACTTTGTGTTTTTTGAGTAGTACACAAATGTCTTAGAATAGCTGATTTCTTATTGGCTTGTTTCATATCTCATATCTTGGTTCTAATTGGGTGATCGCACAATTCATCGGGGAATTAACTATATCTCATTAGTTAATTGTACTGTTACTATGTATTCTCCGTGTATAATCTTTCGTCTCCACTCTAAAATCTCTGTTTCTCTGCTTTGTAGACTTTAATGAAACGTATGGGTCAGAGAGTTCAAGACAATTTGATTGATTCTGTACAATTGACACCAGATCTTATGTTGTTTATTTATCGTACTGCTGTACAGTATTATCTTCGCCTTGATGATTGTTCACAAACCGTTGATTCAAGTATGGGACAGTCATTAATAGATTGGCTAAGATTAGTATTTGCAAATCCTACATATCCATGCATTCTAGTTCAGTGTCCAAACACAATAACACAGAAAATGGTGTATAAACGTCCACGTAAGGATACCACTACTCGTAATTATGATATTATAAATAGTAGCATTGACATATCCGAAGGTATTCACTATACATGTCCTATTTGTGATGGTAAATCGAGTTCATCTAGTTCAATAGAAAGTACGACAGGAAAACGACGTCATCACTCAAATACCAGTCATAAATCTTTGGTAGTTGATATGGATAGGAGCATTGATGAGGGTAACTTGATCAAACCTGTATATCATTTAGTTGATACTGACCTTGTTTGTTGGGAATCTGTTGTTACAGATGGTTTTCTGAATGATGTCTTGGACACAACTGTATCGGAAGTGAGTACTGTATCTAATATTCATAGAAATGAAGAGTCGAATGAAGACGATATTGGAGAATATTTTGATGATCAGTGTATACTATTGAATTCTTCGATGGGTGTCAATAACCAAAAGCTTATTACTGTAAAGACTATAAATCGACCACGTGTATTTGTCTTATCGAAATGTTATGGTTCAGAATCTCGTCAATTTTTCGTTGAAAAGCTTGGTGTAAGTTTCCTTCAAGCATAATTCAAAGCAATAATTTGTGTTGGTTGTAAGATTGTTTGACTATGCATACTATAGTGTAGCATACTTTCAGTCTCATTTATAGTGTAATAGTTAATAGGCTAATTATTAAAACATTTGACTTTAATTCATCGAATTTCTTATTCGACAACCCCACTCCATCTACTCTCAACACACTAAAGTGATTTCATTTACACTCCCGCGGTACTCTTCACCGTGGATGGATGCTTCACTTGTGATATTCGAAAGTCAATTTGAGTTGCTAGTGATTTTGATAATCTAGACAATCCAGAAAGTACTACTTTGAGATCGGTCATATATCACCTTTTGTGAGCAATCTTCCTTACGTCAACTTCATCCTCAGATTTTGTGTCGCAGCTCTCAAATGGATCTGCCTGGCACCGAAGGGTTCGGTAGAGTGAGTGTTCTGGCTAGTATAATCCAATTGGACTATCACAGTATATATGCCCAATCATACAACAAGGAAGTAGCTACTGTAGTTTTCCAATAGACATTGATTAGGTTGAGTTGAAACTAAGGGAGATGGTGATTAAACAACAGTTTTAGCAGCCTTTTGTTTACACATACAAGTATAAAAATGACAAAACCAAAGTGACAGATTAGAGAAACTGTAGTCTAATCAATAAGAAAACAATAATCCAACAGTTTAGTTATTATAATCAGTGAAATACAACGAAAAGCTGCATAGTATGCGTTTAGTTACTTATGAGTAATATAATCCTCATAAGTTTCACAATATCAGTGAAATTTTAGTCTTTATAATAAATCTTTACTAGTCAACAACTAACCATTCGTTTTGTGACTCATATGTTCTAATACATTTTTTCAATCTCTGTCGATTTGGACTGTCAATCAGTCAAATTCCACGTAGAACTATGCACATTGCTTCATCATGACACCATTTTGTCAGCACAAAAAAGTGAATATTAAAGTAGCTGAAATTATAGTAATATCAATAGTCATAAAAAACGTTAGACACAAAGAATATGATCTGAGAAGGAAGAAATACTTCGTGGAAACATGGTCACTTGAAGTATAAGAGTATATAAGTATATATATAAGTATATAAGATTAACTACATAAAGGTATAACTTATTAATTACTGATACACACATTCAACTTCTTTGTAATCCATTTGACTCAGTATGTTTAGTAAGATTGTTTTGGTACTCCAAATCATAGTTACTGAATCTAGAGTTTTAAATCACTGACTACTCTATCATTAGTTTTAAATGAGGTTGTCTAACTTTTTTCGAATTTACTGCAGTTAAAAATACAATTTACTAACTCAATTGTTTGAAGCTTAGCCACTCGCTCGTTATACGAATATCTCTCCTCCCCCTCCACTATGTTATGGTTTCACACTGCCATGTAAGTGTCTTATAGTGTGACAAAACAACCGTTCCAAGTCTCACGATTTTCATATATATATATATATATTCTTTTCATTTATTTTCTGAAAGCTACCATCGACTTCAACAATAGATGAAATACTCGCTGTACGTCCAAATCTCCCACATATTACAACTATGAATAATCATCCCAGTACAATGACAACACAAATGAAGAAATCTCTTCATGATTTCAATAGAAAATTATCGCATTGGTATGCATTATTAGATTATTGTTTACAAGAAGAATATTTCACTGAACACCGTCGATTACATAATCATACAGAATCGAGTATGGAATTGAATAAATGTGTTCAACTGGAATATATTAAACAATATCCAATATTATTAGATTCAATGGGACAGTGGCATCGACCATGTGATGTAAATTTTATTTTACTTTATTAAAATAATTTTTCTATGTGTTTAAGGTGTATTTTCATGTGTATCAGACTATTAGGCATAGCTTTATATGAAGGATTTTACTACAATGTGAAAAACACAAGAAGAATGTTAAAGATTTCCTATCAGGTAAATTAGAACAACATGTATAAGCAAACGTTGTTGTTTCCAGTTAGATCTTCATAGTATTTACTTACTTACGCCCGTTACCCCTCACAGAGGAGCATAGGCCGCTCATCAGTATTCTCTATTGAACTCTGTCCTAAACAATCTTTTCCAGCTGTTTCCAGTTGCTGTTCATCTTTTTAATATCTGCTTCCAATTCTCGACTCAGTGTGTTCCTTGGCCTTCCTCTTTTCCGTTTCCCAACAGGATTCCACGTTAATGCTAGTCTCGTGATGCAATCTGATGATTTACGCAATGTATATCTTATCCATTTCCAGCGTCCTTTCCTAATTTCCTCTTCGGCTGGAAGTTGGTTTGTTCTCTCCCATAGTAGACTGTTGCTGATGGTTTCCGGCCAACGGACATTCAGTATGTTGCGTAGGCAGTTGTTTATAAATACCTGTACCCTTCTGATGATGTTTGCAGTAATTCTCCAAGTTAGCTCCATACAACAGAAATGTCTTGACGTTCGAATTGAAGCGTCTGACTTTGAGGTTGGTTGACAGTTGCTTCGAGTTCCATATGTTCTTCAACTGAGATCTTCATAGTGCTTTACACTAATAAACAGTAGTATTTATATGCAAATGTAAAAAATGCTAGACCGATCAAGGTAATTTATGAGGTAATTGTAAGATTGAAATGGATAGATTACATAACTATTAATCATAATATGTAAAAGGTATACTTGATAGTAAGAGGATAAATGTGCTAGTAGCAGTGGTAAGAATGATAAAAAGCGACTTGAATAGATAAGTAATTTCAGTACAGGAATTAGATTATAACTCGAAAGAATAATCATAATAGACAGTTTGCTGATAGATAGTTGAAATCATATTCTCGGTGGTAACAGTATACGGAAGGGAGAGTGGACAAGGCAAATCAACGAAACAGAAAAACTAGAAGATGTTGTGAATTCATGAAATCATTCATTGATCTTATTTAGTCAAGAAAGAAATGGGGATGGTATAAGTTTTTACTTATCACGTAGATTTAGATTGTCACTTCGAATATGTAGGGCTTATGATATGTGTAATATACAAATTCGAACTTCATTAGGAAATTGTAATGTTATACGATGTATTTCCGTAAATGATTTGGTTTTCTGAACTCTCTGACCATTGTTTACCAAATAAGCTCAATTCGAGCTGTTTATAAACTTTGTTTGACCCTTCTCAATCTATACTTTTGAAGATGTTCATTCATTCGTTGTCTAAGTTGCCTAATGGTACACTCTATGTAGCTTTCTTCATAGGAACAGCTAAACGAATGTATGGACATGGAAGAGGCTAATCCCGGTAGTCAACTTTATTATATAGTTGATAGTTCAAAGTATTCAATCATAATCAGTTTTTCATATATGACGTGTGAACCTGGTACATCTATTTATTGGTTTAAGTTACCACACACTTCTTTCCATACAACAATAGGAATACCGAAATAATTGAATTTATCTGTGTCATGTTGATCAAGTATGAATCATTCCACCCAACTTCTTTAACCCTTAGTTACGATAATTGTACAGACTCAAACTAGTTAATCGGCACCTGTCAGTATAATTTAAACAGACAATCAACGACTTCATTGGGTAATTCTATTTCTTTTTTGTCTACCATTAATTTTCTATCTTACGTCTATGTTACTCGTCACCGCTCATCGAGGAATATGGTTGAATTATCAAGTTAAGTAAATAAGAAGTTAATCAGTTGTAGAGAAATCCTACTACATCATTGTTATTTCTTGTTATTGATATTCACCACTACAACTGATTCATCATTTTAGATGGATGAAATTCAGTCCTTATTACTAACAAGTTAAAAGCATAAACCTTAACAATCTTGTTAATGAATTCTGAATTTATCCTTTATTTATTTGATTTTTATCTTAACAGATTGTTACGTTGACCACTTCCTCCACAGATAATACTGGTAATAATAATGACGAAAACATCAGTAACAGGCTTTGTTTGTTTGCTTGGTCTAAATCCATGCATGCTCGTTTGATTCATGAAATCAATTTGAAACAATTGAATACAGATGAGACCAGTTCGTATCGTGTAATGGCACATAGCTTAAGTTGTTTAAATGCAAAATACTCTGGCAGTAATTATAATAGTAATAGTCTCAAGAAGTTTTCAACAACAGAAGTATTTGGTTCTACTTCTTTCCTATTAGATCGGTTCACACCATCGGTACAATATCCTTGTGAAGGTACTGCACACAGCCTACTTCTTGACCTGCTCAATATACCGGTTAGTTTATATTTGTTAATTTTTTTGTTTATCGACGATTAACAAAAATGCTGGTTTAGTGTGGTGTCAGTCGTATTTTAAATTTTTTGTTGCATAGTTAGAGCTAGTCGTTAGAATATCCTAGTTAACCTCATATTCGTCCTATTCGGCATTCATTAGCAAGGCGTACCAGAAATCTTAAAGAAATTAGTGCTCACTGATAGATTTGATCGTACCAGGGCATTTTGCGGAGCTTAGTCATTAAGGAGTAAACAAAAATAACATTGGACACTACTCACTGTCAATATGTTTGGATTTCTTCTGACTTTTATCTTTTTACTAATCTATCTCGGCATGCCAGGCCTATAATCATGATGTTCTCTTATCTAAAATGTCAACACTGGGTTTATCAAACCTACCAAATATCTGATCTAAATTAAATGCAGTTTCTGATGTTTTCGACTGAAATCGTGGACCATTTAGAGTCTTCATGCTCCACTACTAAAATGTAGTGGCCGTTAGTGGGTCCAGCGTGATTGATATGTAAACTCCTGCAGGCTTCCGTCTAAAGTTTACTTTCTGTCTTTGGGAACTTCCCTGTAACTTCGGTGCATCGACAGTGTTCTACAGCATTTCGACTTGTACATATATGTTTTTATGTGTGACTCCTGTATAGCTTAAATGAAACTAAGGAAAAGTGGTTATAATAACACGTTCCCTGTAAGCTAAGCGATTGTCATAAATGCATATTTAATCTGGTTATGCTCTTTATAAGACTTATTCTCCTTCTAAGCATTTAGCAACGACCGTTGTATCAATCCAGTCGTTGGGTCGGCTCTTGCAATTTTTGCAGTCACGGGTGGGTTCTTATCCCTTAACAAAATACTCTTCTTATATTGGGTTTTATAAACGTTTCGTGGCCCACTATATATTTTTTCCGGTTAACAACCGTTAATGGTGTTTATTCTAGCAGACTGCCTGTACTTAAGCCCAAAGACCCAGTCTAACAACATAATCACCTACTTTTGCAGATGGTTAGCAACATGGATAGATAAACCTTAACAGTCAGTCAGTTACAATGTAGAATTTGATACATGCGTACATCAGTTCAAGTTGTCATGCCCTAATTAGCAGGTAGAGATTAAATTGTCGGATCAAATCCGAGAGTGGTGGAAGTAGTAACATAATAAGTATTAATGGAGAGAATCACAGATTGAAGACAAAATTTAAGAAAATATGATTTGGTAAAAAGAGAATTATGGTGAAACAGGTAGCTTTGACTTTGGAGGAAATCAAGAAATGGATGCACCTAGGCCATTGCGAACGATTTTGAGCCATGCCACCCAAACTCTCTAATCCTAACACCCGATACCAAGGTAAATTCACTGATTTACCATAACTTTACTAAAGGAATCTATGCCCTCGATTTATTGGATTTTTTCTTTCAGGTGATGATCGTGTCCTGACATACTCATTTTATTGTGCACACAATCAGATCACCAAACGTCTCGTTATAAGTTCTTATATTATTTTATATTATTCTCTGCGTTGAGCATGATTATTTCAATTTATTTCAAATTTATTTTTGTACAGATTATCGATCGTATCGGTGAATTATGCATCAAACATCATCATGACTCGTACAGTATTAATTCTTATTCAGATCCAACAATCGGTTATAAATCTGATTCATTTATGATACCATGTCGTTCATTAGATCTATTTTTAAAAGGTCTACTACGTTTAATTATGCTGTGGTTGAATTCTTCAACTCAGCCATCATCAAATGCTGTCATTCACAATGCTACTTCTTCAGTAGATCTAATCGATAAAAATATTCTGAAAACAATTTTGGAATCTAAAGAGATTAATGCTTTTCTGGTGAGCTTTTTATTAAATTGGATAAGTCTTGGAATGTTACTTTCAGTATTCCTATTTTGTTAGAGTTACTGATCATTCCATTTTAGGAATGTGGAGAAAGACACTTCCCTTCATAATATTCGTCATTCGAGCAGATACTTGTTTTCTACATTAGTTTCGACTGTTCGTAATATCTGTGGAAATCGTTTTAGACGTCTTTGGTATTGAACTACTTCGTTGTAATTGTCTCCAAACTGTCTCATTGTTAGATTCTGCTGCATGATAATTTTGCATTGTGGAATTCCATTCGAGGAGTAGAAAATGTAATTCAATATGGTGTTCAGATAGCAGTTTAGATACTTTTATTGATCAATCTCCGTTGATTGTCCGTTAGCACACTATTTTACGTCTACCTGCTTTATAAAAATTTAAAAGACTCCTATTATTTATCACTAAGCAAAACCATTCCTTCTCTTTATCGGGCATATTTTGCTGGAAAACAAACATCTGTAGTAGTATTGGGGCACCTGTTATTTCGCCGCGTCTCGGTCGGATTCCTCATGTGCTCCGGGTTAACAACTTAAAATATGGCTTAATGATTAAGGCGTTTAATTCTTAGCCAACCAGATATTAAGACTATCCCATGATGTTCAGTGACTCGTATAAAATGAATACTTTAATTCGTTATTGAGTTCTAAACTTCCATACTTTTTGACATTTGAACTCTGAGTTTAACCATACAGTGGTAAAAGACTTTCAATTCAAGGTTAATTCATGTACAGTAAACAATTAGCATTTGGAGAATTGAATATATTACAGATTGATGTTGGCAGGGTACCATTGAAAACCAGGGAATACTGGACAGCTGTTTCGTTCTAGTGTGGAACTCCTCAGCAGTGCCCACCCCAGATTCCGCATCAGAGGCTTCAAGTTGACGGCGAATGCCGAACCATCTGCACCACTGGGTAGGCATCCAATGGTAGAATTCTCATTTCCATCAATTTGTGATATATAGTGCGACGATCATCCATTGCCATTGTCTCACTCCCGACAAGTCTGAATTCCACCCGTCACGACTTCTCACCAGAGCTTCAGGAACCGTCCCAATTTGGAGAATTACTAATAACTCGGAATATCTAGAAGATTCTGGAAAATTAATGACTGTTGATAATTAACTCTTCATATGATCAGTAAAACCAGAGAAAAATATAAGTATTATTTTGGGCTATTTTTTCACTGTCTCGTGATAATCTTGTTAACATTCTTTTTCTTTTTTTCAGGTTGATCATCTACAAATCGCTCTAAAACTCACTACCTCATCAAATTCTACTACTATAGATATACCAAAACGTTTTATCGGTTGTTTTCTGCATGGAAAATTATTTCTTGATAGTACTTTAGGTGTTAGTATATTTTCAAATTTATCACAAATTTTACCAGATCATGGTACACAATTGATATACCTTCTTTTGGGTTCCATGAATGATCCCTTGTTGAAAAATTCTGCTGAATTGAATTCTTTGGAGGATTCGTTGTTAACTCAAATTATTGATTTTATCTGTCCATATGGTGGACAGAAAAAAATTAACCTAATGTAAGTTAAATACAGTTGAAATTGTTTGTTCTTACCGTATTATCATTTAATTATTCTTTCCGCTATTCTGTTTCCCAACATCGATCGCATTCAACTGTAAAAATAACATTTTGGAGTGGCATTTTATACTACTTATCAGTAAGCATAATTATACGTAGCAATTTTTTCCTTACGAAATAGACAACACGTTTTATCTAATTACATCAGGTTAATTGGAACCAGTGAAACTTCTACTACGAAGCTTAATTTGTGTGGCCTATGTGATTTGTTTATGATTAATTAGAACATAGATAGACTTGTTGTCCTATCACAGTTGATTATAAACACTGAATTGTAACTTAGATATTCTCCCTATGCTTTTATACGCGTAATTGATTTCGTTGTCTTTGTGTAAGAGACTAATGTTTATTTGTTGTCCGCATATTATTGATGTATGTTTTTTTGACTGATTTTCAATTATATGTTGAGATATTCTGTTTGATGTCCCGAGTATCAATGCCCTTAATTATGCGGTCCCAATCCCAATAGACTTCAGTTTTCCACTTTCCATTCGTGTCGAAAAGAATCAACCGAAACAGAAATAACTGTACATGTATTCAATGAAAACCATTTTGCAGTCTAGACGACATATCCATCTACTTACTAAAGGATGAATAGCACTCTGAAGGATAGCTGTCTTTTATCATATATCGATATTTTAGGATGGTCATGGCTATTGATAAATCTTGTCCTTGAGCTTAAATTTCCGCCTGCTGTCTGTTTACTAATTTTTCTGATTTCTCAATTTAGAAGCCTGTCATGTAAAAGAAATACCATGCATATTTATAGTTTTAAGTTGTGTGGCAATCACCATTTTTAATTCATTTAATCTAAGAGCAAGTTATTTCTCGACAAACTAGTGGAGCGATGCTGTATCACAGGTAAAAATCCTACTAATTTATGATTATATGAAATGTTTCCAGCTCTTTCTAGGCCTCTAAAGTTTTCATGACCTTTACAAGACATCCCATTTCCTTGAGTTATTTCTCCGTATGATGTATTAAACCCGTCAACTATGACAATTCTTGATTTTCTAGGAACTGATATAATCGCAAATGTTTTTAGCTTCTACTTTTCCTTTTTGCCTCTATAACCTGTGATATCAACAGCGTAAAAATCTTCTAATGAAACCTGGGATAAGCTGTGGTCATGGATTCAAAGTGATAGAAAGATTTGAGAGTAGAAACTGAAGTATCCAGTGATCTTATTTGTTGCTAGTGGTATGTAGCTTACCACACCGTATCTAAGCTGTTTCTTCTGAAGTACTTGAAACAGAAGTTGATGCCTTTAACGATTTTGTGACTTGATCGCAGTTCCTATGGGGTAACTGCTTATTCGGTCATAAACGGCGTTTTTATGAGTAGCCTTATATATATTAGCTCTGTACATATAATCGCCTTATCGCCAGAGATGGAAGTCTGTGAAGTAGATTCTCTGGTGATGTGTACAAGTTGGATGAAAGAAAAACCAGGGCGAACAAACCTTAACGTATCGTCGGCCCATGTAGTTGCCGATTGTTTGTCTAAGTCGTGTTAGTAAATCCAGACTATCTAATTTGAATAACTGCAATACTCCCAATCACTGGTTGAAGATATTGGATCACATTGCTCAGAATTAGTTATATTGGTACATAGGTATTTACTATCTCCTTCTACGTCTTAAGTTTCATTACTCTCATGTCCATACCTTTTTTCCATTCTTTCTTGTTGAACTACATCCCTGTATTGTTAGTTTGACCTCGTTGGAAACGTGAGCTGATACATATATGTTCCAGACTCTGCGTTTCACTATAGAAATAGCATAGATCATTCGATAATTGTTCATTTTCAATATTTTAATTTTACTGATCGGCTTTGTCTTTTACATTTTGTATTCTTTAGACAATTTATTCAAGGTTTTCTTAATTTGGCCTTATCTATTCAGCCAAATTTACCAGTCATTATAAATCCGCAACATTTAAATTCAACTTTCCTGAGCCAATTAGAGAATTATCTTATATCTCATGGTGTGAAACAGCATACTGCTAAGCATCAGTTACATCTTTTGTGCCCATTGCCTCTACCTACATCACTACCATCAGCATCATCATCGCTAGCATCAACTGAATATTCAAAAGGCACTGAAGTTACAGTTTCATCTACTAGTACTAGCAATCAACCAGTTACAGGGAGTTCTTTTGAATTGATACCATCGAACCCACCAACATTTTCCACTAATATTACAACACAGAGTACGCGATTCGACACAACTCTTAGTGCTATGCAAGGTATTTTGACCTTTTCTATCATTGAAAATTACTAATATTTGTATACAGTTAAAGTAAAATTCACCAACATATCCTTTTAAGAATTACACTTTCTTCATTTAACCATTTATGGATTTATCTTTTACTAGGAGACCCCGGCCGTAGCTGCTACCTTGACGTAGTTGTCGGGCTTGCCTATCGTGATGACTCGAGCTTTGTTAACTGGAACACACCTTTCTCTAGGTCCTACCAAGCAGGTCTATCGGAAAGCGATAAGACTAAAGGCAGCAGCCTAAGGTCTGAGGGACAAGCTGTACTGCTGACTGCAGTGGGGTGTGACAGCATTAAGGTTTCTCCCTCGGATAACCATCACCTTCAGCGATACTACCTTTTCAACGGAATGAAAGAGTTAGAAATGTTCGACTCTAAAAATGTCAAACCTCACCTTATTCCACGGATTTCCGTCTCCGGTGATAAAGCCTTTTAAAGAGCGGAGCTAACTCTTCATAACAAAGTCGTAGGTTTTCCTCTTCAAGTAATTGTCCCTCGGGGTCTGTGGTTGCGCTTTCCGGTCACTCAGACTAACACCTTAGAGTTAGTCAACACTGCACCCTCCCACAACCCAACAACAATACCACTCTGACTTGAATGTGTGCAATTTCACAAACAGTCTGGAAGACGTTCAAACAGCACACAGTTTATGCATTAACGTAAAATTCGAGTGACTAATCATCATAAAAATTAACATTAAAATTCAACTCGGAAAAATCAGTGCAGAGTTTATAATTTGATTTTCTGATTAACTGATTATTTCGGGGATCTAGCATTTACAACAAGAATAAAGTAATTGAAAGCGTCGTCCACTTCACCTTTCCTCGAAGTCTTATCAGTCTTGATGGATTGATTGACTTCTCATTAGCATCTCATTTCACAATCAGAAAGCACATTTAGCCTTTGCCAGTTTGTGTCACTTGTGACTTATGTTGATGATATTATCTGTTTTGTAGCTAAAAGATGAGTATTCTGTTTAGCAGTTGTCTCTGTGTTAACCTGTGTCGGTTAATTATGGACTTTAAAAATGGAGAATGTCCATAGACTGCGATGTTTGCTCATATGTGTCTTAAGAACATCACTCGCATACTATAGAGCTTCTGAGTAAGCAGTGATATGGTTCAACAAAGTTATCAGGTCGGTAGATAAAGTTGTGAATGTTCATCAACGGAATAGATAATTGGAATATGTATTATTATGCTAGATCACCGCTTACCTTGACCTAGGTTATTGGCTAATGTAGGGTTGGAAATACTATGGCGTAAAAAAAAACTGTTTGGAAGTATCAAACTCCAATAGAGTGTGTCCAGTAGACCATTGCACGTCTGCCCTATGCCTACCCAGTCCGAAGCTGAAGATAGAAAAACACAAACCAATGGACCAACCAGACAGAATCATATTGTAATACATACAATTTTTTATAGATACATAGAACCAGATTACACTACCAACTAACATTAATACAAGTAGGAGTAATGGTGAGTGTGAACTGAAGTACGTATACACAATCGATTAACCATAGTTCATCAACCGGAAATGATATACTAATAGGGAAGGAGAAACTGAACAATAATAGAAATAAAATGCTCATCTCGAATACAACGAAAAATAACGAAACAGTCTACAGAAAAACAGTTCTCGAACGTAACAAATTTTTTTTTGGTGCCCGGTATGTCGGGAAGAAAATTAATATTAATCAAACCTTAGATCGGCGTTAGTCTATGAAGTCACTGACTGTTAGTCCTATTCAGGTTACTAGGTTCTTATTGTCACGTTGAGGGTTCCCCTGAATATCGTAACCAATAATTGTAAACGCTAGGTGCTATTGCTTAGAATTGTTCGCACTCAGCCAGATACATTAACTCTTTATCTTCCTTTAGATATTGGCCTTGTTAACAACCACTTCCATTACTTTGGTTTTCGTCATATTGTACTGTTGTAGTGTAACAACTTGGATCAATGCTAGATTCCACGTTACGCATGACTAAATGATCTTTAGATAAATTACAGACGAGAATAGCAAACATTGGAATGTGTAATAAATGCTAACTAATGGAATGAATATTAAAATAAATAAGCAAAATTAGTACATGATTATTTTAACTGTTGGTTTTTACTTTCTAAATCATATGCATGCGACTCTGATTTTGCTCGTATGAGGTTGTCTTAATGGAAGGTGAACGTTAATTGAAGTTATGCACATAAGACTACGACGTGATATTAGAGAGTAACATTGATCTCTGACCAGTTGTCTTATTTCTAACCGTCATAAGTTGCCTGAAACATTAAATGTTCGGCGTGTGTATATTCGTTGATCATTGAATAATGAGCAGTGTTACTTTTGTCTAGTCTTTTAGAGGCTTAATATAATTCTGTCGATTAAGTTGCAACATTTCCATTAGCTATTTAATGTCGCATTCATTGTGTTCTGTTTAAAGGTGGTTTGGAGCTAATCAGAACATAACTCCTTTCAACCTAAGTCACGCGCTATTTACACCTGTCATGCGGGTGTACCCGTAATATTGAGGGATCTGATTCTCACTGGCGGGTTTGATCGTGGGTCACTTTGTTTCATAGTTTCCATCACAATATCATGCACACGATGTCACGTCATTAAAGTTAGTGACCGCATTACAACTCATTTGATATTATTGGTTCACCACTTTGAGGAAATAGACAAACGTCACGTTGGTCATTACTCAGTGATCAATCTGTCTTAATTTTACGGGAAGTCAGTTGCTACTTGAGTGGCTAGTAGATAACTGTCACAGACTGAAACTTGATGCCCTGGAACCGAATCTGCTAGGGCGCTTCACTTCCCTGAGGATCGCAGGTACACCTTACTAACGAGCATCAAATTACACGAAATCTAGATAATAATAATAGTTTGTTCTCAAGTAGCACTTTGTACATGACGGCATACCTTTCTGCAGGCATGATCAAAATAATATGGCTTGTTTTTTAAAAGGTTTTGATAGCGAGTCACTGTTACGGAATTCACGCTATATGAAGATATTGGTTAATTACAGAGCCAACGACAACAAAGTTTACAGTACTAGGGAACCAGAGGTATATTTTGTATAGTACACTTCCAACAAACAACCGCGCGCTTTCCGTCTGTGGCGCTGTAATCCTACACGGCTTCCTGCCTTCTTTTTCCAAACCATTTTCCATGTTTTGCATTTACTATTAATTATGTAGTTGATTGTGTGATTAATTAATGACATTTGTATTACTACTATTCTGTAACTTACAAATGGAACGGTGGGTTACTTTTTCTTCATATTGCCAATTATTTGTTGGATATCGAATAGTGTTTACGTTGGTTAGCCGGTTTCTCCAGCTATTTTTCCCTTGTAATTGGTAGTAATGTTGTTTTAGAGAAACTAACACATGATTTCATTAATTTGCTCTAAGTGTGATGGTGACTAAAGTTGACTAAAGTAGATGACTATGGGGTAACTGTATCAAAAGATAGCATTAATTGATGGAGTTATTAGCTGTTAAACTGAATTATATTAAGTGATAGTTTGGATTTAAGCGGTAACAATAACTGGTGATTTATGATGTTAGTTTACGTGTCATTTATCAGTTTCTTGGATAGATCTTTATTTATGTAATTAAATTAATGTATCATGGAGCTATGTCTGAGTAACTAAATCATTTAGCTGTTAATTTATGGGTCAACAGTTCGAATCTTGTTCCATCTATTTCATTTTGAACAGCCGATTATTATCACTAGTTCTAACACAGTTAAAGCGTAATGTATAAAATTGTAGTTAGTACATGAGTATATCAATTAAATTGATGCATCTTTCAGTCATAGAACACTGAGCATGTAACTATGTTGTGTTCATTCAACTTCCTTTGATACTTTTTCCTATTTCAAAATAAATTTAGCTGCTGCTTCTGCTGCCAATCCATTTATTCGTCTTTCAAAAGAAACAGGTCAAGCAATTCATAATCTTCATCATACAACAACATTTTGGTCAAGTGATGAGAATGCTAGACTTCCAGAATACTTGAAAACTCGTTTACTTCGTATACTGGATAGTCCTGAGAAATCCACAAGTATTGGTCGTATGGGCGAAGTGTACATCTATCATACGTTACTTGATTATATTCATCGTACGCAAACTCATCATAGCCATTTTGATGAAATCACTAGCTGTGAATTCCCTACTGGACATCCTTTGCTTGGAGTTGGACGTTTAATTCGATGTCATTGGTGTAATTCCGATGCAGAATCATTGAAACCCTATGATTTGGAAGTAGACGTTCAAGGTAACCAGGATAATACTAATACCTTATCAAAATAATTATTTCCTAGTTTTTTCTTCATGTAATGGTAATATTTCTAACAAAGTAATATCACCTGGGGAAGTATTGTATGCAATAGGAACAGTAATAATTGATTAATCTCAATTTGAGATTGTTTAGTGAATGTTGTATAGTGTGTGGGTCATGGGGTCCCAATTCACTGATTTGAAGGTGTTGTGGTTTGGTTTAAGTTCTCATGTGAAATTATGAGTATGCACTACTGATTAGACAGATGTACCAGTGAAATAATTGTCTTCTTCCAGATGATGCCATTTTGTAACTGGTAAATTATGTGTGTGGACCTAGACTACCTCCTATTAATCTCTGTATTTGTTTTTACTGAACTCGAATTCCCAAAATATCTCCACAGTCGCTAATCAATAACCAGTATGTGGCAAATATGTGCGTGAAATCATGTGTATTCATAGTTTTAAGCTGACCAGAAATCATTGTAATTCATTCAATTTACTTTCAAGTAGTTACACGGTCGTCCAACGAAATGATGCCGTGTAGAAGGTTCTAGAGATTTCGCTGAATGATAATTGGATGGAATGTTTTCATATACTTCGGCGTTTCTACGAGCCATTCCCGTCTGAGTTTCGTGAGTATTATAGTCTTCCTGTTTTCGCTCTCAATCCACATGTCGTTGGCACTCCATCATCCATTATAATTAGATTGTTATAGTCACGCATTGTTCGAATTCCTTTACTCTCTTTTACCCTATTTTGCATGGTTCATTTAGATTATGTATACAAGTATCTCAAGTGGGAGTTTCGTATACAGGTCTCATATAGGCAGTAAAACAGATATTTCTCGACTGTATTCTTGAATACATTTTTAATGAAGTATTTGAAAGTGGCTAGCGCTACTTGAAACTATAGAAAAATAAACAGGATAATATCTATCTTACCCACCTACTTTTGAAGTTTTATTGTATTCAGTGGATCACAAGCCATTTGGTTTTATCTCATTTAGACTTTGTTGACTAAAGATATATTTACAGTTTATTGTTGACATTCACATAGAGACTAAAACCTAGTTCCTGTACAACCATCTGTGTTTACATTCGTCATAGACTCACTTCAGTTTAAAACCACTGAAAACCGCAGGGAAATGAATGGTTGTTTTTTCTGTGTTAATGTCTTTTTAGCAGTGCTCGCCAACGTCATGTTCAGGGACAGAACCTTCGGTTCTCGCAAATAGTAGCAAGTAGAAGCGATCTCCACAAAATTACTTTGAATTATCTAATCAGTTGTTTTGTTCTGTTTCTTTCTTTCCAGTTGAGTGTGATGCAGATAAGTGGGACAAATTAATGGAGAACTTGAAAGATGAAGTAGCTAATAATATCGTTCGAGTTATTCGTAGTCCTTCACAACAACAACAACAGGACGCCAGGTCATCTATAAGGTCAGGTCTGTTGTCTGTTGGTCCTATATTCATTGAAGTCAAGTCAACAGTAGATTCGACTAATCGAAATAGTAAGGATGACAATCAAACAAATTCCAACTCCGGAACAGATCTTTTTGAATTTTCTCTACCGGAAATGTTGTGTGCTTCTCAACAAGGTTGGCGTTATCACTTACTACGTGTAGTATGGAAGAATGGTCCCAGTCAAGATTTCTGTCAACTCTCTGTGTCCTCTGTACCGAAAGTCATACACATTCCAGATTTAGCAAGTACACTCAGACATAAATCAGTCAATCTACGGTTGTGTTTAGCTATGTTGCGAAATGAATGGAACAAATAAATGTCTTGTAAATTGGCTGAATTGTACCTCCTCCCCTTCCACCAGACCACTAAATCTCTTACAATTATACGTGGTTTGTTTTCCCTACGACTTATTGATGGATAGAATTAAGCGACCAAATATATCTTCAGTAAAATACTCTTCTGTTTCTCGTTCTTCTGTATTTGATCAGGAAACCTTTGCAGCTGTACAAGAAGACTGTATTCCTTAGTCACATAATGGATTGTGTACGATAACGGGCATTAAGATTATAATGTGGTAATTATTCATCGTCTTGTTTCTTCATAATAAATTTCTGTTTACTTTTACTGCGAACGCATTTAGCTCCTCGACTACATTTCACATATACGTAATAATTTTTTATTCAATAAAACAATTACATTTTCCTTGCAAAGCTTAGATTCAATCAAGTGATATTCATTAATGTACGTGTCACCCCTTGTTTACAGCTGTTTATCGACAATCGACCTAGGGTTAACCATGGCAGACTGCGCCTCAGTCATTAATTCTAAGGAAAATATATGTATATCTCATCCACTTTGTTTGACGTGGATTTGAATTTTCCAGCAGGCCGAGTTCAGCTAAGCCTGAAACTTTCCAACCTGCATCGACTGATGTTTCAGCCCTAGTCTCTTGAGATATTCTTCTTTGTACCTGGTTACCACCTGTGGTTTATCCCAGCGACACGATAAGCATACACTATTTCTTTTTAATCCTTTAAAACTTAAAATCTTGGTTGGTTAGTGACCTCACGCGTAAGTCATTTTAAGTTGATGAACAATTGAACATTTGACCAACAATAGAGTAATTTGTCAACTCTGTCCCATTCTCAGCCATACTATCCCCTACAAACATGTGCCGAATCCTGCAGGAAACTTATAATAGATAGTGATATCAGTTAACTCCACGTATATAAGGTACAACTCATAATATGGTAATCAATAATCATGTGACTGGAACGATTCTAATATCCGGAAAGCTGAAGTTAGACAAAATATTTGTGTCGGATAAAGCGTCATACTTTATTCTCCAGCAATTTATACTGTCATTCTTTCCTGACAAACTGACTTCTACAGTTGTACAAGGTATGAGTTTGGATTTTCCACATAAATGATGGTCATCGCGTACACAGATATTTAACGCGTAAAACGTCGTACACAAAGTTCCCAAATCTTCTACAGTGTTGAAATTTGTCACGGTTTCAAGCTGCAAGTAGTTTTTCCTTCTATTGTCAAATTGGATGGTCTGTTATATTTTGTTGTCGTTGCTAGTAAAAATGCTTTGCTTCTGATGATAGCAAATAAATCATTGTTATTTTTGCTTGATTTCATCTTGTAAATGATCATACTTGTCGAACAGCAGAATGTAGGATTTCTTATGCTAACATTTATCATAATCTCAATAAGGATTAGTTTAGATGCGTAGTAGATTGAGTTCTAAGTCGAATCTGTGGAAAGTGGGGTTCAGGGATTCATGCCTTAGACAAGTATTATTAAATGTAGTGGTTAATGATCAAGAGAAGTTTGAAATGTAGTCCTTTTGTTGCTGAGTCAGTAGTTTGAAGCGTTAGAGAACATAACGAGGTCTACGGATTGTAAGCTCATGCATTACTCATAGTGGAAGGGTCTCACACTCGGATAAAGTAGGGCTTTCTTGTTTTCGGTTTGCATTTAGCTAGATGATTTTAATATTGTTAATTAACTCATCAACCCATTCATTTCTCAACAAGATAATATGGTACGAGTTAAAGTAACTTCACAATATGCTGTCCACTTCTCTTGATTTATTTTCTTCACGGTTAGATTTCCTACAGTTAGCTTACTAATACATATGTAACTGAAAATCTTTAGTTGTGTGCACTGTTCAATGACTACTCATAAAACCAAACTCAGTACAGATACTGCTACTAGTTATCATTAATGCGATTGTTTTATAAAATGGGTGTATTTCTAATTATCTTAAGTCATTTAGCACTTCGTTAAATAAGGTTTATCAGTTGTTCTTATCATATATCTCACTACAATATTGTAGTGTATTTATTCTTTTTACATTACGTAATTATTCAGTATCTAGGTATTTTCATAACATATATGATTCTCAAACTGGTGGGATTTCTGTTTGTAACCATTTCCACACACATTCTCCTATTAGCTTCGATACTTATACCCTTCATATCTCAGTTAGCCAATACCGATGGTGTAACTCTAAATTACTTACCGGCACTGTTTATTAGTTTGCTGTGTATACTTTAAAGTAACTTCTCGTAGCATGATAATCACAAGTGAATAGGCTATTGACGGAAAATTTGAATATGCTTGGAATTGTCATTGAGTAATCATTCCGCGTTCAGTTTCTTCCGGCTTTCTTTGATTAGCTTTTCTTTTGGATTGTCAACACCTGAAGGGACTGTGTTATTTATTTTTTTGATATCCTTTAGTGGGTGAATATCTCATTAATCTTGGTATAGAATCATATACGATTCTAGTGGGAGGTGGGTCACGTAAGGTCCATGAAATACCAGGCCTATCGTCCTTCATCTCAAGAAGTTAGTGGACGTCGCGTTAGGTGATAACGAAATGCCGGTGCTATTTTAATATCAGATTGATTAATCTGCGTCACAGGACTTACTGTAGCTCGGCATATGCTCTTGTCCTTATAGATTTGCCTACAATTATTACACTAAACGCAGCTAGTCTGCTAACTAGTTTTGTATTGTTCAACGACCCTGTCTACCACAGCTAGGGTTGGGCGGCCCAAAGGTGTCTTGGTAGTATAACCTGTACTGGACACTAAGAAAGTCAAGCGATTGCTCCACTCCACTTATTGAGCATCAATAATTATGCTAAACAGATGACCAAGGCAAGTAAATTAGTCAAATTTTCGGTATAACAATTTAAGCCTATTACCATAAGCCAATCTTTTTACTTTGTATGGTCAGTGTTTTCATGTTTTATTTCCATGCGATAATAACAAATCTCAAATCGACTATTTTCTGTGTATAAGCATCAAACTGTTGTTAGAACATTGTTTGGTTATTGCATTTATACATACATTGGACACATTGACTTGTAACACTTTTTTAACTTTTGTCCTCATGTTCAATATTTGTTACATTAATAAATATCTGGTCTATTCTTCGTTCTGACTTTTAACATACATCGATCGTGTTCGTGCCTTGTCGAAGTTAGTCAATTGAATAATTAAGCATAGAGTTATTGGAATGTTGAACTGGAATCACACCTTTCAATAGGGACATTCAAGAACTCTTGTCTGTCCATTCCACTAAACTGGTGAGCCGATATATGCAGTGTAACTGTTGTGGATATATTTGTTTTGACTACCGTTCCGTTTCTGCTGTTAGTTTTTCGGTCCCGCCTATTAAATCTATTGACCCGGTGTTATGGTTTGAACGTTTAGAAAATTACTTTGCGGCAAACAATGTGATATCCTAGAAACGAGTGTTTGGTTGTGCTAGTACTCGTCTCCCAAAAGAGGCAGCAGATGTGTGAAATACTACTGACACCTAACTATGCTCCTTATGATCACTTGAAACAAGCGGTAACTAAAGTAATGTCACTATCGGATTACCAAACTATCTAATACCTGTTTAGCAACGTGCAGTTGGGAGACAGGACCCCGTCGCAACCATAAAATTATAGGCGGACTATGTTAGTTGATAGAAATGCCAATAGAAGATTATTTTACCAGCTATAGCTCCGCTAACTACCACCGAGCATGCAACAGATTATAGCTGTTGGCGATAATGCTGCCATCATTGCCGAGCTCGCGACGATAGCAGATATGAACGCACTTATCGCCAGCCAGTAGCAAATATCAACAGACCACTTATGAAGTGCAGGTGCGGTATAATGGAAAGGCAGATCGGTGCATTCTGTAAGAAGATACGTTCCATGGGGGTGCGACACGATTAATCGCGACAGCGGCGAAGCAAATCCGTAAGTCGACACCAATATCCGCCAACTAGAGCCAATGCAGGTGGCATTTGCATGTATCATCTCAAATTTTGTGACAGCCAGACAATGCATTTTATCATGTATTTGCATCAAACAAAGCCCGGAAAATGGCTGAGCGGTGGTCTGTGACGGCTGCTGCCATGGTCAAAGCTATGCCAAACAGTTGTTTATCTTACATTTCATACAAAAATGGGGGGGGGTGAATTGTTTTTGGTGGGTACTGGAGCGGATGTTAGTACGGCACTGCTTACGAGCTCGGAAAATAAAACAGTAAACCCTAATGTTGTTTTACGTACGGCTAACTGTTATATCTCGTCAAGTTATCAAGTACGAGATATAACACTAATATATAAGTAATCGAAACATACTGACATCAACATTTAGAGTTTAACCTTCGTTTGGATACCACTTATAAATAGGGCTTTATTATTGCGGATGTCTTGGCTCCAAACATCGGTAATTATTTCTCACAGCATTACAATTCTCTAGTTGGTGTGAAACAACATAAATTACTCAGTGTTAGTTGGTTTATCAAAGGAACAGTCACCGATTTTCTGTCTTCATCCCTAGTTGTGCCACAGCAGACACCAGCTTGTCCCTAATCGGGCTCTACTAAAGCAATTTCCCTAGTTGCTTAGCAGTTTATGATGATAAGGAGGTAAAACATGATATAGTACACCACATAGTTAATAATGCATATTTTCATATAGTTCCAACCCATATACGCACACATCTTCTTATTCACTTGTGCGAAAACTCATAATTTTATTGCACTGATAACTTTTTTTAATTATCTTCTGTCTTCAATTATACACCAGTTCACTATTTCGACGACAATTTGATCCTTTAATTATGTTGTGTTTATTAGTTGTCTAATAATCCTATTCACACTGAATGCATACTGTAATTATCCACTGATTTTCAGCATCTTATACTTATTCATGTACACACACCTCTTTATTCAGAAATTTCACCCCTTTAATACCACTTGAATGAAAATTCACATTTTCATCACACTGTTAGTTGCACTGTTTGACCTCTCCATTACTATAATTCTCTATGTATTTTACATGGTTAATAATGCATATTTACATTCTTTTCCAATCTATTTGATTATTATTATTATTATTATTATCTGTCTTCTGTCATCATTTATAAACCAAATCACAATTTTGATAACAATTTGTCCTTTTAATTGTATTGGGTTTGTTAGTTGGCTAACAAACATATTCATATAAAATCTAACCTACAACTACGCATTGAACTCTTGATAATTTCATTTATAACCTCTTTCCATAGTGCCATACATATTTTTTTATTTATATGTTCTACATCACATTGGCGTTTTATTTTTAATATTACTTCGCCAATTTGATATCCTGAATTATTATACTCATCTGATGAAACCCAAAACGGTTTCTTCACAACGCCAATTGTAAATAAGAAGTATGTGATTGAAATAAAATAAAATAGACACGACAGGATTACCTGTTCAATTTCGGCCAAGACGGTTAGATTCTAAGTACCAATCGATTGCCAAGGCAGAGTTTGATAAGGTGCTTCAGTTAAGTGTCATCCGTCTTTCGAGCAGTGCATACTCTTCAACACTACACATGGTCCCAAAAAAGAATGGGAACATACGGCCTAGTGGCAACTGTTGTGCCTTGAACAAGAAAATTATTGCCGGTAGATAACTAATCCCCCATATACAGGATTTCGTTAATAACGTCCGGCACCACGATTTTTGATCTTGTTCGAGCCTATTATCAGATTCCAGAAACACATACTGATATCTACTAGACGGTGTTCATGACACACTTTGGGCTGCATGATTTTTTCAGCATGCTCTACTGGCTTACTTACTCGGTACACACTTTTCAACGGTTCATTGATAAAGTGCTTTGCGGACTGTATTTTTAGTATGCATATATTGATGACTCGAACAGTTTAAATGCACTTTAAGTTCCTCACTACTACTGGTACGACAGAACCATAATGCTCTTCTAGCCCTCGGTACCGACGCATCGAACATAGCAGTAGAAACGTACTTCAACAGAGTGATAACGGTCAGTAACAACCTTTGTCGTTTTTCACCAAAAGGTCAAACATCACTCAGAAGCGTTATAGCACTTTCAGCCGTTAACTCTCAGCCATGTATCTTGCTATTAAACATTTCAGATATATGTAAGAAGGCTCAAAATTTAAAATTTTTACGGATCGCAGACTTTAAAAAAACAATTGTTATATATTAAGAAAATACATAGTCCCCTTGATAATTGCCACCCAATGAACAGACACGTCTGCCCCGCGACCACCAATCCCGAGAGCCGGAATAGAGTAAACAAAGACTGATGAGCCAACAGACAGAATGGAATCGAATTGTATTTCAATCATGCTTTTTTACATATACACGAAATTAGACCATCGAGCGAATCAACTAGGGATTTTACACTAATACAAAACAGAAGAGATTATGGCAGTAAGTGTAAGTGACTTGTACACAATCAATTAACTGTAATTAAAAAAAAGTAATAAGAAAGAAAGAGAAACGTTATTAATTACAAATTGCATAAACAACCACTGTTAACTATTAATCTCCTCCTACATGGAAAATTGTGGTTCCTTGTATGGTAACGGGTCAGTACCTCATCATATTGAGCACGTATGACCTTTAACCCGGAATTGTTATAACTTGGATGAATTAGGAAGTCAGTGGCTTGATCACATTTGGAGTGTACTCTGGCATTGGTAGCAACTTCCCTCAGCTTGGTGCTTCTTCTTACTGAATGCTTCAGCTTCTCTGTGCATACAGCAGACAATTTAGGCATGTTACATAAGACAGCTTCTTGACTTGAAATGCGGGCAATACTGCATGCACAAAGTACGGCAGTTTTCTGAGGTGGGCTAATGGCCAGTGCACAATGGGACTCAATATGGGTAAGTATATCCTGTGGCCATCAAAAGTACCTACTTGTAGGATGTATATATAGACCACTCAACACAGACAGTACCTACGATAAAAATCGAAGCACTATGTACTTCTTGGACTCACAGCCACCCCACACATCCAAACTGATCTGTGGAGACTTTTATATGCCTAACATTGGCTGGAGGTCGCCACTTCCTTCACAACGAATTTTAAATAATTAGAGACTATAGAATTTAGCTGTTGGACACGACAGGTCCAAATACCAACTAGGGGAATCAATACCCTTGACCTCCTTTTTACTAACAACTTTAACCAAACCTCAATAAACGTCAGCTCTGAATTTTACAATAGCGATCACAAAGTAGTAATAAGCACATTCAATTACCAACCCACAAATAATCTCAACCCGAACGGACATAAAAATACAAATACCGAAGGTACAACAACGAAACGTGGAAGCATATTGAGTCACTCATTCGATGCATAAGATGGGACTCTTATCTCACCACTGGAAATATTGACACAGCCATCTCAGTCCTCTACAGCAATCCTATAAGTTTCATAGGCTGCATAGCCCCATACGTAGAACGTGTGTCTGATGTTAACAGTGCACGTCCACGTATTCCGAAATGTCTTAGGAGAAAATTGAGGCTTCGAAACTACAAGCATCATGACATAACTACATTATATAATGTATACAAAATAGCCGAAAATCTCGACAATGACCAGAATGGACCAGAATATGGCATCTCTCCCCAAACTTCCACAAAAGTGTATACATTTCCGCTGGTCGCAGATGGAACCTCAACCTCCACCTATACAAAACGCGAATAAAACCTCTGATTGTCGATCGAGATTTGGGGATCCGATATACCGATAGCTTTAACTTCTCGGAGCATGTTGCATTTAAAACTTTCAAAGCGAGGAAGCTAACTGGATTTGTAAGAAAAAATTGTCTCATTTTAAACTCGAAAATATTATTATACACATAGTGTGTTTGTCGAATATTAAAATATGGTTGTCTACTCTATGGCAAATGTAGACGCATAGATATGATGAAAATCAGGAGAATTCAAAGAGCATTTACTAAGAGCTTATTAGGCAAATATAGCACACAAACTCATCGCCAACGATGCGATAAACCCCTTTGGTTTCGACGCTTGAAATTAAACCTCACTCTTATGTATCACCTTATTAGTGGTGCAACTTTCGCTTCGAAATCACTTCTGACCCCTTACAATCCCTCACACAACCTGCGCAATAAGGAAAACACCACTATGATCCAGTGATGTCGCACACGGCTACGCCTGAACTTTATCACAGTGAGATATGCGACACTGGAACAAAATTCCAAACCACATTCGCTGCAGCAAGTCGTTAGCCGCGTCCAAAACATCACTTCAAGAACACCTTCTAGGTGAATGCCTATGTAACCTCCTCAAGTACCCTGAAATAACTAATGATACATACATACAAGGTCCTAGCTCCGTATAAACAGTTTTCAAAATATATCAAATGCATTCATAATTCGCCATATGCCTATGGACTCATAGTTAATAATGCGTATTTTCATATTATTCAAACCCACATACCCACACACATTTTTAATTCATTTATACGAAAACTCATAATTTCATTGCACTGATAACCTTTTTTATCTGTCTTCTGTCATCACTTCTAAACTAATTCACTATTTTGGTGACAATTTAACCTTTTAATTGTATTGGGTTTGTTAGTTGGCTAACAAATCTATTTATACAAAATCTAAACTACAACTATGCATTGAACTTTGATAATTTCATTTATAATCACTTTCCATAGGCCATATATATATTTATATATATTTTATTATTACTGTTATTACTTCTTAACATGTCCTACATCACATTTGCTTTTTACTCGTAATACTACTTCGCCAGATTGATTTACTAAATTATTATACTCATCTGATGAAACCCAAAACGGTTTCTTCACAACGCTAATTGTAATTGAGTAGTATGTAATTAAAATTAAAAATAAAAAAATGTCATTAAACTCCGGCAGTGCCTCTGCTACCTGGGGAACATTTGTAAGAACTGTGTCATTCTCTTTGCTTCTTCAGGATCTATAGTAGGTACTGCGTCTGTTTAGTGCTCCAACTGTTCGACGATAGCATTTAACATAATCGCGCCTAACATTCTGAGATTATAGAGAAGATACAACTTAACTATGACTTGCATACCTACCACTCATCACGTGAGCAAGCTGTAAGATGTAGATTACAACTTTTAGCCCGATAATTCTAGGCAGGCAGGACTATAGAATAGAGACGACCTTGAGGTTAGATAATCGAAAATTGACCAGTAAGAAAGCGGCTTAGAATGGAATGATATTATTATTAGAAAAACCATTCAAAATAAATATTACTCAAATGAGTATAATAATTTCACATGATTAATAAATATTTTTAGATTATCTAAGGGTTGTAAACATTTAAAATCAAAGTAACGTCTATATAAATACTCGTCAATGCGGCTATGTAGCATTTTTACACAGGTCCTTTTATATTTATGAAGATAGTTTTCGATCTGAACCACGTGGATTCTAGGTTATTCATGTGAATTCCTATTAAGGGGTCCGCAAAGTGACGGTTGTGAACGACGAAATGATGATCTTGTTCAAGTCTTGATAGGCAACTGCATGACTTTAAGTCAACTGTGTAAATTGTTGTTCCTTACGACATACTTTCGAATAATTGGAATTAGGGCAGGTTTCTCACGAGTACATACCAGTTTACAGGCATGGTCAGTATGATATAGGTTTATTTACATACTAGAATTTTGATGGAGTTATTGATAATGGAATCACATTATATAAAATTACTAATTAGAAGCAACACCGACGATATCAAATATCACAGTACCAGGGTGCCAGAGTTACGTGTTCTGTAGTGCATTTCTAACAAACAACTGCACGCTTACCGTCATTGGCGCTACGATTATAAGAGCCAGATAGAAATAGAGAGAATGAGCCATATAGCGTATTCAGGTGCAGGATAAGGTTAACAAACGACTCCTTTGAAACTTACTCTTCCATAGAAGATGTTTGGTTCAGGTTTAAGTGTATTTCCGACGAGTCCATTATCCACTGAACGAAGCTGTATTACTGCTCATTTACTTCAAACCGAACAAGTTTAGTATCAAAGACAGTATTCACACTCTGATATTAGTTTCCAATTAGAAGCTAGTAATGACATCAAAACAACAAGTAGTTTTAAGGTGGACGCTGAAGAAGGCTTTAGGATCGAATGGCTTTTTTAAAATGTAATTCTAAGTTTAAATAAAGGAATAGTTCGAATACTCCATTCTATACATGTTAAAATTCATCTGGAATATGGAAGTCAAGCAGCGAATACACTGAAGCTAGTTTAGCTCAATCAGACAAAAATGGTGAAATGTCTTACCGAGCTTTCATGTGAGGATAAATTGCCAAATCTTAACTCATTTCCGTAATCCTCCTATTGGTTAAAAGGAGATCTAATCCTGCCATATAATATTCTGGACGATTATTTCGTTTTCAATATGTCCTATCTTTTTGTTCCGTTAAGGAGTAATCAATTATGGAGAGAGTCCAAGATAGTTCAAAAAGCAGGATTAAATCTTTCGCCAATGTAGTTTCGTTTCTCGTATCTAGTTATGAATTACCTAAACTCCCTACCACGACAGGTAATATGCACACCTTTGGTGGTTACGTTCAAAACGAATCTGAATCTTTCCTGTGGTGGAGACTAATCGCATTTTAACAGTATACCCGAAAACTGAAGACTGAAAACTTGCACGTTGGTGTTTTATATATATTAAGTCAGCAACCGTATAAGGCTACTATCCAGAATTACTCGCATGCAAGATCTAAATTAGCGTTTGAGTGCGTCGTGCAAGTATTACAAATCGTGTCCTTGACTAAGACGCCCAAAACAATTCCACGTGTTATGGTCAGCGGTTTGTTTTTGTGGAATGTAGGTTATCGATGTTTAAAGTAGGGAACATAATCTAAAATTTTATCCAAGCACCACGTCTAGAGGAATGCTATTTAACGCAATCCCACTTAACATTTTGCGATAATGTAGCAACTTATGTAGCTCAGCATCTCATTTTGGATTTTGTTGGAGTGGGTTTGCAAATACTTTAGGATTTTGTCCTCAGGATTTTTCAAGTTTACTTTTAATTACGTCGTGTTGTGCGGTCCTAACGTGTCGTACAATACAGATAATATTCAATTACAAGGACTCAAATGCATTCACGTTATAAATCTATTGATTTATTTTAGTTCCGTGATTCCCCCTGTCCAAACTGTTTCAGCGTCTTTCTGTTATGAATGTCACTTATGCTTTTTTTATTGCCAGTCTATATTCTTTATGCTGATTTGAAATGTAAATATTATTACTGACCCACTTTTTAGATATCTTCCATAGTCCCAAAGTTTCTGCAGTTTCTGACTTGCTCTACTCGTGTCGTATCTAGATAATGACCATAGCCTCTTCTTCCTAGTTAGTATTGTTCCTAACTTTATGTGGCACTAGAAAGTCAAGAAACTACGATATTATCACTTGCTCTTCAAGTTATTCTTGCTTGAAAATACTAATTCGTAGTCATTTTGTTGAAAAATTTGCATCATTTTTATCTTTCATGTTATTATCTTGCGTTTAATTCTCCGTTGTATTCTTATATAGAATTATCAATACGGTTGCTGATCAGTGAGTGAAAAATACTTAACAAAATAATGTCACTTTGACATCTTGAACTCTAAATATTAGTTTTATCATATATGTCATCACAAGTTCCATCAAGTTCTGCTTCTGTGATTTCAACTGAAATCCAATCAGACCCTTTAAAGCATGTTAACGACTCTGTACAGCTACTCCTGAAGAAGTTTTCTAAAGAGAACAGATACACAAATCCTGCATATATTCAAGAAGCCTTGCTTAAAGTAGGTATTTTTGTCATTTCGTCTGTATTGTGACAATACCTGACTTTAGAATTACCCTGCAGTATGTCAAGTTTTCAACGATAAACAATTAAATCAGAATGACATTCCGCGTTTGGCGAAACATGCGAAGTTAATAAAACAAATAAACGACCGAATATGTGTATACTCAACAGTTAACAATATTGTAACACTAATTGACATTAAAGAAATTATATGCGTAAGTTATTTGTGTTTGTGTTTACTTTTTTGAGTTAAATTGTAAAGTCCGTACTAATGAGGATGTCTTCTGTCCTATTTAGTGCAGTCATCTTAATAATCAGCAACATAGAACCGGGCATATACATCCATATGTTCAAGTTGCCATACTACATTAGCACTACGAGATAACAGAGGTAACGTAATAACAGAATACAAGAAGAGAGTATAGTAAAGGTGTGCAGAAAATAATAATAGGATTTAAGATCCAGATAAGGTTAAAAAGTAAATACACTTTCGCCACTGTGTGCGATTTTGAGCCATGTATCCGTGTCTCTAGTCATTTGTTACGATTATCATGCGAACCCCAGCCAGGTAATCTACATCTACCAACATGGTTTTGACCAGCAGTCAAAGACTTCATGGACTGATGCCATGTTTTAGTTTGGCCGCCCCTAACCTTCTTCCATCCTACTTCAATCCTAGCCAACATTACGCGACGAGGTAGGCAGTAGTCTGGCATGCGCAACACATGTTCTAGCCGTCTCAGTCGATGAAGGTTAATAACCTCTTCGTCTGATTTACCATATTTCCCAAAAACATTTTGTCTAACCTCCATATTACTTGTTCTGCTGTTCCATGATATACGAGCGCTGTTACGAAGATTTCTATGGTCAAATACCTGAAGTTGACGCATATCTTGGGTTTTCGCGGCCCACGTTTCGCAGTCATGTGTTGAAACGGCGAGGGCTGCTACGCAGTATACCCGGCCTTTTGTTGTGGGACGGATATTTCGCCTGCGCCATAAATGGTATGAATTGGCGAATGCTAACTGAGCTTTCTGAATCCGTGCTGAAATTTCGTCAAGCACTGACCCACCAGGAGTGGTTAGACTTCCTAGATGAGTGTAGCGGTCAACGCATTCAATTACTTCACTCCCTATAACTAATCCAGATAAAGCAGGCCAGTTTTAGAGTAACATTTTTCATTTAGAAGGAAGAAGCGCATCCCGAATATGCTCGCATTGTTACTCAAGGTGCTCCGGAGACTCTGCATATTGTCAAAGTCTTCATCAGATAGGACTGTATCGTCTGCGTATTCTAGGAAAACCTCCTGAAAGGAGATTAATTCCTGAAGAGTTAAAAGATATGAGTGAGATTTCTAAAAGTACACATATGACTTCATTAAATAAAAAAGAAGATAAAGGGCAACCCTGATGATCCCCACTCGAGGATGAAATTTTTCGTGACAAATCGCCATGTGCTCTAACTCGATCGGTGGTGACCGACTAGAGAGCCTTTATAAGGTCCATATACTTTTGAGGTACACATTCTAATGAGAAACACTGTCACAAGAGTTCATGGTCTACGGAGTCGAGATCTGTTTTCAAGTTAAGAAATACAACTGTATTCGGACGTTGGTACATATATCTATGGTGGAGCATCTGGCGCATGGTGAATATTTGATCAATGCAACCACGTCTAGGTCTGAAACCAGCCTGGTTTCTCCGAGTTTGCTGTTCTCTAGTGTTGAATAAACGCCGAATGATTATAAAGGATAATATTTCAGATACTATACTAATCAAACTGATTCCTCTGTAGTTATCACAAATGGATTTTGTCCCTTTTTGTAAATTGGAACGATCAGTGAACGAGACCAATCAGATGGGATGATGTTCAGTCCCCTGACATCGGTTAATATATCAGTCAAACTGCCAGCTAAGACTGAACCGCCATCCTTAAAGATTTCAGTAGACAACCTATCAATCCCTGCTCTGTTCCCTCTCCTCAAGTTACTTATAGCCTTTTCAACCTCACTGAGAGTTAGGGGACCTGTGTCAGTTTTCCATTCAGGCAGCTTGGGAATAATGAGTAAGCTAAGAGTAGCTGGGGGGGCCAGTTGAACTATTCCTGAAAATGTTCCGCCCATCGTTCCAATCTTCGAGACTGAGATTGAATCACAGATCCATCTTTTTCAGAGATAATTTCACTAACCGCCGATTTCTTAACACTGGTTTCCTTGATAAACCGGAACAGCTGTCTACTATTGCCCGCCGCCGCCGATGCCTCCATCGCTTTTGCTTTTGTTTCCCACCACTGTTTACGATCCTTTCGCAGACTACGTTTCAGTTGTCGTCGCTCTCCATCATTCTCCGAGCCTGCTGGAATGAGTTTTCGAGCCTCTATCAGTTCACTAGAAGTTCTAGAGATCCAATTGTCTTTCATAACCTTTGGATTGGAGTTAGATGTAGATAACGCTGCTGCATTTACGCCTGCTTTAAAATCGTCCCAAGCTGTTTCAGGATGAATCTGCTGGTTACGGGCGACCAAAAGTCTTAGCCAAACCATTTCTAAATGCAATCTCAGCATTTTCAGTATCGAATTGATATCTAAGTGGTCTGGCTGATGTTACCTTTTTGCTACCAGCAAAAGCGTAGAGATACGTGCTATCACTAGGGCGTGGTCAGAATCTAGACACGTGCCCCAGAAAGAGCGGCAGTCCTCTATACTGCCTTTCCAACGATAGCTGATGCCGATGTGGTCGATTTACGTCCATCGTTGTGTAGATATTGGAAGTTGCCAGGTTAAACAAGGTCTCTCTTTATGCTTATAGTTTGTGATGGCTAAAAATAAACGGTAGTCTGAGCATAATTGCATCAAACAATCACCGTTATCCGTTTTGTGGGCTGGGGTGCCTAGTAACCCACCTAATTGTTTTTCAGCCTGATTTAGTCTACCTACTTGAGCATTAAAATCCTCTGCTATAATCGCTATGTTTGACCGCTTAGCCTTCTAAAGGAGGCTAGAGAACTTCATATGGAACTCGTCTTTCACTCTATCTGTGCTGCAGTCAGTGGGGGGTGGCATAGGCAGAGACGACAAAAAGGCATCGGCGTGTGTCCCTATCTTTACGAGTTCGTACTGTGCCATTTAGGCGGATAGCACATAATCGATTGTCTACAGGAATTCACTCGAGAAGAGCCTGTTCTGCTCGTAAGTTTAGTGCTATGTCTACACCAGCAAGGCCATGAGAACCTACTGTAGGGTCTCCAGATAAACGAAGAATGAATTTTGCTGCTCTGCTGCATTGACTAGGTGAGGTCAAACGGATGACCATGCTGGGGTCCTGTATGCATGTTTCGGAGACACAGAATATATCAATTGCAAGAGATTCTAGTGTTTTACCTAAGGCAGCTTGTTGATCGATTTGACGCAACGTACATACATTAAAAGCTCCAACATGAAGTTTAGAGCGTGGTTTCAGGAGACCCGGTATGGCATTTCGGGATCTCGAGCAACCAGTAAAAGCGGTACACATTGAAGATGTAGTGGGAGAAGTGTGAATAGTAGAAACCAGTTAGGGAGAATGTGTTTGATTGCGAACAATGTGATCTGGAGTGCCGTTAGATGTTTGAGGGCGGTTATCACTTCCCGGTTACCTACATCGTGGAAGGGTTCTTCTTGATTTACCTGAAAAAGAAAGTTGACTAGCGGAGGTCTTGATGACCCAGTAGTGTGTCCGCAGTGCCTAGGGGACAGCTGTTTGAGGTAGGTCTCCTATATTAATTGTTGCTTCGGTTGTAAGAAAGGCAGTATCAGTAGAGTAATGCGTGGACGTGATGAGTTTGTTTGAAACGTAGTCACTTGATTTACGTTGGTGCGATTCAGCGATAGTCACACAACTTTATATTAGTTTATTTCTGCAGGCACCTTAGTGCTTCACCTTCCGATATCCCGATAGTTGATTACTGGGTCAAGTCTTAACAACTACTATTTACATGTGCTTCACAGTTTAAGCTTAATTTGATATTGCATCTTGGGCTTCTAACGTAAGCTTTTAATAAGGTGAGTAGATAAAACTTCATCTTGACGATAAGTTTAATGAGCATATTTTGTAATAGCAGTGTTTAGACACCCAAAGTAGCTATATGGTCATGTAGGTACATTGGGTTTCTCAGAGCATTATGTAACGTCGTAAATAAATTTAGTTTAACCACTTCAGCTTCTAACTAGGTGCTTGCACTCTATAGTATAAGAAACGATAATTATGTGACATTAATAATCGTAGGAAATAAAATGAATTTCTGTCCTCTTCATACTAGTATTCTTGATTTTATAAAAGAAAATGGGCTAATCTTTATAAAACCTTATCTCTATAGATATATTTCAAAGCTCTGTATTTAGTTACTAACAAAATGTCTCTATTGTCGTATTCATGGGATTCATTTAAAGCGATGATTCATCATAGAAGTCCTCAGCAAACCTAATACAGTCCAGAGTTTCTGTCTATAATGTTGTCATTTATTCAACAATTTGTGAAATCTTGGGATCTGTTTGGGTTTGTTATGCTTTTAAACAAATCTACTATAATCACTTAAAAACTGAATTTAAAACTTCATATATCCTAAGCGTCAGGTTGAGTTTATCTGACTCTGGAATTACCATCGGCTAGGGATACAAAAAAAAAACACCTATTTATATTAGAGGAGGAGTAGTAATAGTCCGGATTATATAATGATAGTATTTATTTATCTGAAAACAAGCTGTGTGATATTAGTTACGATACAAAAATGTACTGAGTTTAACTGAATAATAGTGCATAGGTTTTTATGTACTAGACTATCATATAGCAACATGATTTAATACTGTTGTCTTGAACTCCATGCTAAATTTCATTGATGAACTACTCGTATTGTTAATTTTCTCGACTTGGTCACCACTGGTCGAGTCAGAGCATATGGCGAATTGTCACGAGAAATTTCATCCTCAAGTGGAGTTCGTCATGGTTGCCCCTTATCTCCTTTTTTATTTAATTTCATCATAGATGTGCTCTTCGAAATCTCACTCACTTCTTTTAACTCCTCAGGAATTAATCTGCTTCCAGGAGGTTCTCTTGTCGATTTAGAATATGCAGACGATATAGTCATATTTGGTGAAGACGTGCACAGCATTCAGGGTCTCTTGAACACCTTGAGTAACAATGCAGGCATATTTGGGATGCGCTTCTCCCCTCCCAAATGCAAAATGTTACTCCAGGACTGGTCTGCTTCTTTTCCCAAATTAGTTATAGGGAGTGAAGTAATTGAATGCGTTGATCGCTTCACTTATCTCGGAAGTCTGATTACCCCTGGTGGGTCGGTGTCTGATGAAATCTCAGCGCGGATCCAGAAAGCTCGATTGGCATTTGCCAATCTACGGCACCTGTGGCGCAGACGAGATATCCGTGTCTCAACGAAAGGCCGGGTGTACTGCGCAGCAACCCGCGCCATCTTAACATATGGCTGCGAAATATGGGCCATGAAAGCTCAAGATATGCGTCGTCTCCAGATATTTGACCATAGAAATCTTCGGAACATCGCTCGTATACCATGGAATAACCGGATTAGTAATAGTGAGGTTAGACAAAAGGTTCTTGGGAAACACGGTAAATCAGTCGAAGAGGTCATTAACCTTCATCGACTGAGATGGCTAGGACATGTATTGCGCATGCTCGACCACCGTCTACCCCGTCGCGCCATGTTAGCTAGGGCTGAAGTAGGATGGAAGAAGGTTAGGGTCGGCCAACCCAAAACATGGCATCAGTCCATGAAGACCTTGACTACTGGTCTAAGCCATGTAGGTAGATGTAGATTACCTTGTTGGGGTTCGCGTGACGATCTCAACAAATGGCTGGAGATACTAGGCGATATGGTTCAGAATCGGTCACAGTGGCGCAAGTGTATTCACTCTTTAACCTCATCTAGATCTTAAATTCTATTGTTATTTTCTAGACATTTTTACCTTACTCTTCCCTCTTGTATTCTGTCTATACGTTACCTCAATATTCTCGTAGTGCTATTGTGGTATGGCAACTTGAACCTACAGGCGTTTGTGCCCGGTTCTACGTTGATGATGATTCTCTAGACAGTAGTAGGTCATACTACTTAATTCTTTCTACAGGAAAATATATTTCACTCAAAAAAATAATATATTTTTTTAAAATTGTTTACTTACAGAAAGAAGCACCAAATGATTATCATCTTCTTGGACCTATTACTAAATTACCAGTTATACTAAACATTTTTCGAGTTAATAAATTTCATCGACGTATAGAACAATATTTTGAATCAAATCAATTTTGTGTTCAGTTAGAAAAATTATCTAGTGTTTTTATTCTTCGAGAGTTTAAACGTTGTATGCTGAAACATCGATATGATTCAACAAAATACGTGAACTCAAAATTTGCTAAAAGTATACTAGTAATGTTTAAAGGCGCTTTACGTAGTGCAAAAGATTTGCAAAATCCTGAATCACTATATCAATTTGGCATAAAAATTAAAAGTTATGAAGAAGTCTACTCGGTAAGTTTTCATTGGTAGAATGTTTAAGTTATCTTCATAATTTTTTTCGTCAAGGTTGTCCGCTTTCCCCATTTTTATTTAATTTTATCATTGATATACTTTTAGAGTTGACATTTTCATCGTCTGACTTCTCCGGGGTTGACCTCCTTCCAGGAGATAAACTTGCTAACATAGAATATGCAGATGATATAGTTCTCTTAGGCGAAGATGCTGATAAAATGCAGAATCTTTTGACTGCCTTAAACAAGAATGTAAGGATGTTTGGGATGCGATTCTCTCCACCCAAATGCAAAATGTTACTTCAGGATTGGCTTGATTCGACACGGAAATTAATGATAGGGAGTGAGGCAGTTGAATGTGATGACCGCTTGACTTATCTTGGCAGCCTCATCAGTCCTGATGAACTGGTGTCTTATGAAGTCTCTGCGCGTATACATAAGGCCCGATCAGCGTTTGGGAATTTGCGTCATCTGTAGCGTAGGCGAGACATCCGACTACTGACCAAAGGACGCGTTTACTGCGCAGTAGTTCGGTCCGTCTTACATTATGGATGTGAAACATAGCCATTAAGGATAGAGGATATTCGTAGGCTCCTGGTATTCGATCATAGATGTCTTCGAAGCATTGCTCGTGTTTTCTGGGACCACCGAGTAAGCAATACGTGGGTTAGGAATAGAGTACTAGGTAGATACGGTGTCTATTGATGAAGTAGTAAATCTTCATCAGCTAAGGTGGTTAGGACATGTGTTACGTATGCCTGACCACCACCTACCTCGACGAGTAATGCTGTCTGATGTAGGAGTAGGCTGGAAGAAAGCTAGGGGCGGCCAAACCAAAACATGGCAGCAGTCCATGAAGTCATTGATAATTGGGCTGAGCCATGTTAATAGGTGCGGACTACCTGGTTGGGGTCCGCGTGACGCTCGTAATAAATGGTTAGAGACTTTGGGTGATATGGCTAAAAATCGTTGGCAATGGCGCAGGTGCATCCACTCCTTGTCTTCCTCCAAATTCTAAGCTTCTGAACTTATCATAATTTTCTCTTTACTGAATCATATTTTCTTAAATCTTCTCGGTCTCTATTCCCTTCCATGAATACTAACTCTGCTACTACCTTCCCCACTCTGGGATTTGATTCGACAATTTAATCTCTATCTGCTAATTGAGGCATGGCAACTTGAACTGACGTACGCATGTACCAAGTTCTACGTTGTAACTGTCTGTCTGTCTGTCATAATTTTTTACTTTATTAATAATAAACACTAATTCTCATCTTTTCCCTCCAATGTTCTCGGTCGGTAAGCTCTCCGATACCATTCTTCATTATGATAGACCACAGTTAATGTATCTGACTTACTAGGTGTTGTAGATGCAGATGAGGCATCAGTCCCCTCAATATGACAAATACTGTCTATAGATGCATTGAACTTGCACGAAACCTTAGTCACGTTTGTTTCTTGTCAATAACCTTCAACCTTTGAGTCTTTTAGATCTTTTTGGTGATTATGGATACTAATATGGTTTATTTAGTGAAGCTGTTAATACGATTTGGAGCGACTCCCTATTATTTGGTTCAATGGTGATACTTAATATTGCACTATCATGCTCCGATACCGTAAACTACATGTTGTAGACTTGTCTACTTGAAAATGTTATACTACAAGGGAAATTTATTAGTGGGGACAAGAAGACTATTAATTATTCCAAAATCATATTTAGATTGTATAGTACAACTAGAAAATATTTATGAAATTTACGATGACATATTTCTTAAGTTAGGTGAACTTTACCACTTAGCATTTTTCACATAATTGTGTTTTGTCATCCTCACTAATTACACTAAATTTAAGTTACGATCTGTTATCCTTATCTTTGAGATGTTGAATTTATAAGTTATTATTAGTATGTTATCACGATTTGCAGTTTCAACGTCTCTCTCATACTAAAATCAAGTTAATCGACCTATGTATGTGTATAGATGTGTGTTATATCTTGAAAAATCGGTCAGTTACCATATATGGAAAACAGTGACCTCAGTAGTACCAATCAGTGCCCGCACACATCTGCCGCGTGGCTACTAGTCCCCAAGTCGGGATGAAGAACATAAAACAACTGAGCTAACCACCAGACAATTAAACTTTATTTCACTCGACAATTTATTGACACACAAAATTTGACCACAGCGTACCAATAAGAAGAATAATATTTGTACAAAATGGGATCAATAATGACTAGGGACTAGAGTGGGGGTGGGTACAGTTACATATTTATCTGATTATTGCTTCTAGATGATGAAAGATATGATAAAAGTTTATGAGTCCAATGAGTGGTTAGGGTGATTGGAACATGACAATGATAGAAATACAATAATCGATATATATATAAACTGAAAATAAATGAAACAGTCTTCTGAAAACTAGTTCAGAAAGTTGATTACTCCTCACGAATCGCCCAATACAACAATGTGATGGCATGACTTAGTAGCAACTTAGGGTTTCAATTAATTCATAGATTTGTACATCATCTTGTGTATTACAACAGCCCTTGAAGTCGCACTGTGATATGTAAACTTAGAGAATACTGCTTCTTTATGGATTGTTTTTAATTAGATCAGTACTCGTAAGTCTTGTGACATTTTAAATCTTCTTACTCAGTTGGTTAGTTAGTTCAGAATTAGTTTCTCTCTCTCTGCATACAAAATGCGGTGCACATTTTCACTTAAACTGATTGTAGTGAGCAAAGTAATTGTGTGTTGACTATTTATAGAAGACAAATACCCTGAAGGTCATTGGTCATAGATGTTTTCTAAGCATCGCTGTCATATCATAGAATGACCGAATAAGCAATGCCGATATTAGGCACAAAGTACTAGGAAAAGTTAGCAAATCTGTCAACGAAATTTCGAAGTTGTAAACTTTCATCAACTGAGGTGATTGTGATATGTTTTACGTATGCCAAACTGCCGCCAATCCCATCGTATGATGTTTACTGATGATGGGGATAGGATAGAGGAAAACAGGGACAGCAAAATTATGGCTTGGCATTAGCTCATGAAATCGTGTTGATGGGTGGCTACTACCCAGTTGAGGTTCACGTTATAATCACGGTTAGTGCCTGGGACAACGTGTGGCATAGCTAAGAATCAGTCACAGTGGCGCAAGTGCACTCACTCCTTGTCTTCTCTTATACCTCAAGTTCCATTATTCTTTTTAATACACTTCCGTTTCATTCCTTCTTGTTAAGTTTTATTGTGGTGATAATCTTGTTCATCTGATCTCGTCCTTCTGATGTTGTCTGGTAACTTAGACAAATGAATATATGTGCAAGGTTTCTGTTGTGCATGACTGTCTGATTAACATTTTTATTCGTTCTTTTAAACTGGTTGGTCAGGTGATTTGTTTTTAAAGGATTAATTCTTTTTTAAGGAATTACATTTGATCAGTTAATTAATGAATAGGATATTTACTTATCACCTACTTGTTTGTGTGCTTATCTTCAAAGAATGCTTTTACCGTATATAGTTCATTGTTGGGATATGACTTTCTTAACTTTAATAAAATGTGAAATGATTCGAATCTTCCATTAACCTGATTTAAAATGTAGAGATGATTTTGTGGCAAAGTCATTGTGAATTGTGGTGATGTAATAATTGTGTTCATCGTTAGTGATATGAAGCCAAATTATTATGACTAAGACGTATGACGAATTTATTGAAATGACCTTGTGCACACGAAATTACAGTTCTTAGCCAGTCCCTGTACGTCTGTCCGATGCCTACTTAGTCCCAGGCTTGAGTAGGAATAACAAAAGCCATTGAACCAACTGGACAAATCATATTGCACCCTGTCCACGCAGTCAACCAATTAAGAAATTAACACCAATAAAATATAAAAGAGACAGTGGTAGCTTATTGAGGTAACGTATACTTAGTTAGGAAACTGTAATTTAAAAATTGGAAATGGTTTACTAACTGTCAATATGTCGAATAAGAGAATTGGATGGGAGGGACATAATAATGATAGAAATAAAATGTTTACTATGAGCACAACTAAAATAATTGGAAGAGTCTTCTGAAAGTTAGTTGTTCTTCATGTGTCGCCCAATATAATAGTTAGATTAAGATGATGTATGGATGAAAATCGAGAAAATCTGTATGGAGATGGTCTTTGTAGGTAGGTAGGTTTCCAGAATTAAGCAATCATCCTGATACGAGCGAAACGACACCGATGACCAGAGACACAATTACATTGAACGGTGCTAAGTTATTCTCTGCGCAAGATATGTCTCTTTTTAAATTGACCTATATAGCCAACTCCTAACTATATGGGTCACACTATCTCCTTTGAATTAAATGCTCGTGTCTAAAGCTTTCTTTAGAACAGTATGTATCGACTGTATGAAATGCCTCTCCTTCATATTCTTTTCGATGATGTATATCGTGTATCCGTTTTCTAAGAAGATAAATTTCAAAAAGATTAATTCTTTATCTGTGCAATCTGCCGAGGCGATTCTGCGATTTCATAACCATTGGAAGCAAGTTAGTTTACGTTTTCTCACTATTCAGCTTCAACTGTGGATGTTAGTCATCTGTTCGTTTCACATAGGTTCTCTATAAATTAGTCTTTTTTCCGATTGTTAATGAATTCATTGAGAAGAGATTCCTTCTCTAAATAACTGTGTTTTATGATCTGGTGAGTATATTTTTAGATCAATATTCCTAATTTGTAAAATTTCTTTAATAGAAATGCTTGTTCTCCTATGATTTAATGTTTTCTAGAATATGATTATCACTTTAAACATTACTGACTCTTATACGAATGCTCTGAATTGTCTACAAAGAAGATTAGGTTTTGGATGGGATAATATTGTTAGGAATCTACGAAAAAATACACCTTTAGGTAAGAAATAATTTTCTGAATGTTATATGTTAGATTAATAATGTATGTCATGTATGTGTTTACAACAGTGAACTTATGATTTTGTGTTCATCGGTACGATGTTGTTACACTTTATGTGTGCAACGAAATGAATATGAAATTAGTTGAAGTAGTAGTTACTTCAGTGGTAGTAAGGAAAACATCTGGATATATTGAATATAGTACAGGAAAGAAGGATTAATTCTTACAAACAATGGTATGAGTTTAACCGAGGGCAAAGAATGAAAGCACTTGCTACAGTATGAACGATTCCGAGTCGTGTCACTTAGAGCCTTCCCACATACATTTATTACTACATTTTTTGTAAATAACTAGTTATTGTGACTTAATAAATATTATTTAACTTATGCCTTGTATCCATAAGAAGAGCATTAGGTCGGATAAACGGAAATATGTGGAGGACCTAGTAATGACGACTGAGGAAGCTGCAAGGAAAGGAAACATAAGACACCTATACGATACAACGCAGAAGCTAGGTGGAAAATACAGTAAACCGGAATCACCAATCAAAGATAAGGATGGTAAACTAGTCAATATGGCCCAAGAACAATGAAACAGGTGGGTAGAACACTTTGAAGAGCTGTTGAATAGACCAACCCTACTGAACCCACCAGTCTTTTGAAGCAGCATCTACGGATCTCCCTATAAATATCAACTCACTAACAATCGAAGAATTCGAAGTGGCCATTTGACAAATGAGGAGTGGCAAGTCAGCAGGAACAGACAACATATCAGCTGAGACACTGAATTCTGATGTGGAAGTAATTGCAAGAATGATCCATATTTTCTTCAGGAAGACGAACAAGTATCAACGAACTGGAAAAACGGTTGCTTCATTAAGATACCAAAGAAAGGAGATCTTGGCAAGTGTGGAAATTACAGAGACATCACTCTATTTTCAGTACCAGGAAAGGTCTTCAATAGAGTGTTGTCGAATCGGACGAAAGATGCAGCCGACCCTCAACTTTGAGACCAACAGGCTGGATTCCACAAGCGTCGATGATGTACAGACAGAATCGCGACACTATAGATCATTGCTGAACAATCAGTTGAATAGAACTCATCACTTTACTTCAGTTTCCTTGATTACTAGAAAGTACTTAATAGTCTGGACAAGAGAACATTATGGAGTCTTCGACATTTTGGTGTATCCGAGAAGATAGTCACTATCTATACTACAGTTTCTCTCATTATTTGATTGGTTTAACCAGTTTTATGCTTGTATGTGTAAAAATCAAACCGTTGTTGTTATTGTTGCTCAATCACCTTGCATATAAGCGTCAACTTCAGTTAATTATTTATGTATCATAGAAGCACTATCATTTGCTTTCTTAGTTCCTTATGTAAATTTTTCGAGAAATCCTGATGGTCTTTTGAGTTTATAGATGTCGACTGTGTTGTTTCCGTGAAGTCAGCTTGATTACAAGTAAATCTGACAGCAAATGATATACAACCAGTCAAGTAACTAAAAGCTCCAATGTGAATGTTCGATTCATATTCAAGGAATTTCATGTATAATTCTAGGTTGCCAAGACATTCAGATTCACTAAGTCGAGATTATTTGAGTCTTGATTGAATTTATTTCTAATTATGCTTAAATTATTTGCCAACATGTCAGATTACGAATATTCTACTGTTAATGGACCTTAAACAAATGGTATTCAACCCATTAGTGGGTGTGGAAACGACATAACCATTTTTATTAATCCTAAAGTATAATCTACTTTAAATTACCAAGAGGTTATATACATTGGGTTGTGCGTTTGTGGTTGTCTAACAAAAGAAAGAAGATAAACAGACGAAGTATCGTAATGAACAAATACATCACAGTGACTAATATATTGCTACTTTCTCTGTTGGATTACTGTACGCCTGAATACGACTACTAAGGCAAAGCTTTTTATATGTTAGCTTGTGATATAACATTAGTAGTAGTGACGTAGTAGCATAATCAGCCATTCTATATCTTTGACGAAATGTTACCAGTATTTAAACTTATATAGGTTGAGACTAATCACATATCACACAGTAGACATTATCAGAATCGACCCAGAGATTAAGCTCGAGTAGAGAATACAATCAAAATACATCTTCATACCGTGAAAATACAATTATGGACTACAGCTTATGAAATTTCACATCACAAGAACCCTCTGTTAGTCAGTTTTTAGGACAATCCTAATAGCTCACTTCTTTTTTGGAGTATTCCTGATGACAATGTTACCTGAAAAGACCCCTACAATTAAATCATTCAACTCATGAAATCCTGTACTTATGTTCATCGTCTCATGATTTTATTTCTACATTATGTCTTTTTCATTGTATGATAGAGCAATAGACGTTTGATTTTCAGTCTCAGGGGAATTTAGGCATAGTTTTAAATTATTTCCATAAAAAATGCTGTCTGGCATTACATTTAGAGCAATGATATCAAAAATGACTTTGGTTACGTGACAAGCAATTCACTTGAATTAGAATTTAAACACTTACAACTCAATACACTTAATCATCTAGCCAAAGCCGTATAAATCACTTATCTGGATTCTTGAATCAGTAAGTCAGTTATGTGCAACGTAGATCTTGACATATTATTCATAGATCCAACTAGCCACATCCCATTATCAGCGAATGATGAACACTACATCAATAGAAGTCTTAGTAACATCATTAATGCAACAACTAGTGGGCATAGAGAATATCATGCGGGAAAAAAAGGAATCAATTTGTAGAATGAAAGATTTGAGTTAGTTTTTAATTCATAATTTGAGCGAGAATACAGAGAGACGACACCTCCACTACTGTATTTGATTCTTAACCCTACTACTCATTGCTTCCAACTGTTGCCTACAAAATTTTCTCCAATCTCAATCAAATATTCTTATTCTTGAATAGATGAATAGCATATGTTTCTAGTGTTAATCGTCATATCAGTATTTCGTCAATTAATATAATAGTTTTACGTTATTCTTTTTAAGGAAGCTGTTCTCAAAGAAATCCTGAAAGAATTCTAAAATGTTTAGGTGTTTATTCATTAATACTTTATAAAGAATTGAATGATATATCGAAGAAAATAAATATTGTATGGCCTGTAGATTACTTGAAAGCATTGGTAACTTTTTCAACCTTTATGAATACCGTTGTGAGCAAAAAGGTAAGGTTTTTTAAAACTAAAATACTGATAATGTTAACTTAATAATTCAATGTAAGCTAGTGGACTAGACTTGGAGTTAAATTTTCAAGTAAGTATGTTTGAAGACAGGCTTAGCGATACCTCTTTGGTTGCCATAAGTAACGAAGGTGGTTAGGTATTCAATTTCATAGAATTAAGGTTGAAAATTATTGATATATTGTCATCTAGTAGGACTAAGCTTCATACACAGGTTTTTGTCATCCGACATTGTTATGATATCGAATGGGTAGTTATGATTTTGGGAGAGTATGACCAATCAGTATGCGCCCACACTCCTTCCTTGTGATTGCTAGTCCCATGCCTCCTGGAGTCTGTGTGAAGAAGATAAGACATCTGAGCTGACGACCAGACAGAATCTTATTGTATTTCAGGCTTACGTAAAACCAGACCACACAGTCAGTCAATTAAGAATTTAACATTAATACAAAACAAAGGATATAGTTGTAGTGAACAGGGGCAACATGTATACAACTTATTAATCGTAGTTCATAAATGTTAAACAGGAGGATAGAGCAAGGGGAACGTAACAGAAATACAGTTTTAACATTACAAACAACTTGAATAATTGAAATACTCTTTTAAAACAGTCCTAAAAGTTTTCTTACTCATTTTTAATCGTCCAACATAACAGACATGTTGCCATTCATATTTATAGTCGAGGATGTCTAAATTCCAGCTCATGTAAATTGTAAATTCATTTGAATTACTTAGGAACATTCCGGATAACGAGAACTGCTAGACACAAATATCTTGTTAATTCATACCTGTTATCTTCTGCACAACAACAACGTTACAATCGTGCTTATATTTATTGGAAGCTCACAGAAAGAGCTTTCTAAAGCCAAGGAAGCGGTAGGAATTACTTTGTCTATTCAGTGTTCGTTAGAAAGTGCTAAGATAATTCTTGAATAGCAGTGGAAATATGTCTTATATCCCGATAAGATAATTACCGATTACCTTAGTAAATTTAGCAATGACATCATATCAAGGTCACATAGGAATCTATAAACATGCTTGTTCTCTTTAGTTAATACAACCTTAGAAATGAATCTTGTTATCGCTTGTTTGAAGTCACCATGTAGAAGACTTGTAGAGGTAATTGGAAAGTTAGTAATAAGCTTTCTAGTACTAGATGTATTAGCATTTTCTTAATGCATGTATCCATTTGTTTTTGTAATTATACTTCTTTTGTTTAGTTTCACATTATGGAGGTGTTAATATTTCTAATATAATAAAACATATTGTTGTATTATCAGTTTTTAAAAGTTCTTGTTATGACGCGTAGAAAAGGAGGAGGATGAAGTTGGTTGGTTGATGCGAACATCAATGTGATGCGTGCCTAGTTGCGAATGTACGATTGACCTAAGCCCAATCACCCCCAGGCCGACAATAGGACAACCAGAACAGGAGGACAGGAAGACGGAGAGAGCGAGAACTGAGGATTAAGGACGTATTATATTTTAATCATGCCTTTATATACACATAAAATCAGACCACACAGTAAATCAATCTACAATCTAACATGGATACAGAACTAAAGAAATAGTGGCAGTGAATGGGGAGAACTTGTACACAATAAAGTAGACGTAGTTCATAGTTAATAAACAATACACCAAGAGCAAATATACAAGACGAGAGAACCGGGCAAGGGAACGTAACAGTTATAGAAATAAAATGATTACATTACTCATGAATAAAATAATGAGAATAGTCCTCCAAAATACAGTTCTGAAAGTTCGTTACCTTTCTTTGATTGCCTGGCGTAACAGTTTTATAGATGACTTCAGTTTCTACAGCCGTATAGTATCACTAGTCGTCACCTATAGACCTTTGTCAGGCAGTTATAAGTAGCCTAAAACTTGGAATAAATTTACATCACTTCAAATGATTCAAAAGAGCATCAATTTTTAAAGTGAAAGGCAGAAGATAATATTTATGCTCAAGATCCAAAGAAAGACAAAATATGGATACACCGATATCATTCGTGGGTCATGTCTAATAACATGTCGGGTTATGATAATCGCGTGGCCTCCAACCAGGTTGCTTCCATCCTGATTCAAATCTATAATAAACAACTTCACAGGTTGATGCTACTTTTTGGCTTGTTTGATCCTAGTTTTCTTTTATCCTACTCCTAGTCTACTCAACATACTGCATTGAAGTCGGACAATGTTAGACACAAGTAATACACTTCTCAACTACATTAATGTTAATAAAACTGTATTAGTGTGTGAATAATAACATTTCCATGAATCTACACTACTCTCTATAGACTGGTTTATTTTTGTATTTTATTCTTCTCCACAGCCTTTTAATAGACTTCTCTGTTCACTCATTTTACTTTCGGATACAACGTCATTGGAAATTGAAACGTTAGTTAAACAGCTTATTTTACCGGTTATAACAACTTCATCCAATGTAGTAATAGATTTAACTGATATTCCGAATGATCAAACTACTGGTAAGATTGTAAATAGTATTATTATTATTATAAAAGAAATTTATCATGCATTGACTTTCAATTTAACTAAATTCTGCTCAGTGAATTAGTTGACTTTGTTGACTTACAGTGAACGAAAGTAAGACCTGAATATGACTGTAGTAAGGACAATTACTCAATCGTTAAGACTTGCTGCATATATGCATTAGGTCATGGGATTAGTCGATGAAGTCATTGAACGTTAGTCTAAGTTATGTAGATAGACCACCTTGTCGTGGTCGTCCTGATAACTGTTGTAAATGATTGATGATGTTGGGTGACATGGGACATAATCAATCGCAGTGTTGTAGTTGTATTCGCATTTCGTATATACTTCTTCATGTCTTCTTTATGTACTTTATTCTAAATTTTAAGTAATTCTCATTGTTACGAAGCTTATGAAACAAACTTTATCCTTTCATATCATCATTCTATTGCAGTATGGCAACTAAACCTACCGCTTATTTGTGCCAGGATTAACATTGCTGGTAACTGACTGAAGTCCCACGTCCGAGACCTACTTGAACTATATTGTTGCTAAATCGAAATCAGGACTTAATCGATAGTTGTTTCGACTTTATGTGGTATTTCTCTGCAATAGTTACAGATGACCAGCTGTTGCAGCGAACGCTAAACCGTCCGTACCACAAAACCAGCCCCCAACGACAGTTTTACTACTTTAATTAATTTGTGATATTGTAAGGTGGTCATCCATTCCTATCGGTGATAGCTGGTTCACTCTCTTACTTAAAAACACTATAGTAGGACGAAATAGCTATCCAGTAATCCGTGGTTAATAGTGCTCAATTGACTTTAATCCCTAAGGAAATCAAATAATAAATAAACCACTTCAACTTAACTATAATGAAACGTTGTCAGTGATTTACCTTTAGGTAATAAATGTATTCTTCTGTATGTATGTACAACATATAACCTTAACATATATACATCAGTCCAAGTTGTCACACTTCAAAAACACAATAAATTGAGCACCAAATTAGTAGAAGTAGTAGTTACTTCAATGTTAATAATAAAAAAAATGATGAACATATGTAATGTAGTACATAGAGAAAGAAGTTAGTTCGTGGAAATATTGGTATGGGATAATTTTAAGCTCATTATTTAAGGAAAAACTAGGAATGAATGCACCTACTTCAGTGACTGATTCTGAGCTATGTCACACAGAATCTCCAACCATTGGTTACGGCATTCGCACAGTCCCCAACCAGACAGTCTTCATCTACTAACACGGCTGAGACCAGCAATCAGTGACTTCATGGACTGATGCCATGTTTTGATTTTGCCTCCCCTATCTTTCTTCCATTCTACTCCAATATTAGTCAACATCGCGCACCAAAACAGGCGGTGGTTGGGCATACGTAACATGCCTCAACTACCCCAGCTGGTGAAGAGACAGACTCATCAACTGGTTCGCCTTCTTTCTACAATACCCTTCATCTAACCTCATTATTATTTACCCGGTTATTCCATGGAACGCGGGCGATGTTTTATGGATACCTTTGATCGAATGCCGATGACTTATGAATGTAACCAACTATTGAAGACCACCTTTACAGTAAGATAGACTGGACTGCTGCACACTTTACACGTCATTTCGTTGAGAGGTGGATGTCTTGCCTACTCCATAAATGACGTAACTTGACAAAAGTCAAACGAGCTTTCTAAATCAATGAAAGTGCTAACTCATCAAGGCTGATTAGACTTCCATGATAAGTGAAGTCGTCAACACGCTCAACTACTTCATTCCCTATCCTTAGCTCATGTATTGATACAGGCCAGTCCTGAAACATTGTTTGTAATTGGAGTGGGTGAAACGCATGCCGAACATGCTTGCATTGTTGCTCTATGCCACAAATCAGGACAATATCATCTACTTATCCGAAGTTAATTAGTGGACCTTATGATAGGAGATCAATTCCTAAAGATCACGATGATGCCAGCATTATTACCAGCAGTAAACGTATTTTAAAATTAAACAAAAATGAGGATTGTGTCAGATTCGATGGACATCATTCGAGGTTTCAAGTTCATATGATAGTTCACCATACATTTTGACTCGACTTTTAGTATTCGAGGAAAGCGCCTTCACAAAGTTTATGTACTTCTAAACCTCATCTTCCATTGATAGACACTTCGATAGAACGTCTAGATTTACAAAATCAAATACTGTTTTCAAGTCAAGGGAAACCACTATTGTAGGATACCGAAAAGTATGTCTATGTTTTAAAACCTATTTAATTAGTGAATGTTTGGTTGATATAACCACGACAAGGTCTGAAGCCAACCTGGTTTTCTTAGATTGTTATAAATTAAGAAATAAGATAACTTGTTACGTAAACTGTTTCACTTACTTATTTGTATATATCCACTCTTTCTCTTTTGTGTATTTATCTCCTCGTACAATATACTTTGAAAATCTTTAAAACTGACAGAAGTTTTAGAAAAAGTTAACCATGTATTAAATCAACATATCAGAAATGGAATTCATTCAGATAACCTATGGTTAACGCTTGCTTCATTGGAAAAGGAATTGTTACATACATCATTAAATCAGAATAGTGAAATCTCCTTAACATCACTATTAAGTTATCTTGTTGAAGCTGTAAATCAAAATGTAAGTGTTTTATTGTGTTACGTCGCTTTTACTAAGTAGTACTAATTACTGTTATGTTTTTGGGAATGTGGTCAATCACATTATATGGTTAAAAGTATCCTCACTGTAAACTATCAGGACGTGCCTACTTCTATCCTGTGATTACTAACCTTGTAAGCCTGGATGAAGAGAACATGACTACTAAGCCAACCACTGGACAGTCACTCATCCATTTATCTAGATGCAAAACCTGACTACTCAGTGGCCCAGTAAGAAGAATACCATTTATCCAATATGGAGACAATAATGACTAGGAACTAAGGTACAAATACCTAGTTAATTGATTTTAGTTCCTGAATAACAAATGATCTGATAACAGTTTGTGGGTTTAATGAGACGTTAGGGCAGTGGAAACATGACAATAGAAAAAATAAAATAATCGATTTACGTATCCTCAAAATAAATAGAATAGTTTTCTGAAAAACATTTCAGCCAGTTAATTACTCCGCCTAAATCACCCGATAAAGCAATTACCAACTGGATACTGACAATCCAACTTCCCAGCTCTCTTTTTAGTCCCAAACTCCTAACCATATACAGTTAGCTACTGCATATTGTATTGGTTTTTGTTTTCTAATGAAAAAGAATGTTTATACCATTAAATTAATAATCAATATGGTTATAGATGAAAATCTTAAACAGTACAAGTTGTTATGTATTGAAGTTGGATTGTGACTGGCAAGCGGAATCCAACTTCAATACATAACTTGTGTAATAACGTTATATCGAGGCAATCCGCTCAGGATGCACATATAGCAACAGAGACTGACCAGTTTCAGTCCATTACAAATCAACGGGAAAATACAAGCTTATCCTAAGTACAAGCTGTTGTTTACCAATCTCAGTTTATCAACTACAGATTCTTCGCTTTATCCACAGTTTTTTCTCTTATCTGTCTTTCAATAGAATAAGTCATCTGTAAATTAGAGTTAATCGTCGTAAAACAAGATTTAATAACTCCATAGTATCTTGTTTTGGTTCATTTACAAAGAAAGTGAACCATTAGTAATTGAATGTAACTAGCTACTACTAATCATTGTTTTAAACAGAACTTTGAATATCGTTTTGAATTTCTATAGTCATAATGCTGATCATGAATAAATTCAACTATTAGAGAGCTATCTAAATGATTGACAATTCCATATAACTTGGCATAGTTGTCATTAAATGACACTTGGGGCGCTGATTGCCCCCCCCTCCACCTCAGAGTATTTCAATCTTTGCTTAATGTACATATCTTAGTGGTATGCGTGTTCAGGATATGATTGAACCACTTTCCTTGAAACTCTTCTTTTCTTCTTGACAGTACTTGTATTGGATTTAATGGGTTCCAAATATAGTTTTATACAATTTGGAGTAAAGATTTTTGAAATCACATTCATCTTATCATTAGTACATGTGCGGGAAGTTAAATTGATATAGGCGCGATTATAGGAACTAAGGATAGTTAATTATCAGAACCTAATATAACTATGACCCAGTATCTCCAGTTTTTATAATGAAGCGGTATACATGAATTTAGTTAATGTATACACTCATCCCAACATTAACACGCGTATCTCTGTAATAGTCTCATAGTAATGGAAATCGATTAAAGTTTCGGTCGTAAACTATGTCAGTGATTGAAAACCTGTTGTGAGTTGTGAAAATCCTCAATTCTTTTTCCTTATGAAAGTTGTGTGTATGCAATAATAAGGATTTTCACACTATAATAAAAGACTACTTACTGTTTTATGGTTTTCAATGATCTCACAACTAAAGTCTACTTAAGTAATATAGATATTTATATAATTGTTTAAAATTGTTCCGAAAAACTATCCATTTGTAATGTGACATTGTATGAAGCCGCATTCAATGTACCGAGCATAACGTTAGAACTAAAGTTTGCCCTTCTTTAAGTAGTGCTATCTAGTCTCGTTAGGGTAATTAATGTATACTGGGCCTACTTATTTATTGTGTCAGTGAATATTAATGACATACATGAAATACTTTCTGTACAATTATTATTTGTTTTAACTAACATACTCTATTGCATGACCGAAATCATTAAGATATATCATGAATGATTTCACATTCTCTTCTTCATTATCAATACAACGTAACTATCATTGTATATTTTTTAAGATGAAATTTGATAATATCTTATAAAACCTATTGTCTGTATAATACTTGGCTTTTTTCCACCTCTCCTGGTATTCCCCTAGGGTTAATCCTGATCCCAATCTCGAACAAAGGAAGGAGGTTGGGCATAAGGTTAGCAACCCCATCCCGTAAAAAACAACATTGTTGGAAAAACGATTGATTTTGTTCCAACTGTGTAGCTGCTTCTATGATATGGTGTCGCAATTGAGCTGTTTTACACATAACACTTGTTTATTAATTATAGCGTGGTATGATTATATGTAGCGAACGTAGGTCCTTAGAATGAAACCATGCTATCAACTGAATGGAGGTGTGTTGGCAATAACACGTTTTCGTCTGACAACTAGCATTTAACACAATGGATCCTTCTTATAAAAATGAACTACTCGTCTTGCTCCATGTCTCTAAAGATAAGAGTTCTATAAGTATGCAATTAAAGCATTGAAAATTACTCAAAGAAAATGTCTTGTGTTGCCGGCTTCAAACAATTGTTCGTCGAGCTCTGTATTCACGATTCCAGGTCATCAAGAACCATCCTTATCCCAATTTACTTTTCAGGTACTTGGAGAAGTATTATTTCGTGAAAAATGATAACTGCCTTCATATATATATATATATAACATTACTCGCGATCGTTTGACTTGGTTATGCGTGTATGTGATATGTGATCTTCAGTATGCTGAAATTATATATGACTTTCTTTAATTATATGTACGACTGTAATTATAAATCCAATTCTTTATATATTTTTTCTTAGCATTTTATTCATACGTCGAATAGTTCGGAACTGAATTTTTCCAGTGAAAATACTAAGGAAATAGAAGAGATTACCAATTCACTACAAAGTGTTAGCTCAAGAGAACATTTCGATCTACATAAAGTTTTCCAATTTCTACAGAAGTTAACATGCCTTTCTTTACGAGATAATGAAGTAAGTAGGTATACTCCTTTTTTTCTAGCGATTCATTTTGTTGTTAGCGCTTGCTGTATTTTCTAAAGCTGTAACCAGAATCAGCAAAAAAAACGACTTGTTACTTCTCTTCCAAATTCACATTTTTACCAGTTAATGATTAAGAGCATTTAAAAGGTTTGTGTTATTCATACGATTTTATATTTCATTATATGAAGTAGTAATTTAGAAGTTATTTGACATTTTGAAATAGGTCTTGATTTGGATCGTGATCCCATACAATTCGGTTTGAGTAACTTTAAATTCTTTGTACTTTTTGTACAAAGTTTGACTGACTCAAATAAATTAAACAATCAATTCCTTTTAACCCATGTGGAGCATATACCGCCGATTAGGATTCTGCAACCAACTCTGTCCTGGGCACTTCTTTCCAGTTCTTCCCAAGTGCTATTCATTCTTTTCATGCCTGTTGTCTTTCTCTTTTCTTTTGACCTTGAGGACTCCAACTTAGTGCTTGTCTTGTAATGCAGTTTGTGGATTTCCAAAATATGTGTCCTGTCCACCTCCAGTGTCTTTTCTTAATTTCTTTTCTGGCCGCAAGTTAGTTTGTTCTCTATCACAGAAGGTTGTTATTGATGGGATCTGGCCAACGGGTTCGAAGTGTCTTGCACAAACAGCTGTTTATAAATACTTTTGTCTTTTGAATGATGCTTTTCATAGTTCTCCATACAATGGAGCTGTCCTGACGTTTGCATTGAAAATTCTGACTTTGAGGTTGGCTAACAGCTGGTTTGAGTTCCAGATGTTTTTCAGTTGTAGAAATGCTTCCTTTGCCTTCCATTTCCAATTCGCGCCTACACATTTGCAACAGACTCTCTTTGTTTATCGATGACTTTGCCCAGGTATGTAAAAGTTCCCACATCTTCCAGAGTTTTGTATCTAAGGGTCTTGTTTTTCTCATTGTGTATGCTTAGGCCTACTGGTAATTGTAGAGACTCCGGGTACATTGTCCGTCTTCACCTGTACTTATTGTTGCGTGTGGAATAGGAGAGCTTGTCTATCTGCAATTCGTCTAGTTACATCCATGCTATCCACTGTTATCCGTGTCTGGTATGGTAATTTTTATAATCTATTCGAACACCAGCAGAAAGAGGAAAGACAAGATTAAGCAGCGTTGTCTGACACCGGTCTTCACTTCAAATGAACCTATCAGCTAGCCTCCATGCTTGATTTTGTCTATCGTAAGTATCCTGTGTGATATTCACTGTCTTCTCAGGTACATCTTAATGGCGAAGAAGTTTCCTGTTCAAGTTGTCAAATGCCTTCTCATAGTGAAGGAAATTGAGGTAAAGTGATGATTTCCGTTGAATTGATTGTTCAACACTAATCGGTAGAGTGGAGATTTAGTTAGTATACAATCGATCCTCATGACTGACTGAGAGCCAAATATAATTAAACATCCACTTAGTTACCTGGTTACATAGTTCCAGATCATCTGTACTTTACTAATATTTATTAACATGTAATATTGAGCTGTTTTCTGGACTACAATTATGATTCGATTTGTCATGATGCACATTATTTTCATTTTCGTTATGTAGTTTAATTTTGTTCAATAGAATATTGTTTGTTAATCTGTATCTCTTTAAGGGTACCCACCATTATCTTACACGGAATTGACCGAAGATAAAAATTTGTGTAAACGCTATATTTTCATTCAAGCAGTGACTTTATTTTACCATTGACTGTGTACGTAGGAGTTGTTTATTTGTTTATTAAAGGATGAGTGTACTGCTTAGCAGTTCTTCCTGTTTCACATTGTCCCTGTCAAACGTAGCCTATAAATGTAAAGGTTTTTTGTAGAATTCAAGTAATCCATCATAGGCATCTTCAAATTATTACCAGCGTAGGTTTGTATCAATTAAAGAGGTAATATCGAATTTAAGTATCTGGAAGTAGTTTAAGATGGTAAATTTGTCGATCGAGATGCCTAAGCATAAATTATACATGTCAAGCCTTCGTCTACGTCGATACTTGGCGTTGTCTGGCGTAAGATAAGCTGAATTGGAACGTCTAAACTGAAAGCGTGGCATCGGTCATTGGAGTCACTCACTATTAGTTTGGACCTTGCTGGTAGGTTTAGACTACTTGGTTGGGGTCCGCATGATTATTATGGACATTGATTGGAGACTAATGTCTTATCTCGGAATCTGACATAAAGGCACAGATTTTGTTGATTGTTTGATTTTCCTTTGAACGTATTGTTTATTCTCAAGAGGCACAACACATCCACGATTGTTGGTAGCGTTTATTATCACAGGAGTACTGTAGTATACTGTTTTAAATCTACGTGTGTATAACTATGTTACAGTCGTTTAGTGATTTCATTCATCAAGAAAAGTATAATTTAATTGTTTATTCTCTTATTCTCCTGTTGATTACTTTAGGAGGTGTCCAAACTTATTTGTGCACATTTGAATATACAACGATCTGTCAAATTAGATCAATTTCTTATTTTCATTTTACCTAAAGTAATTCATACAGAAAATGAGCTGTATGCACTAAAGGCATTGATTTATCAGTAAGTTGGATAACAGATACATTCTGTTGTTAGTTATTTATTGTTATGATTATTCAATTACTCATTATATTTAAGTTTGAAATGGATTGAATGTATGTAGGAGAATCCCAGGTGTGTGTGCTATTGAAGCATTTCTCACTAACGGAGGTCAGAGTGCCTAAGTTTTCATTTCTCAGTACTAACATATGTGCTAATGTGTTTGTTCGTAGTAAGTGAATCGAAGATGGTAACAGCTGGCTGATCGATTTTCGTCTCTTACAATTTAGGTTATAAATCATCACGCAGACCCCAACCAGATAGTCTGTATCCACCAACAAGGCTTTGACCAACTGTCAAACACTTCAAGGATTCATGCCATTTTTTCTGTATTGTTATTCCATCCTACAACTACGCCAGTCAATATAATACGACGAGGCAGGCAGACTTTATAATATTCTGACCAACGATTGATTGTAGTCATGATATTTTGCAGTCCATTAGCACTTTCATATTTTTGCAGGTCATCCAATTTAAGCATACTTTTAGAAGTTTTTTATTGGCTTAAGTTGATTTATTGATTAATTAACTGGTTCATATCTTTGTAGCTACGTGTAGTTTCGTTGTTCGGAGTAATTCGAGTGCTAATAGTGGTATGAAGGCACTTATTACCAGGTTGCCTACATCCTGAGATGGTTCATTTTGAGGCTCCATATAAGGGAGCTGGATTTAATGGAGTGGTCGTGCCTACTTTGGAGCCTGTTTGCAGGGTTCAAGGGACAACTGCTTGGTGTAAAATACACGATGTTTTTATGAGTAGTTTTAGATTTACTAGTTTATTACTTAAAGCCCTTAACGCCGGAGATTTAATTCCATAGATTAAGGTAAGGTACGAATTTTCAGAGTCTGCCTTTTTTAATCTCATTAGTCTGTTACTAGGAGGAAACTTTGTGGTAAACGCTGTCCAAGGGAAACCTTACTGTCTCCACGCCTTTGTCTATTCAACAGTAAAACTACTTCTTTGAACCTTGAGTTTGATGTTTATCGTGATATGATTCTCCGATTGACTTTCCCGGCTTGGTAGAACCTAAAGGAATGTATGTTGTATTCTGTATGACCCGATTGCATCATCACGGTAGGCAATGCCGATCACCAGGTGAAGATGCGGCTTTAGTCGTTGAGATGTAAGAGTTCACTTCGGAAATTTCTCAAAACATAGAATTTATGAAGTGATCAGGACTTCCAAACTTTTTGACAAAGAGTTAACTGTCAGACAATTGGTATGGTATTCAGTGGTTTACACTTTAATTCACGACATTATGCAACTTTCATTTCTTACCATTATCAACCGAATCCTCGAAATCCTTAATTTTTTTGAGCTTTCTTCATTAATTTATAAATGGTTGTATCTTCCTGTTGTTAATGATGATATTATATACCGAAATCGATCAATCTCTGTTGCTCTATAGTCTTCCTGAGCAGATTGCCTATATGTTACGTTAGATATTGGCTGGTAAGCGGAGTTCAGTTATTAGCAGCATCACTTGAATAGAGGTATGTCCACTTTTAAATAGGACAAAACGCACCTGCTGGCTTTTACTTGCCAGTCGCAATACAACTTTCATAAACTGTTTACTATTTTTGATGAGGTGTATTCAACCTTCGTATTCATTAAGTGCTTATTTCATCGTCAATAATCAGTAAACCATGTAATGACGATGACTACTGAACAACTGTTTTATTCAGGTTAAACTATTCTCTCACAATTAGTAGGTCAGAATTATTCTGTTTATTTAATCTTCGTTGTATGACTATGCTTCGAGGGAACACTTTTTTTGACTTTCCAGTTTAGCTAGTTTCTAAGCTAAAATTCATCCCGTCGAAATTTAGAGGAATGTTAATTTACTGTATGTACCACTTAACCTGTAATAGTTTATTGTAAAAAACTATTATGTTGTATGTACTCATCGCATCATCAGTGGTGGATCTTCATCAGCCGAGGTGGTTAGGACATGTTTTACGTATATCCGACCACAGCCTACCACGACGAACAATGCTGTATAGTGTAGGAATAGGCTGGAAAAAAGCTAGGGGCGGTCAAACCAAAACATGGAACCAGTCCATCAAGTCATTGACAGTTAACATAAGCCATGTTAATAGGTACAGACTACCTGGTTAAGGTCAGCGTGATGATCATAACCGATGGTTAGAGACTTTGAGTGACATAGATCAAAGTCGTTCACAATGGCGCAGGTGCATTTATTCCTTGTCTTCCTCCAAATTTTTAGATTCTGAATTCATCATTGTTTTTTGTTTACTGAATCATATTTTCTTAAATCTTATCTTTGATCTCTAATCCTCTTCATTAATACTAACCCTGTTGCTGTATTCACTACTCTAGGATTTGATCTGACAATTTCATCTCTATTTGCTAATTAGGGCATGACAACTTGAAATAATGTCCGCACATTTCAAGTTCTGCATTGTAACTGGTTGACTGACTGACTCATTGCGTCTCGATCTCGGTTATGGACAACTGAAAATCAATGTTTTGTATGAGACTTTTCAGTGGCAACAGACACCCGGGACCCCGAAATGGATTAAACCAATGACCTTTATATCTTAGGATGAATGCTCAATTCTCAGCACTATTGGACTGGTCAATGTTTAACAATGGCTTTTCCATTTAACTAATTTGTGATATTGAACGAAGATCATCCAATGTCGATTGTGATATCTATCTCACTTCCAATTTGCTTGGTCTCAACCAATAGCGTCTTCTTACAGGAACTGCGTAACTGTTTAGCGTTCCCTGCTTTTTTATAGTACCTAACCGAGATAGATCTATGACAAATAAAGACGACAAGTTAAATACCAGTCCTCATAAACTGTCTTAACTTAGTTGTAAACTATTAAGTTGATGAATCGTTGTACACAATAACTATACATATTTCACATTAATGAAACCGTTTCTCTACCATGTTTTTCTAGTGATTGTATCCGAATACGTGATAAATCTGTCAGCGAAATGGCTCAGCATCGTTGTATGGATTATCAATCGTCAGATAATGTCATCTCTCGTCTATTAACTCATCGTGAATGTGTTCTAAGACTTTTATCTCTGTGTCCATCATTAATGGATTTAGAAGTTTGGTGTCAATGGCATTTAACCAATTGGTTTTACGATCGTTGGGGTAATTTAGAATCATTTTTGAAAGAGTGTGATACTGACCAAGGTGAGTTAATGTGAACTTTTATTAATCCTTTGCGTTTATTTTGAATTGGTTTACATAATTTTGTTAAGAGTGTAGCATGATTCTCTATATCCTTGATTTGAGTCTCATTATAAAGAGCTTATAGTACAGCGAAAGCCATTGGATCTTCATTCAAATAAAGCGTCTTTCTTTCGGCCTATTAAAATTAATCATTTAAACAAGATGGACTGAGATGATGGTCTTTCATGATTCTGTGATAATGAAAGTTTAGGTTGAAAAGAAATATTTAGAATTAATGTAATAGTTGTAAGATATTAACTACCGGTAATCATTGTCTTAGTCGGAGCCCCGCTGTTATTTCGTGTGAATAAAGGAATCCGATATTCTATATGATCGTCGGATGAGTCTATTGTTGTTATTAAGTCGAGCTCTACTGAATGATACATTTTTTTTCTTGAGATCCTTCTGTAATTAATAAATTAGTAGGAAATGTATATTACTGTAAATAGTAAATAAGTAGTCCAAAGGTGAAATAATATTGCCGACTGCCAACAGTGTGGTTTGTTTAACGTGTTTTTCACAGATAATATGCTTCGCTAGCGTTACCACTTCCACGATGACCATGTAGAACGTAAAGTATGGTCTACTTTAAACTTCACATACTCCTTCTTATTTGATTGATTTCAAATGCCAACAGTTTGATGAGATTAATATTAAGCTGACACATGAAAAGCCACTCACTAAAGGTTGTATGTGGTCAGCTTTAAAATGTTTTTTGACCTCCGCATGTAAAAGAATTTGCCTTCCACTATGTGAACAACTGGAAAGTGCTTATCGTTCATGCATACACACTTTTAATACCTATACTCGCTTTAACCTATTAATTTCCCCCTTCACGTTTTGCATATCAAGAAATAAGATGACTTTTCTAATAACACTTTAGTTTGTAATCGTTTCAATCTGACTGCTATTCGTTTATTATCATCTGGTGGTACTACTGGCCCTAGTGGTTCACTGATACGTCTTACTGCACATCCTACATCTGACGACTTTATGACTGCTTATAAACAGTGGCAGTCTCGAAGCAATCACCATTATGCATTTCGTCTTTTATGTGACTATATGATTGGTGCAGCTATCAATGTTAGCCAGTTTTCTGTGCTTCAAATGTGTCCACTTCTTGCCAGTTTACTTTCGGATATTACAGGTATACTTTTGTGATAGTTAACATATTTTGAGCAACTTTTAGATTCAAATGATGATTGGATTCATTTCGTCTACTATGCATTGATAAATTTGCCACACAGTTTATCTGGTTTGGTATTTTCATCGGTAGGTTGCATTTCTGTCTCATTTGTCTCATGAAATGTAATAAATAGGTGTTTGATTTGATCTCTTTGAATGTTTTAAATTTAACGGTATTAAATATTCTAATCAAGACATTCAGAATACAATGTGATCAAAGAGCTGTTTCTTTTCTACTAATTCTTCATGAGGGCTCTTCACAAAATCAGTGCCAAGTTCATGGTGACGAATAAGTTGGCAAATTACATCTTAATAATAGAGGAGCGAAGAGCTTAATAGAATGTAAAGTAAAAAGTGGATTATGTGACCAGCTACTTATCATTGTGAATTGTGTAAGAATGAAACAAACGTTGCGTTAATTTTGAGATTAATGAATTGAAGATGAATGTTGATGTTATCATCGTTAAGTGATTGATGAAATGAAACAAAATGAAAATTAGGTAATGAAATTACTGAAGCAGATCAGGTGAGGCTGGAATTCGAGACTTAGCTGAATACATTTGAGATTACCTATGTAATACAGTTAACATTGAATATGTTTCGAGATGTATAGGAGCCCTTTTGAAGTTAATTAACAGGCCAAGACAAATTGAGTGAATGTACAAACTTCTTTTGCAAGCAGAAGATTCTTTTATTTGTGTTATCTGCAAGAGATGCAAACTGGAGTCATAAGGTGTGTTGGATAGAATTATATCGACAACTGTTAAAGGTCGATTTATATTCACACGATGACAGATGTGCAGCAAGTGTGTCCCTTTCATCAATCATGATTGGTGTTTCTACGCTTCGCCATATATATTCAATGTGAACTATTTTCCTTTAGTAATCTCAAGTTTGTTCAGCTAGATCTCTAATTCCAGCCTCATCTGATCTATTTCAATAATTTTATTATTCAATTTTCACTTTGCTTTATTTCATCAATCACTTAATGACGATAACATCAACATTCATCTTCACTTCATCAATCTCAACATTAACGCAACTTCTATTTCATTCTTGCATGATGATATAATCCATTTCTTATTTTCCATTCCATTAAGTTACTAAGTGATTAATACGTATTTATGTTAAGTATTCCGACTTTCCACCATTAACTTGATTTTAGTTTGTACAGAACCTCATCGAAGAACTAATTAAGAAGAAATGGTTCTTTCATCTTGCATTCCGAATATCCTGTTTTAATTTTCTTATTACTTTAGTACATTGTTGTAAACAATAACAGTTAGAATATATTCGGATCCTCCCGCCAATTTGTTGTAAACTGAATTTGATTAGTCTCTGTGAACGTCAATACTGGAATACAGGTACATTCAGCTGACGATTCCCAAATAGGACAAAATGCGCGTCCTGCATTCCGCTTGCCAGACACAGTACAACTCAAACAAAACAGTGGGAATTCTACTATTGGATTCCGACTCAGCGGTGCAGACGGTTAGGCGTTCGCGTCAACCTGAAGCCCCTGGTGCGGAATCTGGGGTGCGCACTGCTGAGGAATTCCACACTAGAACGAAATAGCTGTCCAATACTCCCTGGTTTTTAATGGTACCCTACCAACATCAATCTGTGATATATTCAATCAAATAAAAACAGTAACAATATTTTGATGAATTATTTTCTATTAAGTATAGACATGTGTTTAATACGAGTGGAAAACACTCATTGAGTACTGAACAACATTGAATCAGTTTAGCGAAGTGTCGGCGTTTTCATTCACAAAACTGTACAACTGTGTCTATTCTCGCAAGTTCATTTGACAACAAACACCATTCGTACATACCAACAATAGTCAGATGAATAAACGTAAAAATATCGCTATTCATGTTAATGAATTCATAGGGATTAAATACACTTTTTCAGTTGAGTGCTTGAAATTTTGTAATGGTTAGGAAATAATGATTTGGATTGTGTAATATGTTATGAAAAACTTGCATATAAATAAATATCAGTAATCGTGTAATCGGGTTGCGTAACACAGTAAATTTGAAAATGAAATGTATTCGTGAAGAGTATGGAAACAAGAATGAATCCGGTCTTGGTTGGATTAATTTTTGTATGTGTATGGCTATTCTTTTGGGAGGGGGCGGGTACATAGTAGACAGAAACTCAGCATTTAGTAGATTATTGTTCATATGTAGTTGAATTTTGAAAAACGAATCTGTCTCCATTGAACAACCAGCAGTTGTCCTTCCGTAACCAAACGAGATGATATTCTTGAACTGTTTCGGATAAAGTACTCGAATGATGAATATATCTTGCTCTGCAGATCAAGGTTAATTGGTTGATATACATCATAGAGGTCATTTGTGATAATTTGTCCTCTGTTTTATTTTTCAATAAGGTACGATATGTTAACGCTGTATTTAGAGTTGGCGCTTGCGATCAAAATGTCGGCAGATGAATCGCCTTTGAATTCAACGTTAATTTGAAGTATTTTTCTTAGGTTCAGATATTTCAGATTATCTGGCAGCTGATGGTTTCATGTTTTTTTATCTATAAATCAGGGCAGAGACGTGTTTTCAAATGGTGTTTTTTTGAGAGTTAAGTTTTCATAATGATCTTCAGCGAAATAAAATCATCACATCTTTGAAGCTAGGGATACTAGAAGATTCTTTTTCGTGCTGATTAGGAACCAGTCATCACAATGTATCGGTTAAATGTTCCATGTTATGTAAATGAATCCTTCTACTGTTCCGTTTGGTTTTCCTTTAAACTCAACATCTAGGTGGTTGAAATGGTTTATTTTCCTTCTTACTACATAGTTTGTTTATTTGATATGATCTATTGAAGTAATGTCAAATATTACTGAAATTGACCTTATTATTATGGATTATAAATGAAAACAACAATGTTGTTAGCAATATTCGACTTCCGTGTCATCATTTTAGCTTATGTATTAGTTATTTCTCAGTTTTAATGATAAGTCCATTGAAACAAGATTCTCTTCGCTGAACTATTTCGTTTTACGAGTCATTGGTCCAGCTATTGAAATGTAAGCGTAATTAGAATTTCGATAGATTTAGTTCATTGTTAGTCGAGATGAAATCTGTTGTAATATCTTGTTGTTGGGAGCCGTCTGATGATTTCATGAATTTATTGAAATCCACTGAAATACTTTCGAACATTCAAGGATTATATTTTCACCAATTCGTTTAAACATCTACCGAATGGATTACTGATTTTCAACTTGTTCATAAAAGTCACTTGTACATAGGTCCTTCAATTTAAAGCTTACTCTGTGCTTTCAACTCTTGTGTTTTTGGGAGTTCATGAATTGAAGATTTATGGTGACTAAGAAGTTGTTAAGAAATTGGTGTTGAAACGTTTAAGACAGGCCACTTATAATCCGCTTTTAAGTAATTGGCAGATAATAATACTGTGACGCAATGAAACTCTAATTCATATGAGTAACAATATTCGGTGGATTGCTTCTAATTATACAAGTGAAAAAACGACTGGGAGCTCTCAGTATGACTGTTAGTCTTCACTGACTAGTCCCTTTAAATCCGTATAAATTGATCTAGAATAACCTACGTGAAGCAAGTTCACATACTTGCATTTATCCATGAATTGATTTTATGCACGTTTTTAGTCGGCTTAGACTTCTTGATTAGAGGTTGCATAGTAGTTCCAATTAACAGTTAGAGATATTAGCTGACAGAACGAATCCAGTCATCATTAGATATTTGAATCCTATATCTTCGTATAGTTCCATTTCAGCTTGATTGTTTACGTTTCACTTGGATTGTGACTGGCAAGCGGCATTCAGAACGCACGTTTCTCCCCATTTTGGGATTTACCTTCCTCCCAATGTTGATGTTCATATTGAGATTCGAACTCAGTTTGCTTCGTGCCAAACGCCGCCGCATTCACCACTAGGCTACTGAGTTCAGATAATCACACTTGTGCAACAGGCATGTATATGATTAGGATGAATTTGTATCTTCCCGTTGATTTGTAATGGACTGAAACTGGTCAGTCTCTGTTGTTATTTGCGCATCCTGAGTGGATTGCCTCGATATAGCTATTAATCACAATTAATGTGATTAATATCAACAGAGGCTGACCAGTTTCAGTTCATTAAAAAATCAATGGGAAGATACATACTGATCCTAACTGATTGCTTACGTCTAATATTGTATTAAAGTAGTTACTCTTTCACTTATTCCTCTGTGTGGTGAGGTATATTGTGGTGACTTGATCTAATATATGTTTGTTTCAGATTTTAATTTATTTTTGACTGAATTACTGTTTAGTTCAGTAAGAAATTTCTTTCTGTGAATCACTTTTCAGAAGATAAAGATTTCATAAGCTTTATGTATTTCGAGAACTTTTTGTTTTCTAATTTCCAGATCATCATTCCAAGTATACAATTAGCAAATAAACGGAATTCAAAATCTTGGCCCCTAGATATTGCTGATATTATGTTGGCCAAATCATCTTATCTACATAGTCTCTTAGATATTCTATTCAGTGATATTCTAATCTCATTAAGAAGAGACACTAAGATCGAACAATCGAACAATGGAATCGATCTAATTTCAGCTGTTGGAAGTATTGGCTATCAGTTAAAGTGGCCTGCATATATAAAGTGTTTTGAAGAGAAACGTTTTAAAGTAACTGACATTGAAAATGTTACATCAGATATATGTCGGTCGTCGTCAATCGGTGATGTGTATTCGCCAAGCTGTCTGCCGAAATTTGGATTATCAAATGTGGATGTAAAAAATCATTTTAATTTTGAAGTAAGCATTGTTACCTAACTGCTACTAGTACCATTTTGTCATAGTCATAGTTCGATTGTCCTTATTATTATTTTAAGTAAGCTGGGGAAAGGGTGTTCTGAGGTGGTCATATAGTTGCCGGCGGAATAACGAATTAATAGAACTTACGTCATGGCTGCGACCTGATAGATTTGAAAACGATGTCTGATTGGTACTATGCTTCAGTGATCAAAGTCTTCCACGGAGGTGTGAATAGAAAGAACAAACACCGACGAATGAGAGTTAAGACCAAGTCATTTGTTAAGTAAAACGATGACCTTTATATATCACATACTAAACCAATTAGTAACAGGAAGTACAAAATTCAATAACGGATAAATTTTAGCAGTTGTATACACAGTTCGATATATTAGGATCTGCTAGGGGTTCGCAAATTAATATGACACCTCGATACCAGCTAACGAACGTATGATCAACGATACAATAACGGGTTAAGCTAGCTATTCCTTTACACTTCATCCCAGCCAACCAGAAGATGGAGTTCAACGTCAGCAAGAAGTGTTTATTTCTACAGGTAGCCGATCAGATGAATAACAAGCACTTAACTCATGCTCATGTATACAAAAAAGAGAATGTTCTTGCAATTGTCACAAATAGCGTAGTAAAATAAACAACATCCTACTAGTTTAAAAATACAAACTGAAAGTAAAGTGGGCACCTTTTTTCCTCAAAAATCAGAAGTTCAAATTTCCACAAATGAATTACCAAAGTAATAGGTTTACCAAATGAATCCTAGAGAACTAGTGTCCCCATCAATATCATAATAAGGCTACAATAATTTGGAAAGGAGAGTATATGTGACAATCGTTAATGAGTCAGTGAAAACTCTTATAATTTGAGCAGTACTGAATGTTTAACAAGATTCCTCCTGGAGGTTTGTGTCTCACTCTCACGAAGAATAGACTCAATAGATTTTGATTTCCAATTCTTTACCCCGATGTTCATTTACTGTTGCAATTATGTTTCTGTCTTATTCATAACTTGAGTGAGTTCATAGTACATAGCTTATAATCATTACTTCGCTGTATGCAAATTTGTCATCTAATCACTTGTCACCATATCAATATTATTAGTTCAGCTGTTTAGTTTTAATTTGTATATAGTTTGTAAATTATTCAATATTAAGCGCTAATATCATCGTGTTAAACATTGAGGATGGTTATTTGTTGGACCTGGAATGCTTACTACCTTGCAGTTTCAAGTTGAGGCATAACAACAACTAACGAGTGATTCATTATTTTCACATATGCTCTCTTTTAAGTTTAATATTTTTTATGGATTTTGATTTGACTCCCTAGTGTAAGCTTACTGTACATGAACAAATTTTCTTACATTGCATTCTTTCGACTTCATATAATTTGTAGGAAGTTGCATTCAAGAAATCTATTATAAATACTAATAATCTAACTATCACTGACGTTGCAACAACAACAATAACGAACACAATTACCAAACAACAGTTTGTTGAGGAGTTAAGATGTCGTGAATTCGGTGTTGGTGTGAAATTGAATGAAGAAGCTGAAAACCTACTTCAAGTTAGTTCTAAGAAGAAAGTATATCTATGACATTTAATCTCGTTTGTATTTATGCAGTGATCTTGAGAGATTTTAGAGGATGGTATGAGGGTGATAATCACTACACGATTATCCACATTGCTGAAAAAAATGGAGTTAAGGTTGGTCTTAACCTGAGAGCGTGATTACAATGCCAAGTTGACAATTTCTTTAAGGTAGTTACACACAGCTCCTTTGTATTAGCTCCGCATTTTTTAAGGCCTTGTTAAAGATGAAAGCCCGTGAAATAAGGTAAGATGTACAATTTTAAGCAACATTACTGGAAAGGTAGTTGTTTTAGGCAAAGATCTCACTCCCACTAGACCTCTGTTTAGTCGTCGCTACGACTACGCCTTCAAACACTAGGCTTGCTGACTCTCCTCTTGTCACTCTAAATTCGACTTGTCTTGCATGCTAGGAATTTTAGGAACAAGTATTGTGTAGCTTGCTGGCTGCTTCCCGATTGGGAATATCGACTGCCCCGTCAGGTTAACAGTAACGATCAAGGTATATATGCATATACTTGAGTGTTGCATATTTATTCCTGAAGGTGATGTATTTCGGTAATAATAATAATAATAATAATAATAGTAATAATAATAATAGTATTAATAGTAATAATAGTAATAATAATAATAATAGTAATAATAATAATAGTAATAATAATAATAATAGTAATAATGATAATAATAGTAATAATAGTAATAGTAATAATAGTAATAATAATAATAATAGTAATAATAGTAATAATAATAATAATAGTAATAATAGTAATAATAATAATAATAGTAATAATAATAATAATAATAGTAATAATAATAATAATAGTAATAATAATAATAATAACAATAATAATAATAATAGATCATTCACTAAGGAGCATTTCTCGTTCCATAAAAGTGCACCTACTAGCATTTCTCCGTGAACGTATGAACTTTGTGTTATCGTATTACATGCATTTCTGAATAGTTTCCTACTCTTTTGAATGTTCATCTTTTTTTACTGTCGATAAAGTATCTTGGTTTGCTTCTCCGAATTCCTCACTAGTTCCTTCTTATTTCATTATGAAATTTTATGTTGTTTCTAGTCTAGCACTACAATACATATACTTTTTATAGGCGTAGCTAACTCCGTTTGGTTTAATTAATCATTCGTATTTACCATTGTTTCATTCCTTCGTGTCGATAATAATTGATCCAGGTGTTCTAGTGAGAACTGACAACTTAGACCGATTCGCATATATCCCAAATTCTATGTTGTACAAGATTGAACAGTTGATTATGACCTTATAGATACTAGTGAATTATGTTTCAACAATTCAATCTTGCAAAGCTTTTAAGTGTTTTATAAAATGTTTATTAAATACATCACAAATTGATTTTGACTGGGTACCATCGAAAACCAGAGAGCATTGGACATCCGTTTCATTCTGGCTTGGAACTCCTCAACGGTGAGCAGCCTAGATCCCCCCCCGAAGGGATTCAGGTTGGCGAACTCTTAACCCTCTACATCACTGAATTGGCATCCAATGATAGAATTTCCAATTTCATCAGTTTGTGTTATGTAACACTACGATTTTTACTGTTATTTTCTTGTATTCTCATTGATAATATTTAAAGAAATGATCCAAAAAGATACCATATTTTTCTTTTAATTGTTTCATTTTTTTTCATTAGAGAATTGAAGGCAAACTCTCTCGTAGTTTAATTCAACTATCAACTGGTCTGTATGGATTACCTGGACATTTTCTTCTAGAACTAATTCAAAATGCAGATGATAATGTTTATGCTGATAATGTATTACCATCATTAGAATTTCATTTGACTAATTTTAAAGTTGATAATATAACTAGTGATAATGTCACTTTATTAGTTATGAATAATGAAGCGGTTGGATTTACACTATCTGATATTTCTGCATTATGTGATGTTGGTCAAAGTACAAAAGTGACACAACGTGATTTAAAAATAGGTTAGTTCTGATGATATATGTTATTATTGACTAATTTGTATTGATTGAATTCGTCCTAGATTGATGTTGGTAGGTTACCATTGAAAACCAGGAAGCACTGTATGGCTATTTCATCCTGGTATGGGACTTCTCAGCAGCCCACACTCTATATCACAAATTTATGGAGGTGGAAATTTTGCTATTGGGTTCCAGCTCAGTGCTATAGAGGGTTAGGTGTTCGTCAACGTTATGCTTTTGGGGAATGAGTCTAGGGTGTGCATTGCTTGGGAATCCTATACTAGGATGAAACAATTACTTAGTGCTCCCTGGTTTTCAGTGGTACTCTGCTAGTATCCATTTGTGTTTTATTCAATAAACTAATTTTTGTTGGTTTGTGTACGCTTGTGTACTATCTACGTTTTCTTTTATTTCTCAATTTCTAGTTGGTCAGTTTTCCAAGCACGTATTTGCAACGAGTCAACGTTGCCACAACTCATTAGCACGGCAAGGTGAACACTAAAGTAGTAAATGTAGTCATTATTTCAGGTGTTATGAAAAATGTTTATAAGGAATATTATTCTGGGAGAGAGGCTTAATTCGTAGAAAGTGAGGCATAACCACGATCGATGTTTTGCATTCATCCATAATCATATACTATTACTCTATCAATGTGACTGATCAGGCCGGCGAGTTGCTTAGGGTACTCATGCAGTGAGTGAGGGCGGTATAAAGTGTTCGGTGGTTTGTACATGGTCAGCGATGATTTCAAAACCACCTATCATGTAAGATCTTGCCGATACCCGAATTCGGGTCTCTGGATTCAAAGTCCAGAGTGCCAACCAGTACTCCACGAGGCCACGGTGCGCAAAATATAATGAAGAATGAAGAGACTACTGTGTAGTGTGCTCCTTCCCTGTAACTGATCGACGGTTATCTCGTTTGTGCCATAGGTAACATGCGATACAGAAAGCCAAACAAGCTTGTTGATACTGTGTCCATATTTTTGTCAGACACTATGCTATTCATCAAGACTGGCGGGACGTCTATGATGTCCATAGTCGACAAACTTAATAACTTTACTTCCTATCAGGCGTTAACTCACACAGGTTCTGCAGCAATAGTTTGCATTTAGAGTGGGGAAGGGGTAACTTATTTCAATCTTTCTGGATTTTTGTCCAGTCTACTTGATGTTTACTGGCGATTACTTTTATGCATAAGTACAACCTAAGAAAATAGTTGTTTTGTTTAATGATGAAAATATCCTTGTTTAGCTCTTCCTACTAACAATGAATGGATTCCATTGCTAGACATTGTGTCAATTCATGAAAACATCTGTTCACTGTTATCTTTGTTTTAACACCAGGTATTCTTAAGATGTTGTGTCAACAATCCGTTATATTGTCGGCATTCTGTATTTTTTAGGACGTAAAGGAATTGGTTTCAAATCGGTTTTTAACATAACAGATACCCCTGAAATTCATTCTAATGGTTTTCATGTTCGCTTCCAACGTCAACGTACCAACAGTCAGTTTAACTCACATAATTCTTTAATGCTAATCCTAGAGTGGTGCCAAGAATTCCATAGATCACAAATCAATATTGATATTCCCTCATGGTGTCGAACATTATTTCTTCTTCCACTATCGGATAGATTATGTAGTAATTCCATTTTTCATTCTTCATCGTCACTTCGATTGATTCAACTAATTCAAAGTACTTTGAAGGCAAATTTACTGCTTTTCTTGAGACATCTTCGTTGTCTCACTTTTTCATCGATAGATGTAAGTTTACTGTTTGTTATTCCAGGATCCATATACATCAGTTTATTTTGTTCTATTACACATTGACCTCCATAATCTCAATTCAATGAATATTTCGGCATAGTACGACCATAATCTAACGCGACAAATGGAAATGTGAAACGCTTACAGAATACGCGTCGATTAATAACTATTATCCGATTATGTTAGGAACGTTAATTCTTCAATTTTGTCTTCGTTAGCTCATTGTGTTTTAATTTAGTATTATAGATTGATATGATTTAAACAACCGTTGAAAACCAGGAATCACTGAACAGCTGTTTCTTTCGAGTATGAGCCTCTTCATCTCTGCGCATTCACAACCCTATTCTGGTATCGAATACAAATGTGCTGCGTGTTGACTGATTTGGAAACAACAACCGTTGGAAGTCAGCTAACCCTGTGGTCTAACGGTTAGGCGTTCGCTGCAAAACCTGTAGGTGTTAGACTAGATTCCCTGATGAAGCCGTGGATGGGGATTGTTGAAGAGTCTCATACTGGGACGAAACTGCTGTTCATTGCAAGTTCTATGGTTTTTAAATTGTTGTCCAATACAGACCAATTCATGATATCGAATTAAAATTCAATAATCTCCACAAAGACCAATTACAGTTACCATGTTTTGTGATTTATATGTAAAGTTTTAAATTTAGAGTCTACATGCTGAGAATGTTTACATTATCTAAGTTTCCGTGCTGCCTGCCTCCAAGAACGCTATACTCTGTTTGTCCGCTTATGCTTTAGTACACTATTTTTGTAACGTCTCTTATGAAACTTCTCTTGTCTGTATATACATGGTCTGTGTGACTGATTCATTCTTCCCTGACTTATTTTACAGATTTGTACCTACCTAGAAAAGTTAGCATTCCTTCCCTAGTTAGCTGCGCAGGTACGCTAAGAAACAGTATTAATCTTCTTGATTGTGTTGATATTGTCCAGTGAACTGATGGTGCCTAATGTATTTGTTCGGTCGTGAATATATGATGTCTTATATTGAAATAAGAGTATTTGCCTTATGATTATATAGTTATCGTCAGTCACAAATATAAATTTTCGGTAAGACAAACAGCTGTACGAATGAAGATTGGATAAATTCGTCATAAGGTGCTTTTCGTTATGGTGGACACTGCTTCTTTGCTATAGACAACACCTTACACAATCTAGGCTTTAAAACGTCCAGTTTTTTTTTGTGCACATTATTTCCATGAAAGCCAATGTTGTTGTTTTCAAGTGTAATAAGTGAAGGAATAATATGACGCACTAAGCTTTTTGAGGAGAGTTATTTGTGACTATTTAACAATAGCTTTGATAGTAATATTTAGTCAAGTTGTTGTTGTTAGAATTTACCTCAGTTCTTAATCTTCAGTTAGTTTTAAACCATCTCTAGGAATTAATAGACATAGGTTTCATGTTTGTTGACACATAATAGTCAGAAGCAGATCTGCTAACAAAGATGTCAACATATACTCAGATTCATTTATGATCAATCATTGTATAAAGTTGGTTCCAGTAAAAGGAACTAGTTGGCTGATATCTCTTTAACACATAGGTTCGATTTGTGCATATGAATTCCAATGGCCTTTTCAAATCCATCATCACTTCTTTAAGCATCATTCAGATTGATTAGGTAAATGAGTATTATGAATAATTAAGAGCCCGATTCTTGTCCATTTAATTGACACTGGATATAGAAACGATCTCAATAAAGCTTGGGAACTTATCGAACATGTTTCACCAAATATACCACACAGTTTACGAGTTCGTCTGTCAAAAGTTGTCAAAGCTGTTGATAATCATATTTACAATCGGGAATTTTGTATCCAAAAGAAATTCATGTAGCCAGTTTATTTACCTTGACCATCTTAACAATTTTTATCTTCTTCCGTTTTCACCAATGTTATGTAATCTGTCAGTTGGCAAACTACAGGTTCTCACTCTTACGTAACGTTCTTTCGTAAATTACTTCCCTAATTATGCAACATTATCTTTATAAATACATGTTAAATACGTGAAATTATTACGTAACTACCATTTGCTCGGTATAATAGTATATATATGAATTAGTGTAAAACGCTGTTGATCAACTTATTGAAAAAAGAACACTTACTTGAATAAAGATAAGAAAACGATTGACGAAGAGTGATACAGTTTCGTTCTTACTCCTTTGGTTCTCATCATCTGCATAACAACTGTAGTGTATATTGAACTACAATTGCATAAATAGTCATAAACATTGATAATAGGATATGGCGATATGGCATATCCGGTCATTTTATGCATGCAGTTTAGCAAGATGTATCTGTCAGTCAACTGGATTCTCGACAGAATATGAAAATCGGCAAAATCCTACTTCCTAGATCCTGGAACTCATCAAATCCCAGATAAGAAGTTACACAGAAACATTAATTGGAGATATACATTGGCTCAAATGTATGTTTACCATAATGGTTTCTGGGCATTAAAAAATGATTTGTACAAACTCTTTTGATATGGCTCTAAACTTCTGCTTTCATGAAAGACTAGAAAGAGAATTTGATGCCATTCAAAAATGTCTTTGTGAGTATAATTACCAAGTGTGATATATCAACAAGTATTCATATACACAGAATGAACATATCATTTTCGATTCAGTTACAAAGAAAGCTTGTCTTTTACGCCTTATCTTCCAAATGATTAAAATATTAAACTAATTAATCAAGAGAATAACTTCTACAATAAAGCCTTCCTATTCAGCTGCACGGTTTACCACCGTGTGCCCTCTAACTTCTTATATCAATTCACATACACATCCCAAAGTACATACATTTAAATTACGTGGAGAAGAGTACATATCCATTGTCTTTGAGCATGTTTCGAAGAGGTTGGTAGGTGATATTGCCCTGAATAGTGACAAAGTTCGTCATCTAGTTGATAATGGTTGTACTACAAAATGATCAACAAATTAATAAACACAAATTCATTGAAATTTACAGAACTCAAATCAAATCTATGCTAACTATATGAGATAGTTCAGTTCCTCACAGATTGATGTTGATACCAAGTTCTACTTTATAACTGAATGATTGATGTTGGTCGGGTATCACTGAAAACCAGGGAGTCCTTTGCAGCTATTTCATTCTAGTATAGGACTTTTCAGCAGTAAACTCTTTCAACTGCACCTACCTTCCGGTTGGCGAACGTCTAAGTATCTGCACCACTGAAGTGATCGGCATCCAGTTGTAGAATGCATACTTCCATTAATTTGTGATGTAGCGCGACGATTATCCATTTCCATTGGTAATAAGTATATCACTCTCGACATATCTGAACTTCACCAGTCAACACATCTCACTGGTAAGAGATAATTGTCAATTTGTTACTACCATTCATAATTTAATTGAATTCACATGATTTTTATGATTTAGTCGTCAACAGTTATTATTATATTTACTCATGTTAGTTATATGGGTGTTTCTGAATTTACATTTTACGTAGTATTTGTTATATCCTAACGCTCGATCAGGTTCCTAATTGGTTGACTATAAAGTCTGGCTTTGTACATATATAAAGGAATGGATGAAATATAATATCATTCTCTCTGGTTGTCAGCTCAGTTGTCTTATCTTCTTCACTCCGTCTTTGGAGGGGGGGACTTCCAATAACAGGGAAGGTGTGTGGGCGCATTGATTAATTGGCCATACTCATCGGTTCATTAACAGCTTGTTTCTGCAGCCATAACATCTATCTTACTTTTTACAATCCCATAGGTAACTGACTAGACTTTTGTATGTTGGACATAACTTCATTTACTTTCTTTTCTTCACTTTTATATTGTTTACTTCACACACAAAGTCAAATATCTTTTGGAGTGTAAAACGTACCTCGAAAATATGGGCTATTTCATTAGATCAGTATAACTGTTATGCTGAATTAATTAGTATTCATGAAACAGAACTTAGTGATGCTATTAATAAGCAACAAAAAACAACAATACACAAATGGTTCTCCTTTAAACAGTCTATTCCTGTTGACTTCAATGATTCTTTAAAGGTTAGTTTCATATGTAAGCGTTAACAAATTACTTTATTTAATAGACTGTTACTTCTCGGATTGTAGTGTTGTTGTAGCAAGCTGTAGTCGCCTGTTTTATTTTATGATGAAATTCATTAACTGCTTACACTTGTAAATCCAGTTAAGTATATAATCAAGAACTTGCAGGCTTCATAATGAGTGAATTTTGTCTCATTCTACTTAGTTGAAATCTAATTACCTTCAGTATATTAACATCAGTCCATTAGAAGGTTTAGTTCCAGTATTATGCATTCTTAGTGATGATACACGTCTGGTGCTAGACATTCAACCATACTGATCAATAATATTTTGGAAGTTCTTTTAAAATTTGGTCACTAATGTTATCACGTGATTATTAATTAAAGAGGATGTTATAGACCATTATTAAATACATATTTTTCGGTTGTTATGCTATCCCGTTACCATTGTACGTTACTATTTCCAATCTATGGTGATCTTAAGGTATCTATGCATTTACTCTGGAAGACCGCAATTAATAATGGTATTCTATTTCGGAATAGCTAAGGCTAGAAAAAAAAATTCTGGTTTCTCAGTCAGAACTAGGAAATGGTATATTTTGCAGACATGTATTAGGGTTCTAGCGAATAAATTACACCTCGATACCTGCTAGCGAACGTATGACCAGTAACATAACAACCAGTAGCTAAGTTATTCGCAGCGCCCCAGCCCAGCTAACTAGAGAGAGAAGTCCAAAGTCAGCAAGAAGCTTTTAATTCCACAGGCAGCCCAGCAACGAAACGACAATCACACATCTCATGCGTATATATACAAAAAGAGACAGCGTCCTTGAAATGTCACAAATAGCGTACTAAAATAAACAACGAACCAATAAGATTTAGCGTCTCACTAAGTGGGTAACACGAACTGAAGGTGAAAAGGGAAATTTCTGGCGCGAAAACGAGAAATTTAAATTTACACAAGTCACAAAAATAACAGGTTTACCAAGAGAATTCTGGGTATCTGACATCCCCAACAACATGTTAAACTGGTAGATTATTAGACTAATTCATTTATTGGTACCTTATGTTGCTGTTTCATCTACTTTATTTTTATATTATTTACTTTTTTGTTTGTTTGTGTGTATAAAGATTCTTCCAAAAGAAACAGAAATATCAATAGCTGTATCGTTGACAGATCCTGAACCTCTACAAACATGTCCAATTTATGCTTTTCTGCCTGTTCTTGGTATTGGTTTACGATTTAGTCTTAATGGTGAGTAACCAGGGGTATAACTACTCGAGTTTACTGCTCAGCAGTTCTATCCGTTTTACTTTATGGATGTAAAACATGGCCATTAATAATAGAGGATATTGGTAGGCTCCTAGTATTCGATCACAGATGTCTCCGAAGCTTTGCTCTTATTCACTGGAACCACCGAGTAAGCAATATGTGGGTTAGGAATAGAGTGTTACGTAAATACTGTAAGTCTACTGATCAGGTAGTAAATCTTCATCAGCTGAGGTGGTTAGGACATATGTTACGTATGCCTGACCACCGCCTACCTCGACGAGCAATGCTGTCTGGTGTAGGAGTAGGCTGGATGAACTCTAGGGGCAGCCAAACAAAAACATGGCATCAGTCTGTGAAGTCATTGACAATTGGGCAGAGCTATGTTAATAGGTGCAGAATGCCTGGTTGGGGTCTGCGTGATGATCATCACAAATGGTTATAGACCTTGGGTGATGTGACTCAAAATCACTGGCAATCGCGCAGATGCATCCATTCGTTGTCTTCTTCCAAATTCTAAGTTTCTGAACTTATCATAATTTTCTTTTTACTGAATTAGATTTTCATGCACGAAGTAGCTATGAAATCTTCATCAGTTGAAATCATTCTGTGACGGATAAATTAACAACAACACCAATTAAAGTATAAAACAGTAATAAGTCTCATAGTTTATTCGGAAATATACAAGGAAATATATGCCCACTTGTGTGAATGTCGAACTATACCACATATCGTCTGAATATGTGGATTATATTCATTGTATAAATCATAACCAAGACATCTATATCTTTCAATATATTGTGAACGCGTTAACAGTAACCTCATTAACGTATACATCATTTTTGCTTAATAATCTTTTATTTTACAATAAAATCCAATACAATTTTAACGTTTGATGCTTTCTTTCCTCTTATTCATCAGCTGATTTCGATTTGACATCATCTCGTGAGGATGTAGATTCCAATAGTCTATGGAATCGTTGGCTTGTTGATAAAATTCCTGTAGTTTTTATTAACATGATTAGAAGTATTGAAAAGGTTTGTTTGTTTTTCTTATGATTATCTGTTTTTTGTCAATTAATTAAACAAATTAAGGATATAAACAACTTTTTGTGCAGCATTTAGGTTTCATCAATCCTATTTGGTGTAATCCACTTATCTCATTTTGTTTTTCATTGTTTAAGATGTTTTCTACAGCCTGTAGTTGTAGCTACAGCTGACTCTATCGATGTTTTACATTTTATCCTCTCCCTATTAATTACTCATGATTATTTTTCGCAGTTGAATAAGTCTAGTAAATAGGTGGGTTGTTGGCCTAACGTAGTATTTATTTGAAAAATCATGTACTCATATAGAAATTACAGTATTTATCAATTAAAAGCTGAACAAAGACGTTTCACTAAGTTAAATTGATCCTTGGATGGAGAACTTATGAACATAATTCAGGGTTGGAAATTTTCTTTGTTTTAAGTTTAACTAAAACTTGACATCATTCCATCAGCTCATCGATTGTTGATCCGAGCCATGTTGGTATAAGCAAATTACATAGTTGAGATCTGCACGATTGTTGCAATTCATGGTCGAAAACTATGGGTGATATTACTCAGAATTGGTCACATTGGTGGAAGTGCATGCATTCTTTGTTTCCCCTTGATTCGTAGCAACTTAGATGCATGCCTATGTATTTTTATGGTTCCACATTGTATTTGATCGACTGTCTAACTAACTTCGGTTTAAGACTTCATCAACTAAAAACAGACAGTGAAATATTTAAACGCCTCAATTGCTTCACTTAGCGTGGATCAAAGCATGGATTCAGAAAGCTTGATCGATGTTTATTAACTTCCGTTACTCGTAACTTGCGTAGGCTAGCTATCCTTTTGATAAACCAAAGTATGCGTTTACTGTGCAATAGTCCACTCTGTTTATTTGTGGAAGGTGAAACGTGACCTATAACAGTAAGTAACATTCGTAAGTCATTAATATTTGATCACAAATGTATTTGAAATATTACTTGAGTTTGTTGGGATCAATGAGTACACATTGCTGAGGTTAGATGTAAGTTACTACTGTATGATGTTAAGTCAGTTGATGCTCTCCTGAATCTTCATCGACTGTGCTGTTCGGTACTTAAACTAGGTATCCTGCGCGATTAACTAATAGATAGGGATATATTATATGGCTCAAAGTCAGTGGGAATGCCGTAGGTACATCCACTCTTTATCATACTTCTCAATTCATTCAACATACCTGTTGTGTTCTGTGTTCACATGACGCATTAGGACTTACATTATTAGTTATACAGGATGTTCAAAATCCAGAACATACTTTACACTCTACTTAGCATTCATCAGCCGAATTTCTCAGCATCTCGTTTATTGTGTTCAAACGGCATTTTGAACTCAGTTCTTATCACTTTCAAAGCCAAGACGTTATTTACTAAGTTAGTATTTCAAGTAACCATTAATATGTTCATCTAGTAACCCAGATTTCATTAATATTCATAATTGCAAATGTGGTAACATATTCAAATCTGATATGCCGGGCATCTAATGAAGGTTGATTATCATCAAGAACTGTGTTTTAGAACATTATTTCGTTTATTGTAGCTGTGGACTATATAATCATTTCATTTCTATGACTGTTACGTTCCCCTTGCCCGGTCCTATCGTTTAGTATATTTACTCTTAGTATATTGTTATTTACTATGAACTACGGTTACTTAATTGTGTACAACCTATCCCCGTTCAGTACCACTCTTTCCTTTGTTCTGTATCAATGTTAGATTTGTGATTTGTTTACCGTGTGCCCTGATTTTATGTATATATAAAGGCATGATTAAAATACAATACGTTCTTCGTTTTCCGGTTCCCAATTCTGGTTCTTCTATTGTTGGCCTGGCGGTGAGTGGGCTTAGGTCAGTCGCGCATCATCAACTAGGCACACTCCATTGGCATTCGCGTCTACCAACCAAAACCCTCTCTTTCTGGCGTCATAACAAAATCGTAATTTGATTTTTCTATTAGTGAGACTGGTTATTTGCAACTATTGATATACACAACTGAACCCCTACAAATTCTATAATCTGTTCATTTATTGTGTTTCACTAAATGCATTATTTTTATTTATCCCCGTATACTTCGATCGTTTTTTATTAAGTTACCATCATCATGTTTCACAACTAGTCGTTCGTTACCTAGTGAATCAAGTGTGCTGGATTATACCCGTATCGGACTGATTTCACGTATTGTTTCATGTCTACCTTATGATCTGTCACCGTCAGCATATTCGCTTCATCGTTCGAAGAAAACAACGCTGACCAGTAATAATATCTTCTTCCGTTTACCGAATGAAATACGTTCAGCATTATCACAATTATCTTGGTTGCCAAGTATAAAACAACCTGAATACTTGTCTAATCATGAAGCCTTTCAATACGTGACCCCACTACAATTATTAGTTGTTCCTTTATCATTTCATGAAAACAATGGGGATGAAGATGATTCTGTAAGTGTTCAGGGCTACTCTCTTGGAATTCGGATAGATTTTATATAATTCACTTTACGCATTAACCATTTGATAGTCACTGTGTATGAAAGTAAATTTGCGTAGAAAATGTATGCCTTCATTGTACATATGTCCTCCAAGACACTGGTCACTTAACATTATACTTTTCTGTTAGTTTCAATGTAGCCTCATAGTTTATCCATACCGACAGCCAACATTGAGACTAGTATTTGGAATTACCTTGGACTAAGTGGCAAATCGATTAGGATCGACAGTTACTGGTTTGTAGATAGTGCATTTGTCGCATTTGTTTCCTTACGGGATTTTTGGTAGGCGTTTCTGAAGTGTCTTATAGTACAGTCTCGTTTGTCGATTCTTAAGTGACACTAACTTTTAATCATTTCGTGATGAAAAGCATTTACAAAATAGATAAATATTCATTAAATAAAGTAATCAATGCTACAGCCTATCAAACTACCTAGAACTGACGGAAATATGTGATCCATCGTTGTGAAGTTTAACTTGTGTAATAATTCGTTTATCTAGTTTTTATGTACTCGGTTTCTAGTTTTAGTCTAAGTTTGATGGCCAGTGATACAATTGGGTTGATTAAACAATTGTTAGTGTTATGTCATTTCTCAATAGTTACCTATAGAAAATGGATAGTCTCAAATAATTGATTAATTTCTAGACATCGAATCTATGGTAGCATCTACATCATACAACGTCTCAACTAACAAAATCAACGTTCTTTTTTTGAGAATCAACTGATTTACGTTATCAAATTTAATTTATTGTTATATTTCATTCAAGGTTGCATTGAATAGTGCAAATAAACGCTTATCAAATCTACTTATGAATAGCTTACAACTATATGAACCACATCCTGAATTATTTTCACAATACAACTTTGTTGAATCTTCAGAAGATAAACGTGAGAAAGATGAAAGAGACGGAACTATATTGTTCAAGCAGTGGAAGAATAATTCTGTTGTAGATTGTATTAAAATGGAAGTATTGAATTGGTTAGGAGCACAATCAATTTCAGTTCTATCACTGTTAAATTTAACCGCTGTATTGAAGCCTGGTAAGATTCAAAATACCTTTAGTTTGTGTTGTATATTTGTAAAATATTTAGATTCCATTAAATTAATACCTCAAGTATGATGCACTGCATTTTTGTCGGGAAACGTTGTAGTCTCTGCATCGACTGTGCAAAAGCTACTCTTTAACCTCTGAGTATAAGACAGGGTATCCCTTAAGAATTTGTCTGACTTCATTACCTTTCTGTTTAAAATAGGGGCATATTGAAGGGACGAATACATTTCGATCTGGTGTCACAAACTCACCTGGGTTACACAACCTTAATAAATTGGAAATTGGTATTGTTATTTGTTTCACTTTAGCATGGAACTCCTCAGAAATGCCTACCTGTGTTTCCACTAGGAGTAGAGTAAAGAACCCCCAGCCTTTACAGCGTTTAACTTTAGGAGGTAAGTATAGACTTGGTTAGCAGAGTGAAATCTTGTTGGGTGTGTGACGGCTTTTCACTAGCGACAGTGTATACACATATAGTTAATTGATCGAAGTTAGAAACGATGTCAGACAACGAACTATCATTCTTGGGTACGCTGATCACCAAAATCTGAATACAAGAGGACTTAAGACTCTAGGATCTTGAAAGCTAGTATGTGCTGGTCAAATCCTCATCAGTCCAGTGATGCATATTTATAGTTTTATTCTGCATTAATAACATCCTGCAACCTGAAAAAATCATTTCAATAAGTGGTATACATGCCAAAGGAAACATCATTAAAAGAAAACAAGGTGAATATCACCTACAAGGTAAATGACGTTTTTGGACCTGGTGAATTAGTCGATTGGTTTAAGTACTAGGTAATGATTTTTCGGCTTTTAAGCAGTTTGGTTGTGAACTTTGGTTTTAATGCAAACAGTTCCTTCATAATTACAAATCAAGAGGTATTATGTAACGTAAACTAAGTTAGGTCGTTTAATGTATACTGATTTATGTACTTGAGCACCTACTGAAGTCTATGTGACGGTTAGTAATACAACTTGATTACTTAAACTGAACCGGATGAAATGGGCATTCCGAACTTTCTACTTTATTTTTAAAATCACCTTGACTTCTAGACCATTGTTCCACCTCTTCTCCTATATCTTATCGTGCTATCATGCTGTTAATTGTAAGTGAAAATATTACAAAACAAACATTTGTTCAGTATTGTATATTCTTTTGACCCTGTAGATGACCTTGCACAACCTGGCCTATTGTCAGCAATTATGTCTATGATGGAGTCCTGTTTATCTAATCAAACTAAATCGTTTTCTGTCTGGAAATCACAATCTCATGTATCTATCTCAGTGAATATCTCAAGATGTCATTTAGTGAACAGACTTCAAAATCTGCCTATTTTCCCGTTAACTAATGGGAATTGTGTTCGAATTTTGGATAAACAGAAACAAATTTGGGCAACAGATCAACCTCCTGGTTTAACAATTCTTTTGCCTCCTCACCCATCAGAAATTGTCTCTATATTGATTGATATTACATATGGTAGGTGTAGGCATTTTTATCAGAAGAGTATTATTTCAATCATTGATAAGTATGTATCTACGTCTGTACACAAACTATGTCTCCAATGTTAAACGTTGATCCCGTCCTAGCATACCATTCTGTCTTGTTTTCTGGATGAACGGAAGCCGATTGTATTTAATTTATATATGACACTTATCTGTTCATTTCAGAAGAATAATTAAAGTTTCATCATTCCTACCAAGTGGAATCAAGGGCTTGCTTCTCTATCTATTTGGGATATGTTAGCTAAATGTGCCTACATTGAAATGTTGACGTTCGCGCTCATCAGTTGAGATTTAATTATCGTTTATTTTAGTAATGTAAGAAGGCGAGTAGTTCATGGGTTAGGATATTTACTTAACTCCCAAACCGCAGGATGTTTTTTCCTTGTGGAATCAGTCCGTGTTCATCAATTTGACTTATCCGTCGGACGTTCACTTTAGTAAATAACTTCATAACTGCATGTAAGTTGTGTATAGTGCTTACCTAACAGAAGTTGTAAACACGATGCCATATAACGGTGAATTCTCCACCCTAGACTGCAGCTTTTAAAGCGAGAGTGGATGGCACTTTAAGTTATGTTGGTATTATTCCACATACTAAACTATAAAACTGTGTAGTGCGTATTGCCAACACCTTCATAAGATTTGTAATACGATCTTGTTTATGGTTAATTAGAATATGCTTGGATCTTCTCCCTGATTTGTCATGAACTGAAATTGATGTAGATACATTCATCTAATGAGTCCCAAATAGGATGAAACGCTTGTCTTAGAGTTTGCTTGCCAGTCACAATCCAACTCAAATAATACTTGGTTGTGTTTGTTGGAATGTACGTTACCAACAAAATTTATCTGATTACTGGTAGTTTCCAGCGGATATCAATTTGTGATAAGGATTACATTTAAGTAGACATTCTTATGTTATGGATAGCATTCTATAACTTTCTTCATAAGTGTTTTCTTCCTGCTTGCTTTTCCAGATGATTATATCCAACTAATTGGAAAATTCGGTCCACTTATCAGACCAGATCTGATGCACTATGATTATCAGAATGTTAAATACTCATCTCTACTCGTTAACAAGTCACCACTGGGTTTAGGTCTACAAATTGCTTATCCTCATATTGTACTCAAAGAGTGGATTTTACCATATTTGCAATTTGATGTGAAATTAAACAATGCTTCTTCAAAGGAATTGATTGTTTGGCTTATTAGTGTAGGTCAATTCTACGCTTCAGTTAATGTTGATTTCAATGCTTCGATTGTTTCATCATTATCATCATCATCATCATCATCATCAGAATATCATTCAGAGTTTTCTACTATGCTTCCATTAGTTGTTTCACAAAATTTAACCGATGATGATATTACATTACCAGCATTATACATTGAAAATGGAATGAGACGTAATGAAGTCGTTTTGATTCCGCCTAATATATTCACCTTGTCACCATCTTCAACATCATCAACCAAATTGGAAGTTGATTTATTCAACTGTCTAACTGATAAGCATATTATTAATAATGCTCAGAAGTCCTTCTATATTGTTTCATCAAAATACTTTGTGGGAAGTTTTTCGTCAAACAATTCAAGACAGCAATATCGATGGTTAAAACTTTTCTCTGGAGCTGGTAAATTTATGTTGAAAGTATTTCTGCAATGCATTTCTACACCATGCACTTATAAAATATTGCCTGTGAAAACAGAGGACTCCAGTAGGATCACACTCAGTCATGAATAATGTAAAACCTGACACATGTATGTCCAAGTTACCATATTAGATTACCATGACGCGATCAAATTTACAAGTATAACAACAGTATGATTTGTCAGGGGGGGGGGAAATGAAGCCCGTGTATGTATGGAAGAATAGTGGTACTTATGGTATAGATAAAAAGATTGGATACGTTTTTGTCACTGTCACTGATTATGAGCCATGTCACTTAGTCCCTCCATCCACTCATCGCGATCATCACGTGATCGTTAACCAGGTAGTCTGTATTTACCAGCATGGCTTAGACCATCACTCAAAGACCCGATGGACTGATGTCATCCTACTCCTACTTCAGTCAACATCGTGTGGCGGAGTAGGTGGTCGTCGGAGATACGTAACCTATCCCAACTATCTCAACTGATGGTTTACGACGTATTCAACTGATTTTTCATTTTTTTCCAGTACTCTGTACTTCACTGTCTGTGACTAATCTAGGCGTTGATGCAGACCAATCTTGACGTATAATTTTGTATTTAGGAGAAGCGAAAGGCATTCCAAATATGCTTGCATTGTTATTCAAGGTGTTCAGTAGTCTCTGCTTATTGTCAGTGTTTTCGCCTATTAGGACTATGTCGTCTTTGTATTTTGGGCGGATAAGTAGGCTTCCTGGAGGAAGATCACACCCTGAGAGGCTTGATGAAGAATATAAGACTTCTGGGAGGTTGAAAGACAACCCTGAGGAACACCATCCGACATGATATTTCATCGTAAGCTCTAAGTTCACCTGTGGTGTACGAGTATAGAATTTTCGTAAGATTTATACATTCTAGAGGTGTATCTCTTAGTGACAATCACTGTCACCGAACCTCGATCTATGCAATTAAAGCTGATTTCAATTCAAAAAATACAATTAATGTTGGACGATGGTAAGTACGACCATGTTTTAATACCTGACGGAGTGTGAATGTCTAGTCAATGTATCCTAGCTCAGCTCTTAAACTAGCCTAGTTTTTCCGAGTTCGTGATTCCGCAGCATCGGATAAACCTCAGATAATTACAAAGGCTAGTATTGTAGACACTATGTTGGGTCCTGTTTGTGTGTTTTAGAGACACAACATTCACGATTGGCAAAGGTTTCGCTTATTTAGGCTTATTGATCGATTTGACCGGGAGTTCGTACTGTGAAAGCTTCAACATGGAATTTAGGGCGTGGCTTAGGGAATCCTGTTGTAGCGCTTCGTGGAATCGATGGCTATAGGATTTATTTCACCGACGTCTTCGAACTATTGCTCGCATATTATCAAGTAATGAGGTTTTATTGATTGGTTTTGTTGGGGAGTTTTTTTTATTTATGTTCAACCACTGTGTACCGGGATATATAATGCTTTCTGATATAAAAGTAAGTTGTTCAAAAGCTAAGAACTATCAAATCAAAACATGGAATTGTTGATTGATGAACTAAGCTATCGTAATAGATGTTGACTACAGTTAAACTAAATATAATCCAATTAGGTGTACATCCGATAATGAGAAAACTTAGAAAGCATATTTGTTATCACAATCTGCGTACTATATCAATGTTTTTGTTTACTTCTAGCTATTGATTATTATCAAGTAGTATGGTGCAGTAGATATCTTCTCTGTATTGGGTGCTAGGATAATCTTTTCTTCGATTACTAAAGTCGTTTCTTGCATCCTTTTTCTCTTACATAGGTGCTTCTACATTATTATCTGTACACAACGTTAAATATCTTTATCAAACTGCATCAGTACAACTAAGTGAGAATCAATTTCTTTCAATAAACAAAGATATTCTACCTTTACCAGCTCATCATCCACTATCTACTTGCATGAATGAATATTTAGTCAACAATTTAAATGATAATGGAGGTAGATCAGCCTGGTTAGTTGATGATTACATTTCACCTGGTATTGAAGTACTACTAGAGTATATTAGTAGCACTAAATCGAATCAAGTGGGCGTGAAAATGGGTGAATATTTATGCTGTCTTTTGAATGATAACTGGTCGTCATATAGGATGTAAGTACTATATTTCCCTGTAAAGTGCGTCATTTTAACGTTTCTAGTAACGTATATGTTTGACAGTTTCACGACTCTCAGCATCGTAGTGTTATTTTTCATTGAGGAGTGACTATAGATCCTATTGAATATCTGCGTAAAGCCGGTCGTCCTCTATATTTCTATAAATGACTCTCGTTGCTGTTATCATCTCGAGATTTTTCATTCTTAAAATTGAATTTTAGTGACAATTTTCTGTATCCGTGTTAGGCAGCATTATTGAAAATGCCTCTTAGTAGTAAATAACGCTTCGTTGCTGGCATACGTTATTGTAGATGAGACAGCGGCTTCTTCAATGTTTTATTGTTTTACTCTAAATAGGCCACAGTCTACATTCTCAGTCGGTGGGAAATAAACGACTAAAGACACTGATCAAAATGACAAAGTTTGATTATCAAACATCTTATATACAATGTGTTGAAGGTTCTTAAAAGGCCATGATACGACCGTCGGAGGTGACAGCTCTTGCGAAATATTGTCATATAGCCACACCATTTGTATCTTCTGCCAAGAAAATCTCGCTCACTGCCTACCCGTGGCAGTGTTGTTTACAAAGTTCCAGGACTAAAGCAAACTTCTAGCTTTCAAAGCATGTCGGTGTATGTAGAATGTCTACTTAAGGGAGTTGACATACCCTTGCTCCAGACCAATGTAGAAAGTAGACTCCAGGTTCCTGAGGGAACAAATGGCACATTATCTGTACTTTCGCTACTGGCTACCATTGAATTTCACTTCCTGGTGATGCTTCATAGTCGTATCGACTAGATCATTATCTCGAAATTCAACTAAGCAAACCACCTACTTCTTCATTAGCGATCGGACAGTATCTGCCTCTACACACGATTAGGATTATTTATGTTTAAAAATAATATGATCTCTCCTATTTTTGTGTAGCATACGTTTTTGGTGTCCATCTTTACTGAATTTTGTATGTTTGAGCTACAAATGTATTCGTGCCGACATTTGGGCTTATTCAACTTGTCTCTTCATAGCTGATGATGTTTGGCAACCTTTTGTATTTGATCATCAATGTCTACGAAGGATTTGTTGCATACTCTAGAGAAAGTTCTTGAGAAATGTGTCTATGCATTGTATTATTCTGTGGACGAAGTTCCTTGAGGTAGTGAATGCGCACTACTGAAGAATCTTATACCGGGACAATAGGAGTGTTACATACTTCCTAGTTTACATTGGTTATCCGGAAAAGTCAATTTTGAATGTAAAATATCAAATTTCTCTTCAACCGTATATTTTTAGGCATCAATTAAATTGTATATCCATATGCTTCATTATGTTGTTTTTATTGGTTTATGACAAATTTTCTAATAGATCTTCTTCTGCTACCTGTCGTAGTATACAAATTAACTCTATCCAATCAACTAATCATCAGAATCATTCTAAATCATCAATTTCATCTTTATATTTTTATAATCCAACTGGTAATCACATTATATCACATCTATTGACATATTCTTCATGGTTTAGTAAATTACGACAAATTACTTGGTTACCAGTTAGATCATCTCTATCTAATACTTCATTTAAACTTATGAGTCCAATTGATTCACAAATGATTTATTCTCCATTAGCTTTTATTAATTTACAATTACAAAATCCTGATTTTACTCAACTTCTTAAAGAAAATTGTTATCTATGGAATTCAAGTTTACATAGTGTAGATAATCCACTAAACATACAATTTACAACATCTATTGGACTTATCAATGATGTGAATTGTAAAACATTCGAAGTAAGTAAATACTTGTTTAATGTTTCAGAGATCCTATTTACAATGTTCTTAGATCGTTGACATAAGAAAATTGATTGCATCTCTTGTCACTAAATATTAAGTAGAATCAGTGCTTATGAATTAAAAACAGTTATTTCATGTGGTAATTCCTGGGGACTTTTTCGAGCCATTAGCAAAAAATAGTTTTGTATCAGCCAAACCATCTCACTAACATCCAAGATCGTCTCAGACGATGCACAGTGTTCTTCGAAGATTAGTTCAACTAGTCTGTTTCTCTCAGCAACTCTGATCAGACTGTCTTTATCTCATTGCTGATGATTAACGATCCACTCGGTGGCAAAGAGGTGCACAGCAAACATGAAGCCCCAACTGTTGATGAACTTCTGGTGAGGTAACTGACAAGATTATTTTGGGAAACTGAATGTTCTATCATCTTGAGGCAAAGCATTCGTCTTTGTGAAGTGCCCATATTACCATATTATGTAAACGCGTGTAAGCCTGGCCCACTAATAGTAGGCTGGTTTTCAATCAGATTGTCTATATATAGATGACAAATTCACCTTCCACTAAGTATTGGTATACTGTCACACGTATTGCAAGTCAGCAATCGTTGTATTCTTCGAAATCAAGGCCGCCTTTGATTCGTTAGACAGGACTATGCTCTGGGATTATCTGTTGGAATAGGGTGTCTGAAATTCTATTAGCATCTTGACGACTATGTACACAGACACATCAGGCAGAGTGAGAGTATACAATTACCTTTCTCTATTGCTCTAATCCAGTTGTGACGTTAGCCCAAGTTGTCCAATCGCATTGCTCCTCTTTGACTTTGATACTAATACCATCCTGGTAACAGCTTTGTTGGAAGTGTGTAATGAGAGCATGCGTCTGTTTCTTGTAAAAAAAACTTATTGGCCTTAATTTGGTGGATGATATTTACTTAATATAAGATAACACACCCACACTGTTTCCAAATCGCAATTAGTTGGTTCATAGCTTCTGCTGGTCTGGTTTCTACTTTTCACTTTCTGAATGCAAGTATTTCTGCAAAACTGGGTGGGTCATTTGGCATCCCAGCCAAGCGAACGGATAACGTAGATCGTCTGATGGAATTATGTTCAGACCGCCGTTTATTTTTAGCCATCACAAACTTTAAGCATAAACAGAGACATTGTTTAACCTGTCGACCTCCGACATTTACACAACAATGGACGCAAATCGACCACATCGGCATCAGCTGTCGTTGGAGAAGCTGTATAGAGGACTGCCGCTCATTCTGGGGCACTTGTTTAGATTCTGACCACGCCCTAGTGAGAGCACGTATCTCTATGCGTTTTGCGGTCGCAGCAAGGTCACATCAGGCAAACAACTTAGATATCAATTCGATACTGAAAATGCTGAGATTGCATTTAGAAATGGTTTGGCTAAGCATTTAGTCGCCCGTAACCAGCAGATTCATCCTGAAACAGCTTGGGACGATTTTGAAGCAGGTGTGAATGAAGCGGCGTTATCTGCATCTAACTCCAATCCAAAGGTTATGAAAGACGATTGGATCTCTAGAACTTCTAGTAAACTGATGGAGGCTCGAAAACTCATTCCAGCAGGCTCGGATAATGATGGAGAGCGACGACAATTTAAATGTAGACTGACAGAGTCTGCGAAAGGATCGTGAACGGTGGTGGGCAACAAAAGCAAAAGCGATGGAGGCATCGGCGGCGGTGGGTAATAGCAGACAACTGTTCCAACTTATCAAGGACACCGATATCAAGAAATCGGAAGTTAGTGTAATTATTTCGGAAAAGGATGGGTCTATGATTCATTCTTAGTCTAGAAGATTAGAATGATGGGCGGAACACTTTCAAGAACAGTTCAACTGGCCGCCAGCTACTCTTGGCTAACCTATTATCACCAAGCTACCTGAATGGAAAACTGACACAGGTCCTCCAACTCTCAATGAGGTTGAAAACGCTGTGTGTAACGCTATGTGATGGAAGGCAACATGACCTGATAGGTTGTCTACCGGTATCCGCCTCTCAACAAAAGGCCTGGTTTACTGCGCATCAGTCCGTGCCGTTTTAACATATGGCTGCGAAATATGGGCCATGAAAACCCAAGATATGCATTGACTTCAGGTATTTGACCATAGAAATCTTCGTAACACCGCTAGCATATCATGGAACAGCAGAATAAGTAATATGGAGGTTAGAAAAAAAGTTCTACGTTGTTGATGATGATGACGGTTGATTGATGATTGACAACTTTCCTCTTGCTTTTTTACTTAGAAGCAAGTGAACTATTATATGCATTTGTGGTAATGCGCCCCTGTATGTATAAGGACGTATTATACGATGGTTAATGTCTTATTATTTTCGTTCATAATATTTATATAGTCATTGTTTACCCTATCAACTAAAGATTTTTTCACTGATACTTATTAAAATGTTTCTTTCAAGTTTATCTTAAACGTTTTTCAGGTCAATATTAGTTGTATTGTATGGCAGTTTTTATGTTATTCTACATTCTGTAGCATTTGATGCGACAATTAGGTGAAAAAGCCAAAAGAGACCCAACTGTTCCTCTTCATTTAACACCAGATCTTATGATGTTCATCTATCGTTTATCAGTTAAATATTATCTACGCGATCATCATTATCATGGCAAAGAGCTTATCGATAATTTCAACATTAATCGTTCATTAACTGATTGGCTTCGTACTGTATTTGCAAATCCTACTTATCCATGTATATTAGTTCAATGTTCTGCTACAGTGACACATAAATCAATGTGTATACGTCAACATCAAGAATACCAGACTCCCAGTCAATCGTCAAACAATTCTCTCGATTGTCCTGTTTGTAAAAGCGTCAAGATAAATAATCAGAACGTTAAATCATCAAGAAAACGATTGGCTTCTTCTAGTATCGATCATGTCCCGTTCACTACAAAACAGAACAACAAATCAGTCTATCATTTAGTTGGCATTGATATGGTCTGTTGGAGTTCGATTGTCTCTGACGTTATCTTAAATGGTAAGTCTTCTTTAACCGATGTAGACAACGAAGACATAGAAAATAATGCATTCAGTGATGATCTATGCCTATTATCAGAATTCGTGCAGACTACTGAAGAAAACCATCTTCCTATGGAAACTGTTCAACGTTCACGGAAATTTGTTTTATCTCAATGTTACAGTCCAAAATCTCGTCAATTTTTTGTTGAGAAACTGGGTGTAAGTTGATTTACCTTCAGTGAATTCATGTTATAAAATGTATGTGTGAGATTACCGTATTGATCATTTAATTCCAAAATCCACCCTTGAACTTTAACTTAATCACTCTTTGAGAATGAAATCACTAGCCGACTGAATAATATCCATTGTGCAGACTTTCTCTAGTACCGTATGTGCTGCACTCTTGAAGGAATTGGTTCTCTTTGTTAAGTTGAAATCCGTATCATCCAGCTTTATAGTCTAATACGTTACCATTAAGTTCTTTCGGCTATGACAATGATATTTACATTTGTCAGTTCATTTTGTAATTTGTTTTTACCCCCTTTAGTACTGATCGAATTCTCTTGATTATGTTATAATATGAGCATTCGATGTGATATGTTCTGGTGTCAGCTAATGTTAGGCAACTACTAGGAAATCTTTAACATCATGATTATTATTACTTATCAGCACAGTGTAGTACCCGTTACCTCGACGAAGCTTATATTGACAGAACTTATTGATGAAAAATTCACTTGATACTTGCAGTTTGTTTCTCATCAACCTGGGAGCACTTGACTGTTGTTTCACCTTAATATGTAACCCTTCATTGACAGTACTCAAGATCCCGCAAAGAATCGAATTCAGGATCTACTACTCTCCTTCCTTTCCAACGGTGTCCAACCGAAATAAATCTACGTTAGATACCAACAGCAAATTAATACCGATCTCCACAAACTACTTCGACTTAACTATATATAATTTTCCCGTTGATTTGTAATGGACTGAAACTGGTCAGTCTCTGTTGCCATATGTGCATCCTGAGCAGATTGCCTCGATATAGCGTTATTACACAAGTTATGTATTGAAGTTGGATTGTGACTGGCAAGCGGAATCCAGGAAGCGCGTTTCGTCCTATTTGGGGCTCATCGGCTGGATGTACCTGACTGTCTGGACACAGTAGCCTAGTGGTGAACGCGGTGGCGTTTGATACGAAGCGGACTGAGTTCGAATCCCAGTGTGAACATCAACATTCAGATGCAGGTACATCCAGCCGATGAGTCCCAAATAGGACGAAACGCGCGTCCTGGATTCCGCTTGCCAGTCACAATCCAACTTTAATACTTCGACTTAACTATTTTAGTGACAGGGTTAAAATACATTGGATACTACTATTCTCCCTCCAGCAAAAGGAAGCATGGTTGAGCAAACGAAAAGGAACTATGTTTTCTTACAGTTAGTTGCATTAAGCTATGTAAGGAAGTGCACGTTTATCCAGCTTGGTATCTGCAATGTAACTGCAACCAAAGTTTCTAGATATTGGTCTATGTGGTTCAAATATTAACACTACAGTTACTTCATCATTTTTTGTGCTTTCACCTTAGCAAATACATTGTAATATGGCTTGATGTATAACTTATTCCAGATCCCATGCTGTCATATCCCTCCTGATTTAAAGACTAACTGACTTTCGATTGTCTCTTGCATTTGTCGTGTCCGTTTTTTTGTCTTTTAGCTGCCATCTACTTCATCCATTGATGAAATTCTCTCCCTACGTCCTTGTTTACCATATTCAAAGTTTAGAGATAATGAACATTCACATTATAGACAATTTTTAGAATATGGGAGGAAATTAGCTCATTGGTATGCATTATTGGATTATTGTGTTCGAGAAGAGTATTTTAGAGAACTTCGTGGCGATCAGAATTTGCAGATTGTTAAAAGTTCTGTTATGGCCCATCTTAAACAATCTCCAATCATTTTGGATTCATCAGGACAATGGCATAGACCATGCGATGTAAGTTATTTAATCGTCATGTTAATTTATTATGAATCATGGTGAATTCAGGTCGTACGTAGAGAAACATTGTTTGTGATACTAATTTGCGCTCTTAATTAAGGTTTACTTATGATATCATGAAATTGCTACCTATATTCTTCTGAAACTTGTCCATCCTAGTTATTCAGCTTAAGGAAAAGGTGTTTTATCAAGAAGCTGAATCATATCGACTACATTTCAGCGATCACACTGATCTGGAAAATGATATGAAGATGATAATTTTTGTGTAGTGAATAACCTACAATAGACTATTCTTATCTAAGATACTATAGTATCATAACTGAATTAATCATCCAGTCACAACGTAGAAGTTGTTACGTGACTACATCAGTTCAAGTTATTATGCTCGCAATTAGCAGGTAGGGATGAAATTGTTAGACCATATCCCGTATTAGTAGGGGGGTAGTTACAGTGTGAGGATCAGAGATTAAACATAATATTTACAAAATACAAATTGGTAGAAAAAAAAGAGAAAACCCTATGATTCATTCTTGAAATTAGAGTTTGAAGGATGGCTCAGAACAGATTCACCTTCGCCATTGCGAACAATTTTGAGCCATGTCTCTAACCACTGGTGACAATCATCACTCGAATCCCAACCAGGGCAGTATCATAAGGTACTTCATTATTTATCAAATTTGGTTCACACTTATCATATGTTTAACTTAAATGTGGTTATTTTTAACTGCAATAATTGTAACCTGGCCGATTTTCTGGACATTATGTGGTATGTGTATGAAGTATTTTTCTGTGTTGTGCAATAAAGTTTAGGCTTTCAGTAGACACTTTTTAATATTAATGTTTCCCCCACGTAGTTCGACATGTCTAGTTATTGCCGTCCTGAAAATATCGTTAAATTTCATCGATTAAGGCCTTGGATAGTTGCCATCTCTAATCAGTTAGGTGTTCGATATGTATTGTGCATGTTATTATCATTGTTGGATTTAATTTATCTTCTTATGTTACTTTCGAAATTTAGTAACATTAGGTCGGTTGTTCATGTACTACGTAAAATCTGACACGTGCTTTGGTGGACGTTACCTTATCCTGCCAGTATGGCTAGATGAATATTAAAGTAGCTGAAGTTGTGATAACGTTAGTGATATTGAAAAGATTGAACATCGTGTTATGTTGGACCACTAAAGAAGGGTGAAAGAACTTCTAGAACTGTATTCTAGAGGACAAATTCATTTATTCTGGTCATGCGTAATGTAAACATTACATTTTTATTATCCTTACACTCCTCTTACCCTATCCTCCCGTTTAGTATATTTGCTGTTATTATATTGTCTCAGGAAAATAATTAGTCTGTGGTAACAGGGATATATTTAGTCCTCAGCGCCTCATGATTTAAAGGAGCTTCAGGATTGCATGCACTTACCCCGTTGCGTCTGATTCTTAGACTGACCACTCAAAGTCTCCAAGCAGATAAGTTGCACCTACCATCACCAAAATTCGATGACTTCATTGACTGTTGCCACTTCTCGATTTAGCTGCACCTAGTTTTTTCCCCATCTTATTCTTACACAATGTCTGAATACACCTAATGTATATCCTAACCATTTTGGTCGGTTATGATCCATAATCTATTCAACTAATTTACCATCTATCCCTAATACCCTGCATCTTACTTCAGCATTGATTACCCGATGACCCGAACTTACGCCGTCAATATTTCGAAGGCACCATCAAATACTGGTTATTTACAAATATAATGCTCTCTTGCGGTCGACTATTCCTAAGCAAAATTTTTTTTAATATTTATTCGTAGCTTGTTAATAGAATACGAAGTAACGAACCTAAAAAGTCCTGTTTATTTACTTGGCATAAACCAGTGTTTGGTCGAATGATTCATCATATCTGTCGAAATAACAATAGTCATTTGTGTTATAAAGTGATGGCTTACAGTTTATCTCTGTTGAATAAAGTGTATAAACCAAAAGATGACTTATTCACATCATCTACAACTTCAAGTTGTGATATGGATGCATTGTCTACAATGATTCAGTTCACATCTTCAGTGAAACAACAACAACATGCTGGAGGAAAAGCACATCATCTCTTGCTGGATCTGTTTGATTTACCGGTTAGTTATTTAAATAACCTTTATTGATGTTATCTTTGTTTATTTTTAGTTACTGAATATTTTTTGATATTTCTTATCCCCATATGTGTCTATTAGTCAATAACAACAAGCTTCTACAGTTTCCAAAGATTCTAGTAAGATCGTAATTAGTAGTATAATTCATCGATGTAATGAGTTCGGCTGTCACACTTACTTCTCTCGAGTGCTGTTAGAGGATTTGACGGTAGTTATCATTTGCAAGCTACTCACATCATAAGACGGTTCTTCACTAGGCATTTTAAAAAGAAACCGGGTTGTCTTGAAGACGTGGAAGCGGCTACACATGACGTGCTTGTTAGTAGATTTGATGTGTCAGTTAAGTATTTTTAACGACCTTAACGCCTTCGACCAATATCCTTGGAGTATGTGTATTTTTAAGGCTGACCTTTTCAAACCTTTCATGCGGCTAATACATGCTTACTACTTGTTGTAGACGAAAGGCTATTTTTTACCTTAAGCATAAGTTATCTGACTGCCGGTTTTGGAAGAGTCCGAATAAATCAATACCGAACCCCATACTATCACGACTAGTTGACACTGACCATATAGTGGATAAATATAAAGCCGTTAGAATTACTTACTGAATACCTTCTAGTTTTCTTAATAGGATCCGTTCTCGTCACTTACATACAGCAGAAGCTATTGAAATCCGAGTCAACTATCATAATCTTTGTATTCAAATGTCTAGTCCTACCCCCATATTGACTTTTCTTCGAATGTTGAAATATTTATTCACACTATTTTTATTATCTTGTTATTTAATAATTAAGTTGTCTCCTTTTGATCAGTTTGTTCTTCTCACTGATTATGTTTAATTTTGTCCAACCTATTGCTTTGTTATTAATCACTTTTGTGTAGTAGAGGAAAACCTAATGAAGATCTAGTTGAAAATACTATTGTGGTTTATATTGAGTAGTGGATAATTGATCGGGTTGTAGTGCTTCAGGAATATGAATGATTCTTGTTATTCAACTGTTGATATGTGACTGAAATGTTTTCTTATAATTGAGCATATCACCATTAAAAACTTCACAACTAAAAATGCATCGTTTGAATGATGAATGAGGTATTTCTCTAATGAATAACACGGATTCAAACTCAAAACTTCGCGTTCACCACCTTCAGTTGACTGACAGAATGAAATTATAGTTTGGCTTTATAACTGCATCTATATCTGTCACAAGTAATGTTTAAGTTGGATTGTGACTGACCAGTGAAATCCAGGATACGCGTTTCGTCCTATTCAGAACTCGTCAGCCGACTGTACCTGCATCCCAATGTTGATGTTCACACTGGGATTCGAATTCAGTAAGCTTCGTGCCAAACCTTACCGCGTTCACTACTAGGCTACTGAATCCAGATAGTCACACTTGTGCAACAGGCATATATAATTACAATGAATTTGACTCCTAGTGTGAACATCGACACTGGAATGCAGGTGCGTGCGGCTGACGCGTCCCGAACAGGAAGAAACGCTCATTATGGATTTCGCTAGCCAGTTACAATCCAGTCAGTTAGACTGATTTCATTCTGTTAGCTATTTAAAGTTGACAAACGCCCAATTTTTAATTGGGTTCCCTATCATTCATCGTCTGTCTTGCGAGTGACACAGACTACTTAGTTAGAGTGTACACAATAACCAAAACCAGTGGTTATGTAGATTAGATCGTATGGATGAAAATCAGTCATAGTGATGCGTTTGTATTTGCTTTTTATCTGCATATTTATCTTAGGTTGTATGATTCTTCTGTGTATACTTTCTTTGAACTTGTTGAACTGTATTGTGCTATAAATCTTGTCACTCTAATCTGGTCGTAATGATGTACTGTGATAACTTGAGTTAACGCTTAATGCCATGCTCTACGTTGTTTGTAATTGACTAGTAAATTGCTGTATAATTTAGTCATAGAGTTTTGGAAGTTCAAGTCGCCATCTATCACATCAGCATTTGGAAGGAGTGAAGATAACATCAAAGTAATGATAATATTATTATTATGGTTTTTCTTGTTTATTATCTAACGTAGGTTTTAGATCATACTAGTGAATTGTTCATTCAGAATAATGGATTAATAAGACCTTGTCAGCCATTGGATATATTTTTCAAGAGTTTGATACGTCTCATCACAATCTGGTGTTCAACACAGTCTTCTGCCATCACTGCTACTCATAAAAGTGATACTATCATCACAGACCAAGCTTGTATGAACTCCATTATTGAATCTGAAGTGATTACTGCTTTTTTGGTGAGTTGTTCCAGGTTATTTAGTTTATTTCAATTTCATAAAATATCCTCTTTCTTTTCGATCTACACTTAAAAATAGGTGTAACCGAAAGTTACATACACATCAACATGTTGGCATGTAATTAACATATAGAGAGCCTATATTCTTCCTGTTTAGTAGTATAACACTTCATAACTTGTTACTGTATTTTGGTACATTTATCCGTCTCGCTCTTCTCTACTAGTCGGAGTAAGCACTGGCTGAGTATTTCATTTCTTTATCAAGAAACGTACGTCTTACCCTAACTTTAATCAGTTTCCACGATAAGCATGTAATACGTAGATGATAAGTACTAGTGCTGGTGACATAAACGCATTCTCAAATTTTAAAGTTCATGTTTTCTAGCCAAAAAGAAGTGCAAAGAAAACTGTTATTCGCCATATTTGGACTTTGTTAGTTAAATGTATAGTTTCTGTGCCTCATTCATAGTGCCATTTAACAAGGTCGAGAGGGTTCTTTTTGTATCTGTACCGAATTCTTACCACACATAAAGACGCGTGTACCATGCTGTGCATTTCTGTCATGTTTTCGAAAGTCTGTATCATGAGTGGATTATATGTAATGTATTCTCTACACTAAATGCTTGATGTGTACTGACTTTGTAGTGGATTTTTTTTAACTTGGTATGTCTCCACCATCTGAAATAATGGAGTTTTACTTCGTACGTTAGCTTGAATATAATGAAAAATAAAGGAAATTTATAGGGTTATTTGGTAGCGTTGGATCTGTAAAATATTCTTTGAAGGATAATATTATTAGTAGCAATTTCAATTTCTGACTCAGATTGTTGTCAGTTAATTCGTAATGTGAAGCTATAAATTCAACAATTGTCATAAAACCTACTTTTAACAATTATGTTATCACTAGTGACTGATTTCAGTATAGACGACACTCATAGGTTATTGGAATTTGATCGTCGGTGTTTTCGAAACGTCGCTCGCGTTAGCTGAGATCACCGAGTGAACGATAACGAGGTTAGATGACGGGTATTTAGGAGACGTAATAAATTATCCGATGAGGTTGTGAATCTTCATTGACTGAAATGGTTAGGGTATTTGTTACGTTTACTCAACCACCGTCTGCCTCGACACGCGACGTTGGCTGATATAAGGGCAGGATGGGAGAGAGTTAGGGGTGCCAAACTGAAACATAATGTCAGTCCATGAAGTCACTGACTGCTGGTTTGAGTCGTGACACTGGTCAGAATCGGTCACAATGGCGCAAATGTATCCACTAATTGTCCTCCCTTAAATTGTGAGCTTAAAATTACTTCATAGCTTTTTTTTCTACGTACCAACTGTTTCCCCCAAAACCATATTCTATATATTTACTCTTCTTTGTTTTCGTTATTATTATCACTGAAGTAACTTCTATTTCTATGAATGTAATGTTAATCTTGGTGTGCTTCAAAAGTATGGCAACTCGGACCGATGCATACATGTGTCAGGTTCTATGTTGATCATAGATACATACGTACATTTCAGGCTGTATTTCAGTAGCCGTGACAATAAGTCATCACCACCAGAGTTCAATAAAACCGGGTTGTCTATCAATAACTTTGGATGTTATCGTACAGTTTATCGTGACTTGATTCAATCTAGAAATGTTAACCAGTAGATCATGGCTCAACGACGATGCTAAACGTTTATTGAAGAGCCCGTAGGTCTTGACTTTGACCCTTTGCGGAGTCGTCTGTCAGCACTTCTATGCAGTTGAACACTAGGACAATACAGGTTTCCATTTCTTCTTGGCTTTTTAATGAAGGTTGTTGCGTGATATGAAACTTAATAATCTAACTATTGGCTTGTAGATTTGTAGAGAATGTTGTTCGACTCGATAAAATCTTTAATATTTCCTGCCGGCAGTATAAAGCTTAATTAGTGGATATGTAATGTAGTTTAGAAGTTGTCGGAAACCCTGTGTTAACCTAGTCTTTGTGCTATTTGACACATTAGTACAATATCTCTGTAACTCATTGCTTCCTGATAACCTCTATAGGTAAGTGGTTACTATCACTGACTGTGAAAATTCAGAGACAAGATTGAATTCATCAAAAAGTATTTTAGTCACTCCTGATTGATGAATGTCATAAACCATAAAACCTAATGACAACATTACAATTTCACCAAAAGAGTTTACTATAGAAGACTAGATAAACATCACACTGGTCCACTAGTCTTTAAAGAATACTTCAACATTCATTAAAAGTCCATTATCTTTAATTCTAAACTTGTCAATATCCCTGAAAGTAAATTAGTTTGATAATTACTTTTTTGCCAATCTTTTTCTTTTCTTATTGTCTACAGGTTGATGATTTACAGTTAGGCATAAATCTCAACAGTAATAATAATTCTTTATCAACTAATTCTCATTCATTAAAGCTTACCACAATGCATTTCCCTTTGTGTCTATTGAATGGAAAGCTTTATGTTGATAAGAATTTCAGTATGAAATTACTCACAAATCTATTGAAATTACCATCGGTTTATTGTAATTTACAATTGATTCATTTAATTTATGGCTCTATGAATGATCCATTATTGACATATGAATACTTTACATCAAATCATATGAAAGAGTCTTTATTGTATCAAATTATAGAGTTTGTATACCCATATGGAAATGATGGTTATCATGGTAGAATTAATCTAATGTAAGTTATCAATTAGTTCATGTTTCTGTTTACTGGAACCTTCTAACTTTCAGATATATTTTTATAATCCTCTTGTAAATACTCCTTTTTTTATGTCAGTATAATTTTTTTATCTCCATTCCTATTCAGTGAAGATACTAACATTATGTAGAATCTCCTGAACACCTCGAGTAACATACCAAACATATTTAGAATGTTCTTTTGTCATTTGAAATACTAAGCTTTACTTCAGAACTGATCTTCAATATTCACATAATTGAAGTATTTGCTCTAGTATACTATGGCTGAGTGTCCGTGTGCACTCACGGCATTCATTTCTTTATACCATTTTTAAAGATCTCCAATAAAAAGATACATCGACCTAATTCCAGTTCGTCCAGTAGCTCTATATCTTGATTATCTATACAGTATGTCATATAATGGTTAGAATTACTTGTAAATGAATCTATACCTTCAATTATTATCTAGTTGATTATCATGGTGTCTCTCTTATTTTTAGTCATTTCATTCGAGGGTTTATTACTTCAGTCGTTTCTACAGAACTTCATATAGACGATTTTGCAAATCCCCACATTAGATCATGTTATTTTCAACAGCTACTAAGTTATCTTACATCACATGGTGTGACACAGTCGATAGCTAGTCATGAATTATTGATATTATATCCTCCTCCTCCTCCTCCTATGGTGTCTACTATCAATTTTCCATCTGCCCATGATGTTACCGATCGACTATCAATTCCTACTCCTGACATGCTATCATTTGATCAGAAATCGACTACTCAACACTCTATGTCATCGAGTTGTTTTAGACCAAGTATGCACAATTATCATAATAGGGATTACCTGGGGTATTTACCTTCCAATAATATTTCAGGTGTTGAATCTTCGTCATCGGAAGCAAGTAACTGTTCCAATGCATCTTTCATTCTACCAACTGTGTTTACTAATAAAAAAATGAATTCATCAGTCTCAAACGATGATACTTTATTATCCAATGACAATAAGCCCATAGATCAATCTGCTATATTATTTCCCATTGAAACTTCAAATCATTCGAAATTATCAAAATATAGACGTTTGAATGAGCATTTCACTACAACTGTCAAACCACATGAAGGTATATTCACTTCCCATTGTTTATCACTGACTGACCTCCGTTGGGTACCTTTGAAAACCACGGAACATTAAACATCTGTTTCGTCTTACAATGAGACCCCTCCGTGGTAGTCCACATCCTTCCATTTTGCGTTGTAATCAAACTCAGAACCTTCAGATCTTGCTACGAACGTTTTGGCAACACTACTACTATCTAGTGTTTACCAGTAGAATTTCCACTTCAATCAGTTTGCAATATAGCTCTATTAATTGCCAATGCCATTAGTTATAATTGTCTCACTCTCAACATATCTAAACACTAGTTCCGACTTCGCCCAAACTGAATGAAGTGATAATTCGACTGTTAAACACCTGCTTAGTGCTACTGACGTTTCGTCCTTCGCCACAAAACTCCTTGGTTTGATTACCTGGTGAAATCGATGATGCTCGCTACTGAGGCGTCCCATACTCGGATGAAACAGGTGTCCAGTGTTCTCCGATCTTCAGCGATACCATATAGCGATCAGTCCGCAACAAATAACAAAATTTAATGCCGATGCCCCCCAGAACCACTTCAACTCAATTATAATTCATTATTCACTTTCTACTACAATATACTTTTGTATATCACATTCGAATATAGTATACTCTTCGATAAGACATTCATAATGCGTTTTTGATTGTGTGAGTCGCAGGTGCAAATTATAATAAGCATTTCCAGATCTCATTATTTCGAACATCGAAAAGATTTTTCAAACAACTTTAAGTTGTTGCTAACAGTGAAGTCCAAGACATGTGTCCTGTATGTGATCTTTTTCGAAACCTGATATTACAACCGATTCATCGTTTGGAACTGAAGGTATTAACCTACGTAATAACTTGCACCCTTTATTTATGGTTTTGAATAAGTTGTCTGACAGACTGAATGTTAGATTCTACCTCTACATGAGTCTTCTCTGACATCTGTCTCCAATGCAAGCAGTATTCGTGTGCTCCCCTTGATCGTTTCACTTGTCTGAGAAATTAAATATAGTTGTTCGGCGACGGTTGGTTGTTACTTTAGGTACTTTTGTCTATTGTAGTTGTCGATGTTGGATGTCACATGGGATGTACACGTAAACAGTCCTGTATCCTTCGGCTGGATCTGTATAATATCAAGCCTATTGTTATAAATTAAGAGCTATGTTATTGTAGAATCACTTTACAATCTATATCGTTTATCCCAAACTGGTTGTTGTGAGGTTAATTAACATTTATTTAACTAACTTTTGTTTAATTGATGTTAATCTATAATAAAAATCTAATTAAAGCTGGTCGGAGGTTGATACCGTTTGATTTCAAACATGACATTAAAAGGTTTCTAGCTGGTAGCATATAGTGAAAATCCTGGGTTCAGCTAATGTTGGAGTTGCGTGTGCCTACTTCTAGGGAGTTCTACGTTGAAACTAGACTCACTGCCACTTCTTTTTACCGGTTCTCCAACTTACAATTACCAGTGACGATGTATACCGAATCAAACTATACTCAGAAAACTTCAATATCATACTTTTTTAAATGAATGGGTGTAGTTTACTTGGATTTATTAAATTTGTGATTACTTTTCTTTATAGACGATAGTAATATTCCTCCTGTGATCATTAAAGAAAATGAACTAACAGTTTATCATCCACATTCACCTTCATCATCAGTGTGCACAACTGGATTATTTTCAACACCTGGTCAAAATCTTCCTGCCTACATTACATCACGTTTACATAAGATACTGAAAACACCCAATAGACCTGATAACATTGGTTATTTAGGTGAATTCTATGTTCATCACGCTTTACTAGATGATTATATGCACCATGGTCGAGATAGGGAGAAGAACGACAATTTTACATTTCCTACTGGTCATCCTCTACTTGGTACTGGACGTATAGTTAAATCTGTTTGGTGCAATCGTAGTGGAGAGTCGTGCAAACCATATGATTTTAAAGTACATGTTGAAGGTAACGCATGGTTTGATAATGTGTGAAATATGTGCTTTCTTATCTACAATATTCAGAAAGACAGCTGAAAGTTTTTTGTTGCCACGTCTCAATCTAAAGCTAGTTTAGAAGCGTTGTTTTGTCTTGTTTCATACTAATGCATGCTTCATTCCACTGCTAACCACAATGATGTTAAACACTATTTACGTGACACTCCTTATACAAGTATTTTCATGACCACTTCCCACGCCGACTACTCATATAGTCACGCTTTCAGCTTGTGCCAAGCAAGTCCTACTCACGTCATTAAGGCTACGGAGGTGATTTTTCCTGAAATGAGAGGATGGAAGTGAACATCCGACACTTAAACCGTGTTGATGAAGGTTCACCTCACGGGGTTAGAAAGCCCAAATTAACACTTTGCATAAACTCCAGGATCCTAAGCGAATAAAAGACATATGAACGTACCTTGGTCACTGGTTACCATGGGCCTTTATCCCGTGACAACTTTGCACTGGTTTGTAGATTGATCTTAAGGTCACATTCTCGGATCATGGCGTTCTAGTAAAGCCACTCACTTTATTCTAGGCTTCCAATCATTATTTGAGGCCACACACAATTACATTTATCAATAATGAAGCAGAATATAATCCACTTGCTGTATTGCTTTCCTAACTCAAGTGATACTGTCCTTTTAGCACAATTTTTTATTTCGCATCCTTTTCTACTACGGTTTTGTTTTTCTTTGTTGGCTACGTTCTACTCAACCCACTCTGTACCTTGCCCATAATGAAAATTTTGTCCTATCTGTTTGATCTGAAGTCTCTGAATGGTAAACTTTCTGACTGCTGTCACTAATGTTGGAATTTCATATAGCCTTTCTGAATCATCTTGTGCTATTTAGACTAGCCTTTTCTAACGTTCGCACATTAATGAAGATCAAGCAACAGATAACTTTTGCTATGTTTATAGAAGGCCTTAACATCAACGCATTTCGAGAAATTTTATTCCGGGCTCTAGTAATGTACTACAGATTCACTCTCTGTCTGTTTGTCCGAAAGTTTTATTAGCACTTATGCTAGAACTCTGTAATATCGGCGTCTGATTCCTTTGTGATCAGTGTCGCACTAGGTACCAGAGTAGAGACTGTATTGATCGACTAAATTATTGGGGACTCAATGGTCGTAGGCCAAATAACGGATGACTGTTTTGTACATCCTTTTATAGACTACAACTTGTTTCTGGCCGGCACCAACTTTCAGCACGGCCGTGCCATTGTGCTACTCAGCTTCTTCCCTCATCAGCCTAAGCCTAAGTATAGACTTTTCATATCGCAATTATATCCTACTAACGAGTCACTCAGAGTTGATGAGACTTCGACACACCTTTGGCCTACATAATTGATATTCTAATTTATTACTCTAATTTCAGTTGAATGTGATTCAAGCCGATGGGAAGATTTAATAAACAACTTAAGTAATGAACTCAGTGAAAACATCGTTCGTATTATCCGCAGACCACATATTCAACAAAAATCATCCACATCAAACAAAGGACTATTATTAGTTGGTCCTATATTTATCGAAGTCAAGTCAACAATTGATTCAAGACATAGTCATGATGAAGACAGAAGGAATTCAACTTCATCTAGAACTGATTTATTTGAAATTTCTTCTCATGAAATTCTCTTTGCTACTCGATATGTTTGGCGTTATCATTTACTCCGCGTAATATGGAATAATGATGCAAAACAAGCTATCGATAAAATGAATCTATCCATCACACCACAAATTATTCATGTTCCTAGTTTAACTGGTGTTTTACAACAGAATTCAATGAAACTTCAAATGTGTATAGCAATGTTACATGGTAAATAATTGAACTGTTGAAAGTGTTTTCAGAACAAAACCAGACTTGTTTCCTAAAAATACATATACTTCTTAGCTACATTTTATGTCTTATCTTGTAAATTCTGCCAGTTTTTCTGTATGTATGTATGTATGTGTGTATGATCAACATAGAACTTGGCACATGTTGCATCGGTTCAAGTTGCCATACCTCGATAGCACCGCAAGATAAACACCACCACCATTAGTAGAAGTCACTTCAATAAAATTAAATAATAATAGTAATAAGGAGTGTGAACATATAGAATATGGTTTAAGGAGCGCGGAAAGAAAGCTATGGAATAATTTAAAGCTTATGATTTAAGGGAGGACAATGAGTGAATACATCTGCGCCATTGTGACTGATTCTGGGCCATGTCACTGTGTTTCTAGCTACTGGTTACGATATTTGCGAGGACTCCATCCAGGTAGTCTGCAGCTACCGACACGACTCAAACCAGGAATCATTGACTTCATTTACTGATGCCATGTTTTGGTTTGGCCGCCTCTAAGTATCTTCCATTCTGCTTCTATGTAAGCCAACATCGCGTGTCGAGGCGTGCCGTCACACCTCTGTACAGTCAGCAGTACGACTTTGTCCTCGGACCTTATATTTGCTGTTTTTGATCCCACCTCTCTTCAACCAACCTTCCTGACATTTTAGAACCTTGAGGAACGATTGCTTCAGTCAGTATTACCCGATTGAGTCATCACGACAGACAAGCCCGACCACCACATCTAGGCAGCAGCACGGTCGGGAGTTGTTTATTAATAGTCAAGTAAGTGAAACTGAGTTGGTCTAGTGAAGTTAGGTATTAAGATCACTTGGTCGTATTCGTCACAGATTATAGTCATATTGGTAGAAGTGAAAACCCAAAAACATTTGGCAGCTGTTTTATCTTAGTATGGGACTGCGTCGTTTCAATACTCATTCTCCATTTTACAAGGGAATCAGATCCAGATCCTTCAGATCTCAAAGATGGACTTTAATCGTCTGTACTAGTGGGTCGTCCTGCCTCTAATTGGTATCACTCCTACTTTCATCATTTTGTGACATAGCTGGGCGATTAGCCAATGCCATTAGTGATAAATATCTCACTCTAAACATATCTGAACTCCATTGGCCACAACTCTTTTACTAAAGACTCAGATATTCTCTGAATTTAGCTACCAGCGAACTGATTATTATAGCTGATGTAGGGTTGTTTTGTGGGGCTAAGTGATTATTGGTTTCCAACGGACATCAGTCTTTGATGAATTCAGTCAACTAAATAGATGGCATGTTTGATAGAAATCTTGAGATGAGGAAATCACTTTACTATCAGGTACGAAATTGTAGATGTTCATTTAATTGGGAGTTTGATAGTAAAGCAATCTTACGATCCTGTCTAATGATCAAATTTCCTGTTCATTATATAGTAATTAAATTACTAATTGGTTTGTCAATATTTTACACAAATCTATCCCAACATATAACGATAAATATACCGTTGTCTTTCTTTAGGAAATGAACTTTTGTAGTTTGCTGTTTAAAATCTACTTTTATGGATATAGTGGATCGAAACGTAATTTATGAAACTTATAACAAATATGGAAGTATTCTATTGCATGGTTAATATATTGTGCTAAATTAGACTGGGTTTATACAATTATACAAATTTTATTGGAAACTGGTAAATCAGTCAACTTGATTTATAGCAGAAAAGAGTTTATGTAACGCCATATGATGTCCAGAAGTAATTAGAGATAGATCAGTGATAACTGTAGGTACAATATACTTACTTACTTATGCCCATTACTCCTCGCTGAGGAGCATAGGCCGCTCACCAGTATTCGCCATTTAACTCTGTCCTGAGCAATCCTTTCCAATTGTTTCCAGTTGCTGCTCATCCTTTTAATGTCTGCTTCCGATTCTCGACGCAGAGTGTTCCTTGGCCTTCCTCTTTTACGTTTCTCAGCAGGATTCCATGTTAATGCTTGTCTTGTGATGCAGTCTGATGGTTTGCGTAGTGTATGTCCTATCCATTTCCATCGTCTTTTCCTAATTTCCTCTTCGGCTGGAAGTTGGTTTGTCCTCTCCCATAGTAAGTTGTTGCTGATGGTTTCCGGCCAACGGACATTCAGTATCTTTCGTAGGCAGTTGTTTATAAATACTTATATCCGTCTGAGGATGTTTGCAGTAATTCTCCAAGTTTCAGCTCCATACAGCAGGACTGTCTTCACGTTCGAATTGAAGAGTCTGACTTTGAGGTTAGTTGATATTTGTTTTGAGTTCCAGATGTTTTTCAACTGTAGGAATGCTGCCCTTGCCTTGCCAATCCTTGTCTTTACATCTGCATTGGACCCTCCGTTTTCTCGGCTCTCTGAGCTAAGATCATGTGTAGTAGGTACAATATAGAGTGGTTTTATTCATTTGGACTGTAATCATGGATAATTAGAAATTCACAATTTTGATAACGACAAAGTGATTAAGAATGATTACTATTTAACCAGATGAATGATCCAGCAGACGCCCGACTTCAAGATCAACATCCTTCATTCTGTAATGATTGAATATTACCGACCAAAGTGCAGTGCTACAGATCATTGTTGGACATCCATTCGAATGAAATTCGCTTTACATCAGTGAGGGAGCATTAGACAGTGTCTCTCACAATTCAACCGACTTGTCATGTGAATATTAAAATGACTTTGGCAGCATCTTATACTGCTTTACCACCCCCTTTCTACTCATCATTATCCAACCGTTATATACTTATTAGTCAGGTGACAGCCTATTCGGCGACCTCGTGTACTTTTATCAATCACACAACTCCAATTATTACCTCATCCTCAGTAGTGCCAGATCTATGACAGGAAAGATGTCTCCCCTAAAAGCAATTGCCCTACCATTTACCTTATTTATCCTGATAGTCACAGGAACTTGCTTCTATCCCTATATTTCGGATGATGAATTTGGGCTTTGACTCATACGTTTATTGCCACTGAGTCCAGGAGAACAAAAAAGGAGGTGGTTGCCTAGTATACGCTCTGCGCTCACTGTTTCTCACACGTCTTAGTAACCCAACTCTCAATACTATGAAAGCGTCTATATTGACCACTTAAACTAACAAACGTCACACTGTTGGCTAACTGTATACAGAGACCACTTGGAGTATTAGATAACATAACCCAACCTGTATAAATTATTAAAGTAGCTTCATCTCTTCCATATGATTATATGGTCATCTGTAGTGACTCCAACCACCCAGACGTCAGTCGGAATTTAGACCCCTGTCCGAATAAACACAACGATCCTTAGTGCACCACAGATATTCTTGGTCGAGATACTGTGTTATCTAAACAGTGAGAGGTAACAACGTCCTGTATCCTGTTCTACACAATGATACTAGCAGCTCCCGAGTTAGCAAAATGCAACTACAAGTAACGCCCTGCTCATTTTCACTTTGAGTACCATCTATTACTCAAAAGATCAACATCACAATAATTCTGTAGTTTCCGTGAATGACCCTTATAGAAACCGAGGTCTCTTACCAGCACTAACCAGCCTTTACGACCGACGATCCACATATTGTGGTGAATATTTTCTACACAAACCTTGGTACTTGTCTCGACGCACTCATTCCTCTGGAACTGTTTGTGTGGTGTAAAAATAAGAAGCATTTGATTCCAGATAAAGTCAATTCTCAGCCAGGTAGTTGGGCACACAACAAAAGAAACGTTCACAACCCAAACTTCCGTGACTAGTTGCAACGAGTCACCGATTTCACCAGATGCGGACCTAGGTATATAGAAAATGTAAGGGTAAAGGAAGTATTAGCAGGTTGTGAAGTGAATTTGGCCTGAGTCCTTTATAATGAATAGAGTTTTTCTTGAAAATCTTGGTACAAATAACAAGGACTACTTCGACCGGAAGAGATCCATGATTTGGGAGTATTTTTGTATTTCACAGCAATAGAGGAAGCACTGTATTTTCGTACTCTACGTGTGGATGAATAAAGCAGTTTGAAATTATACAGAAGATCCTACTATTGGCCAAAAATACGTTTAGCAGTTAATAGTTGTCGCTGGCTTTTTTATCACAGTTAATAGCCAATTAGAGGTTTTAGGTGACAAAACGCTGATATCCTTTTCAACTCATTAAAGAGGAACTATTTAAAAAGTGTTTAATCTGCTCTGTGCCGAGGATGGGCAAGTTTATTGGGTCAGCTCATTTTTATCTTAACATTAAAGTCGAGTCAGGTCATCTTGTAGTGTTGACCTATTCATTATACTTTTGATTTTACCAAATAAATTTAAGGTCTTTTGCAATCAGTAGTAATGCAGAAGATATTTGGCAAGGTAGGTCGTTTACATAAATGAAAATCACTAATGGACTATGGACTAAACTCTGAGGAAAACTACTACGACATTCTACATCTTGAAAGGATGAGTAATTTGCCCTTGCCTTGAATTACAGTTTTTGAGATAGGAAAAACCAGTCTAGAGGCAAAGGTTTAATGTCTATCTGCACCAGTGGATAAGACAAATATATTAAACTTTAACTACCATTAACACATATTTTGTCATTTAGATCCAAAGGGAATAAAAATTTGCCATAATTTTTGAAACAAAGAACGTTTTACAACCTTCCAAATGCGTATCTTATAGAACAGTTTTTTATTTTTACCTAGAAAAGTTGGAGAGTTAAAGGTCAAACACCGGAAAATTCAAAGTGTGCGTTGTTGGTTGTCATATGTAGGTCATATAGTTTATAACTGTAGTTATAGTTGTCACGATTAGTAATTCGGGTATAAGGGCATAGTTTTATAATAGCTATAAAAATAACATAGGTTTAAGACGGTTCAGCAGCGTTATTAGAAAAAGCAAACGTTGTGCTAGATCTTTACTTGTAGGCTTCACTGTTTGTCCAGTCTCCATTTTTCAATTCCGTGCAATAGGGCTACCAGTTGAAGGTTGAAATATGGGCCAGCGGTTTGTGTATAGTGTTGTGTACATTCTGACTATTTTTACATTTCAGATAGTGGCCATATTGCAATATGGCCACTAAGAAGAGCTTTAAGACAATTGTCTTAAACTCTGACTGACCTTTTTTTTATTGTGCTACACATTTTTCTGGTCCAGCTAAGTAATTGCTCTATCCAGTATCTTGGTTGTAATTCATAATCTAGCCCTACTATCGATTTTAATTACCGATCATTGTATTATCTTAGTATTTTTGTATTTCACAGCAATAGAGGAAGCACTGTATTTTCGTACTCTACGTGTGGATGAATAAAGCAGTTTGAAATTATACAGAAGATCCTACTATTGGCCAAAAATACGTTTAGCAGTTAATAGTTGTCGCTGGCTTTTTTATCACAGTTAATAGCCAATTAGAGGTTTTAGGTGACAAAACGCTGATATCCTTTTCAACTCATTAAAGAGGAACTATTTAAAAAGTGTTTAATCTGCTCTGTGCCGAGGATGGGCAAGTTTATTGGGTCAGCTCATTTTTATCTTAACATTAAAGTCGAGTCAGGTCATCTTGTAGTGTTGACCTATTCATTATACTTTTGATTTTACCAAATAAATTTAAGGTCTTTTGCAATCAGTAGTAATGCAGAAGATATTTGGCAAGGTAGGTCGTTTACATAAATGAAAATCACTAATGGACTATGGACTAAACTCTGAGGAAAACTACTACGACATTCTACATCTTGAAAGGATGAGTAATTTGCCCTTGCCTTGAATTACAGTTTTTGAGATAGGAAAAACCAGTCTAGAGGCAAAGGTTTAATGTCTATCTGCACCAGTGGATAAGACAAATATATTAAACTTTAACTACCATTAACACATATTTTGTCATTTAGATCCAAAGGGAATAAAAATTTGCCATAATTTTTGAAACAAAGAACGTTTTACAACCTTCCAAATGCGTATCTTATAGAACAGTTTTTTATTTTTACCTAGAAAAGTTGGAGAGTTAAAGGTCAAACACCGGAAAATTCAAAGTGTGCGTTGTTGGTTGTCATATGTAGGTCATATATAGTTTATAACTGTAGTTATAGTTGTCACGATTAGTAATTCGGGTATAAGGGCATAGTTTTATAATAGCTATAAAAATAACATAGGTTTAAGACGGTTCAGCAGCGTTATTAGAAAAAGCAAACGTTGTGCTAGATCTTTACTTGTAGGCTTCACTGTTTGTCCAGTCTCCATTTTTCAATTCCGTGCAATAGGGCTACCAGTTGAAGGTTGAAATATGGGCCAGCGGTTTGTGTATAGTGTTGTGTACATTCTGACTATTTTTACATTTCAGATAGTGGCCATATTGCAATATGGCCACTAAGAAGAGCTTTAAGACAATTGTCTTAAACTCTGACTGACCTTTTTTTTATTGTGCTACACATTTTTCTGGTCCAGCTAAGTAATTGCTCTATCCAGTATCTTGGTTGTAATTCATAATCTAGCCCTACTATCGATTTTAATTACCGATCATTGTATTATCTTAGTATATTTGTAAGATTGAACTGAAGTACTGTACGCAGTAGGTTATTTCCTTGATAAGCTTGGTAACCATAGAAGTTCCAGTATACTAGTGTGTATCTCTAATGCGTCTAATGTACGTTTTTGCACTGTTGGCTGTTAGTAATATCATAAAGGTGTTATAGGGACTTAGCATTGTCATTCTCAACAGCAGACATCGCATTGTACTTTGTTGTATTAACTGTTTATTGATGCCCAATGGAAAGCCTTATAGATGGTTTTTATTTTATGATCAGCTAATAGGAAAGTCTTACCTACTTGGGCGAATTTTCGATAATTGTTAAATTTTCCAAATTTAATACATGTCCAGTGTATTATAAAATTCGACAGTCGCCTATGTGCCGTCCGATTGAATGGTTCAGTAAAAACTCGGAAAGATAGGGACACATCGTTGTCTTTTCGTTGTTTCTGCCTACGCTCCCACCGACTGCAGCCTGGATGAAGTGAAAGATGAATTTTACAGAAAACTTTTTGAACTTCTTCATGGGGCCAAACATTCAGATTTGGTAATCTTAGCTGGTGATTTTAACGTCCAAATAGGTAGCTTGAACCAATCTGAAAGACATTTAGGTGGATGCTTCAGTATTCCAACTAAGAGAACGGATAACGGCGATCGTCTGCTGCAGCTTTGCTCAGATAATCGGCTATTTCTAGCCAACACAAACTTTAAGCCTAAGGAGCGACATCGTGTATTATGGCGACCTTCTGGCCCTACTCAACGGTGGACTCAAATAGACCATATTGCGATTAGTCACTGTTGGAAAGGCTCGATAGAAGATTGCCGATCTTTCTGGAGTACATGTTTGAATTCGGACCACGCTCTAGTGCGATCACGCATTTGCTTGCGTCTTACCGGGCGAAGAAGAACTACCACAGGAAAACCTATTAGAATTCATTTCATCAATGAAACAGACAAGATTGAATTCCAGGAACAACTGAGGAATCACTTAAGCAATTATAAAGATCCGTCCCGACTAGATAATGCTTGGCAAAATGTCTAAACAGCTGTGGCATCTACGGTGACATCTCTCAAGGACTTAAATCAACGTGTCAATAAAAATCAATAGATTTCAATGGCTTCTGTTGAATTGATAGACTCCCGAAGACTTATCCCGTTAGGCTCCGAACATGATGAGGAGCGACGTGTAATCAGGTACAAACGAAAAGTCTGCGAAACGACCGTGAGCAGTGATGGATAACAAAAGCAAAGGAAATGGAAAAGGCAGCGGTGTTGGGTAACACTAGACAACTTTTCAAGTTAATAAAAGAAACCAAGGTTAAAGAATATAGCGTTAGTGAGACCATCTCCGAAAAGATGGAACGCTTATTAGCTCTAAGTCTAGACATTTAGAACGATGGGCTGAACACTTCAAGGAGCAGTCCAGTTGGCCCTCAGCTACTCTAGAATTTCCCACTATTTCGAGACAGCCAGAATGGAAAGTCGCTCCAAGACTGGTTTTTGCAAAACCTGAACTAAAGATAGGGAGTGAAGTTGTTGAGCATGTCGACCACTTTACTTATCTTGGAAATATGATTATCCCTAATGGGTTATTCTCTGACAAAATCTCAGTACGAATTTAAAAAGTTCGTTTGGCTTTTGCCAACTTACGTCACCTATGGTGTAGACGAGATATTCGTCTCTCAATGAAAGGGAGAGTGTACTGCTCAACAGTTCGCTCTGTCTTACTGTATGGGTGTGAGACGTGGCCATTAAGGGTAGACGACACTCGAAGGTTATTAATTTTTGACCATTGATGTCCTTGAAACATCGCTCGCGTTAGCTGGAATCACCAAGTTAGTGATAACGAGATTAAACGACGCGTATTAGGTTATGGTGGTAAATCAGTCAATGAGGCTATGAATCTTAATTGACTGAGGTGGTTGAGACATGTGTTGCGTATGCCCAAACACCGTCTGCCTCAACGCGAAATGTTGGCTGATATGAAAGAAGATTGGAAGGGAGTTAGAGGCCGCCAAACTAATACATGGCATCAGTCCATGTGACCATTGGCTACTGGTTTGAGTCGTGTCGTTAGATGTAGACTACCTGGATGGGGTCCTCGCGATTACCGTAACCAGTGGCTAGAAACATAGTGACATGGCCCAGAATCGGTCACAATAGCGCAAATGTATTCACTCATTGTCCTCCCTTAAATCATGAGCTTTAACTTTAACTGCTCAATGAATAATGGTTTCGATTTATAGAGTACTATTTCTATTGTGATCAGTCACGCTGCAGCTATTACCTTCAGTGATTCAGGTAGTGGTGACTACATGCATGTTACCTATCTCACCTCAATAAAAATAGTTACCGAAGTGAACGAGTGTTTGCAAAGCGTAGCATTTACTAAAGTATCCGTTCATTTATTCGTACTGTGTTCAAATCTGTAAAATAGGATTTAAGTAATAAACAATCGTGCGAATTGTTAATTAGAGTCTTAAATGTTCAACACTTACCTAGCAGATTTGCTACACATGCACTTGTGCCTCTTTAAACTGTGACTTATCTGTATGATGTTACTGGTTTAAATCCAATCGAATGGCTTAATTAACCCCAGCATAGAAGGTTTGCCTCATAACCTCACATACTCGGAACCAGCACAAAACATGAATCTTAATTGTGCTAGTAAATCTATAGAAACCACATCATTTACTAAAAGTTTTTAGAAATACAAGTTATATCCTTGTTTACCGTTGTATACATGTCTTTTCTCTTTCAGGTATTGAGAGCATTTCATTGACTTATAATGGTTTGTTCACCTGGTTCTCAAAGGTCTGTAAGTCGAAGTACAGCTCGTTCTCACAGTACAAGCCAAAGTCGATCTAGAAGTGGTAGCATTCGACGTAGTTATACACATTCAAATCGTAGTCGATCAGCAACTAGATCATTATCGAGACGCAGTTCTCATTCTCGTCGGAGTTCTAGATCCAAAAGTCGTTCAAACTATTCCCGTTCTCATTCTGGTGGTCGACATTCCGGATCATGGTCTAGATCACGTTCATGTTCTCGTAGTCGATCAATTTATTCTTCACGCTCTGGTAGTCGTTCTAGATCAAGATCGGCGTATCGTAGTAGTCGAAGGAAATCATTTTTCAGAAGCAGAACAAGAAGTTGTTCATATCATTCAGGAATTCATTCGCGATCACATAGTCCCAATTCAAGAAATGTTTCACCTAGCCCTAAATGTGGTAGAGATCCAAGGGATCGTTCTAAGCGTGCGCATTGGACGAATAGTGTAAATATTCATTTTACTTGTTAAAATTAATATTTATTTAAGTAGGTCCTTAACTCTATAATGCTACCTAGGCCTTAGCCTTATATCAATAAATGTTTTAGTGTTATTCTAGAATTTGGCATACGCAGGGCCTTTGCAACTGACACTATCTTATAGTTGTACTTCTTATAAAACTAACTGTTCTGTACACATTTAGCTGCAGTCTATTTTGTGAATCCTGTTAAGTAGTGTATTACAAACTCTTGATCAGCCTTTTTTGAGAGCTAGAGTTCATTTTTACCTGTCATTTAGAAAATCCAATTATTTCAATTTACTCCTTGACTTTAGGCTTAGTGGGTGAGAATTGTTTGGTAATTGTTTTTTGGTGACTGCAAAGCAATTATTGCATTTTTAGTAAATAGTCTGACTACAACCTGTTTCTTTGTCAGCAAGGTTGTCTTTTTGGATGTCGACTCCTCTATAACACAGGAGGATTACGGCTTTATATTCCATTAGAAATCTCTAACTGAAACTAATCAGTCGATTATACTATGCGAATAGTCTTCTTGCTCAGCGTGCTTTTATGTAATCAGTAATTATCCAGGCCTCCAGTTACTATAAAGCAAGGAAGGCATATACTAGGTATTTCAAGACTGTTTTTGACTTCTAGAGAGAAGTTGCCACTAGTATAGTTTGGATATGCTAAGATTTGGACAACTATCATAAATGGCACTGGATGTTCATCATGCTGTATCACAAATTGAACGAGGCATAAACCTCATAACTAGACACTATCTCACTTGTTTTGGTAGTTAGGCGCTTTCTAGAAGACCTGTGGGTCTTGGGTTCCATCTTTGGCAAGATCGTGGGTGTGTGTTGTCACTGTATAAGGCTGTATTTGGACAAAACAGTTCTCCAGTGCTTCGTTGTTTTCCTTGGTACCCAACGCACATCAATCTGTGGGGAATACTGACTATTGATTTTATTCATCTACATTTAGTTACTAAGTGCTCGTAATGTACTTCTTGTATGTTTACATCGAATAAAGGGATTAGTATGGGTTATATAATGACTGATGTCTAATGTTTCATTCGATGAAAAACTGCTTTTTCACTGTATAAATGAACACATTGAATAATCTATGCTATTTCTTCCCGCGACAATACATTACTATACTTTTCTTGTATACAGATTGCTATTGTATTTATCTTTGATGTCGGATGTCTTTGGAGCATTACTCTCGTACGATGAAACAATTAAGTTAATAATTTCAGGATCAATACGAATTACTGGATGAACATGATAAATCAGTTCATATGGCTGTCAATTTTCATTAACCGTGGTGGTTGATACATATGCTACATACACCCAATGATTGCGATGGTAGCTTACATAATAACATGTTAGTAGATGATAATGAATGACTGACCATCGACATTGTAGTACCATTCTATGATCCAATAGACTTGTTATTAGGTGTGTGTATTTGCAGTGGTTGGCGCCTACATTGGATACTTATCACGTCTCACTTATATTTCAATCCAGTAGCCCATTATATGCTGAAGGATATTAAGTCAAAATGGATCTCATAGCATGGGAGATATTCAGAACTACTTCTTCATAATCTTTTGTGCTGATAATAATAATCAAGTGCTTACCTATAACTACTTTCTAAAGGAATTCTCAAAATTAGAATAAAAGGTTGTAGCCACTGGAGTCATAAAGTAGGTGTCACTGATAGCAGTGATCGGTGGTCACTGAATATTGTATATTGATTAAAGTTAGAAATGTAATACAGTGGATTCTAATCCAATGGCTTAAGTATAGTGAATTAACCATCTAATGTAATTTACTTGACTGGACTCATGCTAGGATCATGTTTGTATATTGACTAAGGGTTTTCATACTAGGATGAAGTAGATATCAAATCCTTCATGGTTTTCTTTGATTGTCTGTTCATTCTTTTTACTTACCGTTTATTTTATTTACTTCCTTCCAAAAATAGGTTTGGTTAGTTGGTGAGAAAGCAAAGGATACAGTTTTTCATTTCTGTGATATATGTGACTTACCAATTGTAATCTATGGACGTTTGGTAGGTGTGAATGTTTCTTTTTCAGAAAAATTTCTTTTCTTTAAATAGCTTCCATGTAAACACGTGTTATGTTATACATGTGCTATGAATCTTGTGAAAAAATGTAATAGGTATGTTACTAAATGTGTTTTATGTATGTGGATATATTATTTTAAAAGTAACAATGAATGATATGTATGAAATCTGCTATCTCCTCGGTTGTAGCTCAATGTTTTAGGCATCCAATTTTCATCCACTACAATTTGAGTCTGGTTTCGTCCGCTTTAGTTTAGGTAGCCGAGTAATGTAATTAATTCTTTTTACACTAAGAGTGCATATCAAAGCGATGTACATAAATTTGTATTTGGCAAGTGAGTTTTGTATCTGAAGCAAGGATGGCCGATATTATCGATTCTGTTATTCGCCGCGCTATTGTCTACAGCTAACACTCAGGCTTGCCTTAATCTATTGCACAGGCACAAAGATCCGACTGATTATCAAGAAGCCAACTGGTTACTCACACTCATGTATTATAAGGCCTAGTCTTTGTCATATATCTGTTACACGATATTGGCCGATCACATGTTTTCTTCTAGACATTTCGGTGACATTCCTTTTGGCTAACAATTATAAGTAACCATTATCCCCTACTTTAAGATTAATAATTAGTAGATAAAGTGATCAGTTATAAAAGTTGGAACTGCTAAGACCTTCAAAATGTAGTTTGGAACATTACCTTAAGAGACCAGGAATGTGATTTCATGAACTTGAATCTTTAATGTTGGTGGCGCGTGAAGAAAATGACTAAACGAGAGATGAAGAGCTAATAGTAAGGATAACAAACACTAGGAAGTGAAAAAAAATTTAGCTGTCAACAAGGTGTTCTTAAATACTGTCCAAAATGTATATAAAGTTATCACTTTCCGGTTCCCGACATCTATAAAGGTTAATCATTCGGATTTAAGATTTGAACCTTGTACTCTCTGTATCGGTATAAATAAACGTGAAATGGTATCTACTTGGCGTCTACCTGAGTTACGTGACTCTCAATAGAGTACATGAATCCTTGCCTAGATGACAAATTACATTGGCGTGTAGGCAATAGAATAAAAAAATATAAGAAGCTACATTGCTAATCACTTGTAGTTACATGTAAACCGATGAAAATATTATTGCTACTGACTGATAACTATTCAATAGCCGATATTTCTACCTTATTTACATTAGGTATTAATAATATGATATTTTCTGAATTTATGTATATGTACTCTCGTAATTAGATGCCAAAAGTCTATACAAACTGTAGAACGATGCTTAGTCGGTGGAATATTCATGTGTTTCGAAAGTGATGGTTGTCGGCGTACGTATCTCAGTTATCGTGATCTCCAAGCTCATATTGATCATCGACATCGAACTACATCATCTACAGTTACTCAAACTGTTAGTATTAACAGTAATACAAATGCTACTACTGCTAATAATAATATTAATAGTGTTGTTGTGACAAAATGCGACAGTGTTATACATTCAGAGAAAATCACCTGTTTAACAAATCAAATCAACTTTACAGATGAGACATCTCGACTTCCTTGTGGTATAAAAACTCCAACAAATGTTAATCCAGTGCCTATTTCTCTGTCCGTTGATAAAACGACTAGTGCCGCTCAGATGTCGCTGCTAGGTCCATCACCAAGACTCGTTATAAATACAATGGTTCCACCAACTTGTGGAACAACTCCGCCGACTATTTTTCTTAACAATAATCAGAAAAATAGTGGTCTTTTACCATTGCCTCCTATACAGAATTCATCATCGTCAACAATATTTCCAAACCGACTTTCTTTAGGAATACCTCGATCTGTTCGACCAAATAACCTTGACAACAGTGGCAGTACTACTAATAGTAATAATAATAACAGTAATAATTTTCCTCCGCTTCAACAATTCACAAACTGTCCTCCTCCCACATTACCGCCCCCACCCTCTATTGGTCTACCCAACATTCGTGCACCACCACCAAATCAACCACCACCTGCTTTTCTCCCCAATCAACTTTCAGTCCCATCCTTATCATCTACACAGCATAGTCACCAGAACTTTAGTGGTGCTTCAGCCGTTGCTGCTCTAGCTGCTGTTGTTTCGGCAGCGATGTCAGCGGCAGCTGCTCAATCGAAACCTTCAGGGATTACAGGAGTTGGTACAAATTTGTCAGGAGCAATTCAACAGTCGTTGACTAATAATCAAATGCAGGTAATTTTTAATACCTTATTTAAATTATTTAATTTTGATTTTGAAAAAGCACTGGATATTTGTCGACATTTTCTCGTGCAAGACTCTTCGATGGTATTCTGCTTCCACGGCCGGTCACTATCACCTTTGTGCATCGGTTCAAGTTTCCAGACTACATCATCACAACAACATGAATGCCGAGATAGTTGTAATATCATTGGTCGTGAATAAGACTGAACATTGAGAATATGATTCCAGAATAAAGAGTTGATTCGTAGGAGTAAATGAATTATATAATTCTAAAGTTCATGATCCCAAAGTAAATGCACCTACACCATTTAGACCGATTCCAAACCATGGTAGCTCGTTTCTGACGATTGATAGTGATTATCATGCGCACTTCAACCAGGTAATCTGTATCTAGCGACACATCTAAGACCAACAGTCAACGATTTCATAGACTGATGCCAGGTTCTTGTTTAGCCTTTCCTTTCGTTCTTCTACTACACCAACCAGCAAACTACGTATATGTAGGCAGTGGGTAGTTAGGCATACGTAGTACATGTCCCAGTCAGCCTAATCGATGAAGACTTAAGTCTTTTTTTTTATTTACTATCTTTCTCTAGTACTCTTCACTCAGCATTATTACTCTCTCGGTTATTTCACGATACGAGAGGAATACTTCAAAAGCATCTATGTTCAAGTAGCTGTAGCCTACACTATCTTCTATAAGTCACTTTTTATAACCACAAATTAATATACAGTAGACGGGTGCTCAGCATACTTATCTTTTTGATACCAGACTTGACTACAACACACCTACCACATGTCAACGAAACTTGAGTAAACTTCTAAACCTTAAAGTTGTTGAGGACTGAATTTGATCGGTCCCCACTACTTAATCTACATTTTGCGTGGTTAATTCATATGCTTAGTTAGAGTTTGATTATAATCAGCAAGTGGAATTCAAGATGTTGATTACATTCTATATTCGAATCTATAAATTGAATATACCTTATTATTCATACCTCTTTACTTATCTCTCCACCTTAAAAGTGTATTCTATGTAAATCTGTTTGCTTACATGATTGTTTTTCTTTTAATTCTATCATAGACATCTAATCCTTTGAATGCACTACGAGCTGCCAATCCAAATTGGAATGCATTGGCGACTAGTGTATCGAATGCATTGAATATTAATAATAATAATAATAACAATAATATTAGTAATACTAATAACAGTAATAGTAATAATAATAACAATCAGAACAACTTCAACTCAAGATGTTTACCGTTTCAATAGACGATGATATTGTTTCTATGATTGTATCCACTTGACTGTTTGTTATTGGGATCCTTTGTTCGTTATGTAACACCTAATACAGTAATATTTTTTTGTGTAATATAATACAGACTACTATAAGTAGTTAAGAGTTGTATACTCCATTATTTTTGTTTTGATTATATTCGTTACTGATCGATATCGGTTGGGTACTATTGAAAACCAGGGACAGCTGTCTTGTCATAGTGTGAAGTTCTCTAGTGTAAGTGTGCACCCTCAATTCCGCTATAGAATTAAACTTTAAGGGCTATCAGGTTTCATGACGAACACTTAAGCATATTCACCACTATACCGGTCGACGTCCTACCTTTATGTTTGAACCGAGACGGTTATCATCAATAATATTGAGTGATCGTCGCACTGTGTCTCAAATTGATAGAAATGTGAATTATATTATTGGATACTGACTGGATGGTGCAGATGGTTAAGTGATTGACGTGAGACCTATGGGTCCTTGGTTATGTTAATTAAAATTCTGATTGAACAACGCAACCAGAACACATAAGATATTGGTCTACTACCTGGCTTGAGTAATTCTTTAAATAAATAAGTAAAGCCGTGCTCGGAAGTGTGCTTTGAGAGAGCTTATTTTGTGCTAATAATGTATCCAGCCTTATAGGAGTGAGTTAACTTGTAGGTTAACATTGATTTAGCCCAAACTGGCAGCTTATACTACACTCACGTACAATGGTTGATTTGAGGTAATACTGAGTTTGACTGCATAGCTTAGTATTTCCATCCTAAGAGGATAACCAACTACTGATAAACTTCTTCCATAGTTTATCCAGTTCACCGTTAATTATATCATCGCTGTAGATGTGTCGAGCCCTGGAGTGAAGAGAGTAAACAAGATCTCGCTTCTTGTCTTATGAAAATCAACTTTGATAGTTTGTCTAATGATTATTGCGAGTTGGCTGTGGTCACACTGGCTTTCACTAAGAACCATCTGATTTTTTTTCAATAGATTACTATTGAACTTTTACAACATACCACTTAGAATCGATGCTTTTAACACGATGAATGATGAAGATATTATCCAACTATATTTTATATTACATGGGAATTGTCAATTATATGTTTATGTATAATGTCACCTAGATTTGCCAAGAATCAGTCGGTTGTATAAGAGCCCATCAGTGGCTACTTCTATGCCATCAGTTAGCCATGAACAGCATAGAACTTTACACATACATGTAGGTCCAAGTTTGCAAATTCCAAGCGACTTTTCTCAATACGGGATGATATTTTGAATGACACTAACCCATCAGTAATGGCTGGTGTGATTTCCAAGATAAATGAAACAGTCAACACACTCATCAATTATACTCCTTATGACCTATCTATTCGATGATGCGGACCGGTTTGTAGAGTATTATACTGTGAATTTAGAAGAAGAGAAACTCATCCCAAATAGACTTTCATTGTTATTCAAGGTGGTTTGAAAACTTTGCATATTGTCACTGTCTTCATTGAACAGGACTACATAGTCTAAGTATTCTAAGTCTATTGGATTCTTTATTAAATCATAACTAGATTATAAGTATATCAAAAGATGACGTCTTGAATTGTTAGCAGTATTGTTATTGTTTTTTGCACTTAAATGTATTACCTAAGTACCACTGTACTTTTCTACTGTTCTGTCCGCTTCATTATTGTGTTTCCTTTGGTAGTCGACTAATAAATACATCTGGAACACTATGTGTTCTGAGTCATGCTTATATTGTCGAGTAACAATCGATTCCTGTTATAGTCTAATTTGAATGGGGTTCATCTGCGTCAAAATTGTTGTCGTTTGCTGGATTGTTTTAACGTCTTTCGCATCATTCTTCTACATTCATCTCCTATCGTTATTGTACCACCGATTCACCTCTGGTTATTTCTGTATACCATTCGAGGTAGAATAATTGTAGTATGGCTTATGGTATTCACAGAACACGCTGGTAGTGATGTTACCTACGTGGAATAATTAGTAAATATGACTTATGAAGGTTACAAAGACGTTAAATCAGTATATGCATTAAGTAAAATGAATTAGCTTATAACGGTGTAATGTTGGTCATAGTAAAATATGAAGTTGGACATACTTCTTTTGACCTCAGGGCTCCGACCTTTTAGTTCGAATAGCAATTGCTGAATTTATATAAATTCAAGCAAAAGTAGCCATTCTAGGTAATTCGTCTTTCAGTTTCGGCGTCACTATTGAACGTGTAGAAAACATTAGTCTTAACCTACCTTCGTTAATTGTCCCTTCAACTGTTCTGCGTGACATTTAGGTTGGTATTTCACTAAAAGAATTATCTCTGAATTGTAGGCACATGAACATCAATTTCTTACAGGCGGCTTGGAATGTTTCTACTCTAACTTTCTTTGTAATATACTTGTTAACAAACATCTTGAGAAATGCATTTTCTTTAAGTGTTTTGCTCATGATTTCCCATTCTTGTACAGTTTCCGTGGAGCATATGGCTGTTACTCTATAGCTAAGTGATTTTATCAGACTTCTTTTGTACTGAGAAGATACAAAACCAGTAAAATGTGTATTACGCCTTTCCCATGTACTTTTCCTGTTCAGGTTCCTTCTTGCTGATCTATCAGCTATTTTGGTTAGGTGAACACTAAAAAAGTTTATCCTACCTCCATAACCCTCTTCACTTGTGAACTTGATGGCTGGGTGTACTTCATTAAACTTCGTTAGGATTTTTAATTGTGCTCTATCACTGTTTGCAGACAATGAATGTGTTATCCCTATATCGACAGTAGAATGTGAACTTTTGAATTGAATGTTTTAGTGGACCGTTTTCTAGTTTGGCCAGGGAAATATTGGCTAATAAGAGACTTAGAGGTGAACCCATAGCTACTACATCGTTAACGCTATGTTTCACAATCTATTTATGAAGTGGCTTTAAAATATTGAAAAGTCATTTTTCTGCAGTATGATAAGGAGCATTGTGTATGTCTACAGTTGATTATTGTAGGACTTCTTGTTTGTATACCATTGTTAATCCATGGTGTCTTGGTAGATAAATTCTTATTGGTTTGTTTACTTTGTATTCATTTGAAAAGGGTTATGTGTTGGTTTTTGAGTTTTCTTAAAGATTCATGAATTTCATTCTCTATCTTGTTATTTCGATTTTTTAGTCACTTAGTTTCTGAAGTTTTAGATTACCATTTAGGATGCTAGTCATTTTATGTATATAATCCATATTTTTTGGAAGAAGAACAACTCTTGATACTTTATCAAATCTTGTAATCAGTAGATTTTCTTCCTTTAGTAGAATGTTCCCATGATTAAATTTGTTATACTTATACTGGTAACAAATGTCCACTAGGTAAGTTTTGGTAATGCTCTAGTTCTGAATTACAATTTAGCACTAGATCTAATATCTGACTATTTAAGTTTACGAAGTGAATATCTCTGTCTATACTACTTAAATGATTGTGTGTATCATAAAATTTCATACCTAACGATAACACTTCCAGTTTTTTATCTTTACTAACTTTAGTTATTCAGCAATAACAACTTCTAGATTCATTGACTGTAATCTAATTAATTTGATCCTTAAAACTCCGCCCTTAGCTCTTCTAGGGCTACTACCGGTCCCAAACCTGGGTAAACGAGGAGGGTTGGGCATAGAGTTGGCATACCTGTCTCATAAAACACAAGCTTGCTAAAAAAACAATAACTAGATTAAACAAACTAAGCCATTTAAACTCTGCCCTGGGAGTGGAAGGAATGGTCATGACGCCTCATGGTGAAATCTATGATTCTCCGGAAGCCGATGCCGCTTTTAACAACCAGAGCAAAAATTTTTAGAAGTACATGGAATGTTCGGACAATGTGGGAGAGCGAGAAGACCAATCAAATAGCTGCTCTATGGGAGAAAACAAACCAACTTCCAGACGAAGAGGAAGTTAGGAAAAGACGTCGGAAATGAATAGGACATACATTGCGGAAATCATCAGACTGCATCACGAGGCAAGCATTAATTTGGAATCCTGTTTGGAAACAGAAAAGAAGAAGACTAAAGAACACACTACATCGAGAATCGGAAGCAGATATCAAAAGGATGAGCAACAACTGGAAATAACTGGAAAGCATTGCTCAGGACAGAGTTGAATGGAGAATACTGATGAGCAGCCTATTCTCCTCTGTGTATTAACGGGTGGGGGGGAAGTAAATAAGTAAGTAATTTCCTCCTTAAACTTAGCTATTCATTAGTTTGGATTTATAAATGTAGAACTTAATGAGAATTTTTTTGGAAAGTATATTCTTCTTCGTCCACAATTACTTTATTTTAATACGAAAGGAATTTTCTTTCGACTATTACTAATTGTTTAGTAAATTAGGTAACTGTCTACTTAATACATTCATATCAGTAGTATAATAGATTCGTATTCTTTAATTAAGGCATGTAGACCTGTCATTAGGCAAAATTTGAGACTGATTATTCTTCATCTTAGGTACTTCCATGATATCATAATACCAAATACACAATTAAAAACGACGTAAATGTTTAAAACATAGTGAGTACAAGTAATCTACGACTGAGTTAAATTTATTTTCCTTACAGACTGTAACTCTCCAATTGTTTGGTCTAAATCATCCCAGCTGAAAAATCGTCGACCAAGCAGTATATTTTCAAAAGCTGCTTTCAGATCAACAGTTATTTCTTGTGATGAACAGACCAAACAACTATTATCCAATGAGAAGATTAGTAAAAACTGAAGACACGCCCATCGATAGCCATATTTCTCCGCAATTATGAGTGTTATTGTGATTTGTGGGAGTCATTAGAGAAGGACCCGTCTGCCACGCAGTAAATTACAAATTGCTACCACTAGTCTATCCTATCAAGGTCACAAATATGTCATATTGTGGGAAATCTAACTGAGTTTATGATTAACTTGTGCCTAAGATTATCTGTTGATTCATTTATTATGTTGAATGAGTAAAGAAGACTAACAAACTTTCAGAACTGTGTTTAAAATGACTATTCTTTTTATTTTAGTTGTGGATAATGTAGACATTTCATCTCTGTCATTATTACGTTTCTCTTACCCTATCCTCCCATTCAGTATAATTACTGTTAGTATAATGTCTCTTATTATGAACCACATTTAATTGATTGTGTGAAAGTTACTCCTATTCACTATTACAATCTCCTTTATTTTGTTTTAATGCTAAAATCATAATTGGTTCTCGGTGTCAATTAGTCGATACCTGTTACCCCACGTGGAGCATAAGCTACCGACCAGCATTCTCCAACAAACTGTGTCCTGTGATCTTTACAATTCTTCCCAAATTCTGTTTATTCTTTTCATATCTGCCACCGATTCTCAAAGCAATGTGTCCTTCTGTCTTTAGCTGCCACTGTGGCTTTGAGGATTCCATGTTAGTACTTGTCTTGTGACACAGTTCACTGATTTTCTCAGTGTGTATCCTATCCACTTCCAGAGTCTATCCCCAATTTCTTCACCGGCTGGATGTTGTTTGGTTCATTTTCTGCCACAAAGGGTTGTTCCTACTAGTGTCTGGCCAACGGATCCGAAGTATCTTTCTTTTAGAGATTCAAAATCCTCAAAAATACGATCTTTCATTAAAGCAAGCGAAGGCGTTGTACTAAACTTTTGATTTGCAAAATTTCCTCAGTTAACTCACTTTCAAATGTGAGTTATATAAACGTTGTTTGCCAGTCTCGACTGATGTATTTTTGTTCCACAATATAATCTTCTTACATATCTAGTCTTTTAGAGTAGCTGTGGGTTGGGAATGAACAAATTGTGGTATTCAATGAAAGTAGAAGTATCAGAGATAACTATTATCATTAACTGCAGCGACTATCGAGGGAATCAGGCATAGAATCCGGCTGACCTAGACAATTTACCTGTATTGTTTTGCGGACCGTACTAAATGTATAGGAACCGACGCGTTTGTCTCATCTGAGAAAACATATCACTTTCATAGACAGCTGTTTATAAATACTTGTATTTTTTTAGGTGATGCTTTTCGTAGATCTCCATTTAACTTTCAACTTCACACAACAGAACTTTTGACGTTTGTATAGAAAATCCTGACTTTAGTTCTGACTAACAGCCGGTTTGAATTCCAGATGTTTTTCAGTTGTAGGAATGTTACCCTTGACTTACCAATCCGCGCCTTTACATCTGCTTTACATCCTCCTTGTTTATCCATGATTCTGCCCATGTATGTAAAGGTTTCCACATCATCCAGAATTTCTCCTTAAAGTGTAATTGGGTTAGTGTTCGGTGTTTTGTATCGATTGGTATTACTTTTCCCATTGTTTATGTTGAGGCCTACTGCTGGCTGTAGAAGGTGTTGCTACATTATTCGTCTTCACCTGCATTTGTTGTTGTGTGTGAGATAGAAGATTTAGATCATCTGCAGAAAACAATTCGTCTAGATGCAATCATGTTGTCCACTGTACTCCAAGAGTGCCTTGAGATGTTTTAGTCTTCACAATTCTATCAACCACCAGAAGAAAAGGGTTCACGATATGATCTGATCTTATGTATCTATAAAGGAATGCCTGAAATATAATACGATTTTGTCCAGTTGATTTATCGGATGGCGTTCTTCCTATTCTGGCTTAAGATCAAGTGGGCATCGGGCAGACGTACAGGGATTGACTAGGCACTTATTAGCGTTGTTATTGTGACTATATGCACACAAGAGCAGATCGATCAATCCAATAATAGTAGAGTGTTTTTTCTATTTCATAACACCACTGAAGGCCTACATGTCGCAAAGCGATAAAGTAAACTGTTACACCAACTGAAATGGAATTAAACACATGCTCTACAAACCTTACAGTATACACTTATAAATAAAATAGCTTTTATTCGGAAATATGATTGTGTACTTGAGAGCATGCCAGTTCACAGGCATGATCAGAATGATATGAGTTTGCATACATAGAAATATTTGACGCAGTTTTACTGTCAAGATTTTCGTAACATATAAAAGTATGAATTGAGAACTAAACCAATTGCAACAAAGTTTACAGTACTAGGACTCTAAATATATGTGTTGAAGCATGGTGCATATATGACAAATAACCTCGCGCTACTTGACCAACGCGTTACAATGCTAAAAACAGCTGAGGGTTAACAGAATGGATCACTGAGTATGTCCAGACGCAGGATAGGACCAACAGTACTTAAAACTTGAGTATTGAGGAGAAGGCAATAGTATTGTGCCAGTAAGTTCCATACTTGTCTTGTACATAATCTTCTACAAGTAGAGGGGAAAGACAAATGCAGAGAGAACACAAAACAATAGCACTGGTGTTCCGGGGTTAACAAAGCTAATGGGCAGGATTAGTATTTATACTTCTGACATACCACTTATGCTCATAGTCGAATAAAAATGGGAAGAACACCAGCATATGACCGAGACAAGTGGTGAATGGTTCTCACACATTCAGAGTTCCTATTACTTCGCTAATGGAGTAAAAAACAGTAGCTGGTGTGAACATTTTTAATAAGATATCAGAAGAGATGAAATTACCAACATGTCGTACAAATAAAGGAAATGAATCTATTTCCCGAATAGCTTGAGGCAAATGGTTCCAGATTCTCGAGAATTTACTTGTAAAATAATTCATATAAAGAGCAGATTTAGAATGCGATATTTTTATTTTCGAGGATGTGTTGCGTAGATTATAGCAAGAAGGTTCTTAGAGCTGAATTGTATTAGACGATGAAAACGCTAATTTTTTCAATATCTTGTAAAAGAATATTAAGTTCAACTTGAGTCGGTGCCTCCATAAAGTATCTAGTCCTAACTTAGTGCATCTAGTTTAATAGTCTGGAGTACGATCAATATATATTGTCAGGTCCTGATGCTTTCCCACTTTTCATTTGTCTGATGGCCATATTGAATTCTCCCATTGTTAGTAGAGTGTAGATCTGAGAATGCTGATTCCATGTCCGGTGAGTTCAGTGGAGCTGGCCTATTCACGAGTTCCTCAAAACGTTCTACCCACCTATTCTATTGTTCATGAATCTCAGTGAGTGTCTTGCCTTCTTTGTTCTTGACCGGTCGCTCTGGTTTACCATGTTTATCTAGCAGCTGATGCATTCAAGTCAGATATAGAGGTAACAGCAAGAATGCTCCAAGTTTTATTGATCTGGGAGGAAGAACAAGTGCCGGCAGACTGGAAAGAATGACATCTTATCAAGATACCAAAGAAAGCAGATTTGAGCAAATGTGACATCTACAGAGGGATCACGCTACTGTCGATACCAAGGAAAGTCTTCAACAGAGTATTGTTGAGCAGAATAAAAGATTCCGTGAATGCTCAACTTAGACATCAGCAAGCTGGTTTCCGTAAGAACAGTGGAAGGCTAAAGAACACAGTGCGTTGAGAATTGAAGGCAGACATTAAAAAGATAAACAGAAAATAGAAACAGCTAGAAAGAATTGTTTAGGATAGAGTTCAATGGAGAATCCTGTTGAGCGGCCTATGCTCTTCAGTGAGGAGTAACAGGCGTAAGTAAGTAAGTAAGTAAGTAAGTAAGTAAGTAAGTAAGTAAGTAAGTAAGTAAGTAAGTAAGTAAGTAAGTAAGTAAGTATGTAAGTCCGATCAACTTATATATCAGCATATATTTTATTAATATCCACTTGATAATATTACTTAATTATTATTCAGTAGAATTATTGTTAATATCACATTCAATCAATCAATGCCTGTGACCAAAAGTGGAGCATAGACCGCCCATCAGCATTCTCCAACCAACTCTGTCCTGGGCATTCCTTTCTAATTCTTCCTAAGTGCTATTCATTCTCTTCATTTGTGTTTCCAATTCCTGACGCAATGTGTTCCTTGGTCTTCCTCTGTTTCTTTGGCCTTTAGGATTCCAAACCAGTGCTTGTCTTATGACACATTTGGATGGTTTCTTCAGTGTGTGTCCAATCCACTTGAACCGTCTTTTCCTAATTTCTTCCTCTACTGGAAGTTGATTAGTTCTCTTCCATAGAAAGTTGTTATTGATGGTATCTGGCTAACGAATCCGAAGAATTTTACGCAGACATTTGTTGATAAATACTTGTATCTTCTGAAGGACACTTTTCGTAGTTCTCTAAGTTTCAGCTTCATACAACAGAACTGACTGTCTTCACATTTATATTGAAATTGTTGACTTTGATATTGACTGACAGTTGGTTAATTTCCATTACACATGAATGAATCAGGTTATAGTTTGTATGCATTGCATACCTATTCAATCATATGAATAATGTTATTCATAATGTAATTACAATTAACTATAATTATTCCGGAATCAATGAACTATTCATTTATCAACTATCATTTATCAATAACCATCATTATCATTATGATTATTATCATGTAGTTAATCTAACTTTACTATTATTATTATTATTATTATTATTATTTTAAATTTGTATTTCCGGTAGAATGTACATTAACTAAATTATAACAATTAATTGAATATTGAATAAACAATAATTATGCATAATTAATAAACTTCTTCTATTATAGATATATATATACATTAGTACTTACTAACTGATCTCACATAATAATAATAATAATAATAATAATAATAATAATAATAATTATTATTATTATTATTATTATTATTATTATTAGTAGTAGTAGTAGTAGTAGTAGTAGTAGTAGTAGTAGTAATGATAATAATATTATTGATAGGAATGTAATATGAAAGGGTTTCAACTTCCTTTAACATTGAATGTCGCCATAATTACAATTGAATGTAATAACTATGTATATACATAGAAACTATTGTATTACAATCAGATTAATGAATAGATCAGTGATTTAAAGTAATTAAGTATGTTCAATTTATGATGGTTTATTTTGTTTTTGTTTTTTTGTTTTTAGTTGAAAGCAATCAAGCTAGATATTGGTGAATTAAGTTGAATTGTAGTTGATAAAAGGAGGTGAAATCTAGAAGGATAGTTTTGTCGTGTTTGGAACTGGTCAGTTGGGTGTAGTTGTCAATATGTGTCAATATGCGGTGTATGCGAGACACCTATTCATTGATTATGAGAAGGCGTTTGATAGTGTAGATAGGAGAACACTATGGAAACCTCTTCGACACTACGGCGTACCAGAGAAACTCGTCAACATCATCCGGAACTCTTACGACGGAACACAGTACAAAATTGTCCATGGAGGACAACTGACAAATGCATTCCCAGTGAGGACCGGAGTCAGACAAGTTTGTCTGCTCTTACCTTTTCACTTCCTCCTAGTGGTTGACTGGATCATGAAGACCTACACATCTGAGGGAATGTACGGGATTCAATGGACAAGTAGGATGCAACTCGATGATTTGGACTTCGCAGATGATCTAGCTCTCCTAGCACATACACACCAACAAATGCAAGCGAAGACAATCAGTGTAGCAGCAACCTCAACATCAGTAGGGTTGAACATACATAAGGGTAAGAGCAAGATTCTCAAATACAACACAGGGAGCACCAACGTAACTGAACTTGATGGAGAAACTCTGGAAGAAGTGGATACTTTCACATATCTGGGGAGCATCATCGATGAACAAGGAGGGTCCGATGCAGATGTAAAGGATGGTAAGGATTGGCAAAGCCAGAGCAGCATTCCTACAGTTGAAAACATATGGGTCTCAAAATAAGCATCAACTAACCTCAGAGTCAGACTCTTCAATTCGAACGTGAAGACAGTCTTGCTGTATGGAGCTGAAACTTGGAGAATCACTGCAAACATCATCAGACGGATACAAGTATTTATAAACAACTGCCTACGAAAGATACTGAATGTCTGTTGGCCGGAAACCATCAGCAACAGACTACTATGGGAGAGGACAAACCAACTTCCAGCCGAGGAGTAAATTAGGAAAAGACGTTGGAAGTGGATAGGACATATATTGTGGAAACCATCAGACTGCATCATGAGACAAGCATTAACATGGAATCCTGTTGGGAAACGGAAGAGAGGAAGGCCAAAGAACACGTTGCGTCGAGAATCGGAAGCAGACATTAAAAGGATGAGCAGCAACTGGAAACAGCTGGAAAGGATTTCTCTGGACAGTGTTAAATGCAGAATCCTGGTGAGCGGCCTATGCTCCTCAGTGAGGAGTAACGGGCGTAGTAATTAAGTAGTAGTAAGCGAGACATCCATCTACCAACCAAAATACACTTAAGCTAAGCAGTAGTTTGATCCATTCTAAATTATGGATATCAAACATGGCTATTAAGGATAAACGATATTCGTAGGCTACTAGTAATCGATCATAGATGTCTACGAAGTATTGCTCATATGTGCTGAGACCACTAAATACACAATACTTAGGTTAGAAATGGACTACTAGGTAAATATGGTAAATTGACTGACGAAGTAGTGGATATTCATCATCTGAGGTGGTTAGGATAAGTGTTATGTCCGACGACCGCCTCGACGTGCAATGCTGTCTGATGTGGAAGTAGGCTGAATAGATGCTAGAGGCGACCAAATCAAAACAAGGCACAAGTCCATCAAGTCATTCGGCTGAGCCATATTAATAGGTGCTTACTATCTAGTTACGTCTGCGTAACCAATAGTTAGAAACTTTAATTGACACATCAAAATCGTTCACAGTGGCTCAGGTGCATCCATCTTTGGTCCTCCTCTAAATTCTAAGCTTCCGGATTCATTATAATTTTCTGTCTACCGAATTATATTTTCTTAAATCTTATTTTTGATTATCAATCCTCTCTATGAATAGTAAATACCTCATGATTGGAACTAATAGTGAAGTCATAGCAACCCCAGTCTATAGAAAAGCACATTGAAGTTACATGTGTACATTCATTGTACACAGAAATTCATCTACTTCGACGAAAATATGGGGATGCTAAATTCCATTATATATCCTTTCCACAGGATGACACATCAAGTGAAAACATAAATTGATTGTTCGCCTACAAGTTTCTCATTTGATCGGTAAATTCAAAACTATCTTTAGTGCCATGCACAAAACACTACAATTTGTAGTGACTATGGTAGTTAACTGAACCATATCATGTCATTTACTGAATCTACAATGAGTAAGACAAGTAGGTATGGTACACTGTTGCCATGTCCAGTTGGTAGACTGTAGAATCTAGACGTAATAATCGAGTGAATATATCCTGGAATGCGACTCTTCTATTCCACTCTACTAAACAGTTGTTTAAGGTGTCGATTAACCTTATCAATGAGTAAATTTGGAGGTCAATTTCTGAAGTTTATTGTGATTAGTAAGCAATGTGTCCACGTTTTCCATAAAAATTTTATACTCCATGGTGCAATTAAGTGATTATTACTTATTCCTGAGAAACATACAAATCCTGCGAATCAACTGATTCATTACCACCATAAACTTTACAATCGACTTCATATTATATTCATATTCAGTTGAAAATTTTGTGTATAATTATAGAACTAAATGAAAAGGAATATTTCTTCAATCAGCTTGTATTCTGCGTCTTTAGAAGGAATACGTCATGTATGCAATCATAAAAACGAAGTCAAAGTTGACCGAATTCATCATAGATTGATGTTGGCAGAGTAACATTGAAAACCAGCGAGAACTGAACAGCTGTCTCATTCTAGTATGAAACTCATTGCCAGAACACAACCAAGACTCCGACCTATGGGTTTCAGGTTGTCGAACACCTAATTCTCTACACCACTGGAATAGCAAGCATCCAATGGTAGAATTCACACCTCTATCAATTTGTGATACATAACACGGCCACCATTGATTGTCACTGGTGATAACTGTTTCATTCCTGACAGATCTGAACCCCACCAGTCGTTACTTCTCACTAGAGCTTTAGGAACATCCTGAAGTTCGTCATTGGTTAGCTAATTATTGTGGTCAAATTGATATGCTTATTTTTGCGGAGACTGGTGTAATTAATTGATTAGATACGTCATAGATTGATGTTGGTAGAGTATCATAGAAAAACAAGTTGCACTAGACAGTTGTTTCCACAAAAATAGGCCTTTCCATTCGACTAAAATAACACTTGTCAATGAAGAATCAATAATTATTGAGACACTTCCAACACCATCAAAACATACAATTACCCATTAGGAAAAATAATTGACCGAATTGGAATGAATAGTGACGCATGTGTATTCTTGTATGTTAGGAATGTAATCACGTAATCAACAAATTGATATAACACGTTGTTACAATGAATGCGAAGTTAATCAGTGAATTAAATGACAGAAGTGGAGAGGTAAGTTTGTGGGATGAACATTTGTTTATTCGTAAATTGCATGGTTACAGTACACGTACGATGATGATTAACCAGTCAACTTAGATACAGTGGCAGTCACCTACATACAGAGACAAATGTGTTCGATGTAACAAGATAAACGTATTCATCTTTGCTTTCGATTCGACTTAACCACTTCACAAGTGTAATAATTACTACTTCGTTAAGGAGTAATTTTTACCTCTGATGAACATAATATTGTCCTTTCAATTTCATCAACCATTAAAATCCGTTCGATTAAGTTGTTAACTTGTTAAAGTGTTTCTTATTCAGGACTAATCCATTTGATTTGTTAATGAATTGAAGTTGTTTGACGAATAGACGTGATTATGTCCTTACTTAATATGACTGATCAACTCTTCGTGTGAGATAATCGATGCAATGATACAATTCATGTTGAAGAAGATATTTTAGAAAAAAACATGTTGATATGATGAATGTGGAATTGTGTTGAAAGTAAGTGAAATGAATGTACAGTCATAGGGAATTTCATTAAGTGGTTTCATTCAATTCTTGTAGAATATTGGGGAATGGAGTGCGTATTACACGTTGTGCTGATCTACAACACCAACTTAAGATTAATTAATGATACAGGAGATTATAGACAGTGACTTCAGAGTTTGCATGACTCCAATTCTCATGAGAGTACTCAGTCTAATTACATATTCTGAAGTGTAGTTGAGGTTCTGTTAAACTTATCTTGATGTCACTTACACCTTCTAATGCTAATCGACAGACAGGGCTCATATCATACCTACAGGGTAAATTCATGTAATCAGAAGTTCAAGTATCTAAACGAAGATGTTGTCATCTCAATCGCTCTATTCACAATACACTTTCATTACAATATCTCATAATGAGTGTTGTTTCGAAGTAAACAAAACAATTTTCATGTCTCAGTTTATTTATTAATGTAGTTGTTGCTAGAAAGAATTCAGTCAACACTGCACAGAATGGTGGTTTCACAGTTACACCATTCATGTGGACACAGATGAAATGGTGATCACATCACTGACAATTTTCTATGCCATTTTGGTTGCATATGTAAAGTAAGTGTCCAGATACATTACATTCAATGAAGTAGAAATGTGCACCGTTGAATTCTAATTAGTTCGAATTAACATTTACCAGTTTCACTTATCATCATCTTTCATGTTTGCTCCGTTAATTTCGTTGATTGATATACACGTGCCTACACACCATACTCATACTCATACTCACACTCACACACACACACACACCTATTCGTGTACATGTTAATTAATTGAAGTCACATTGAAAGTTGAACAAGTCTAATGATGTTTGATTCACGTTATCAACTTGATTAATCCCTTCTTCACAATAATAATGTAACATGATCATTTCGATTTTAACGAAACTAGAAGAAGTCAACAAAATTCATGTGTTGTTCATGTGATGAATGAAACAAAACATTCTTACGTGTAAAAGTAACTTGTAGATTAATTAGCACTTGTGCCAAGCATATTTAACATGTTAATCCAAAAAGAATGAGTAAACAATTGAAGTATGACAACTAAACGAAGCTGGGGAATGATGACACGTGATTCGTTCTATATGACGAAGGTAAGTAATGAAACGAGACGATATTTCTGAGAAAATGACATCTAACACAATGCATACAACTTCAGATTGATTCAATTTCTCGATTTGTAATCATAATGCTTCGTTTATATTGACAAATATGTTGATTAACATAATGAGTTCATATTAGTTCCATGGAGCAGTTAGAGGTGCTAAAACCCGTTGAAGAACAAATTTGATATTGTGAAGTGTCACTGTGTTGAAGAGATTGAAATACACTTCATTATGAAATGATCCAATGTGAGTAAATGGGTTGAATGTTTTGACTGAATGTTGCCATTTACTCTATGTGACCTGGTTGAAATGTAAAGAAATAAACAGTGAATAACGATAGTATTTCAAAGATAATCAAGTGTTTTGAGGCCTAACTTTATTGATGCAATTGAGAGTGAGAATTGAATACGATGGAGACTAAGTAATATGTTGGTCACTTTGACAAAGCGAATTTGACAGATCATTGAAAATGGATGTTACTTCCACTTTATATTCAGCCTAGTTAATTACGAATGTCCATCAATTCATAGATCACAGAATAATAATCGGCCATTAAAGTGGAAATTATCCAATGAACTTCAATCTACATTTACTCTTAAATGGACTACTAGACTGTTGATCTAAATACATTCTTCAACTTCGAATCCAATTAAAATACAACTAAATCAATTTTGTTTAGATGCCATTACGATTGATAATCATTGATACAGACATGAAATACAACGACAGCAACTACATCACATTAAGTTAAAATGTCCAGGTTAATGTGATTCAGAAGAAGATTAGCGGTTGAATGTACAGACCATTCATCACCACAACATTTATGTATGTGAGCAGCATCACTACCGTGAATATCAATCATTCGAATATCATTAACCGTTTCAGTTGACGAAGATATCAGGTGTCCAGTTTTCTTCCACACAGTCAATATCTCAGTTGTTTTGTCAACTGGATCTTTATATTCCTTACTGAGTGATCATTTAACACCAAAGAGAAGGATAATATACATTACTGAATCCCACACATTTTACAATTTCAGTGGAAAGGCCGAGCATATCGATTAAGATTTCCGTTAACAGGAATTAACAGTTTTCACATTTTGTCGCCAGAAAAAGACAAACGTCATGTTTGCAAGTGAATTGAAATTCACTTCACATTCCATATTTCTATCCTCAACATAAACTGAACAAAACATACAATAGGTATTTCCATGCTAAAATGATACAGAAGTAGAGTGAATAAGAAGAATGTTGACAGCAGTTTGCCGACAGAACATAAACCGAGATTAGTGATACATTATGAAAAGCTGTTAATCATGTAATGCACTTCTGTATTCTGATAACTCTATATGATTATATCAATTTGTAGACTTCGATTATATGCATCAATTTGTGAAAGCAATAGATGCAGTCAAATTACTGATCGTATTATTATTATTATTATTATTATTATTATTATTAGTAGTAGTAGTAGTAGTAGTAGTAGTAGTAGTAGTAATGTTGTGTTGTTGTTGTTGTTGTATACATGTACACGTAATTTATTAGTTGTAGCATTAGCAATACTGCCACTAGGCGTTGAAGTATTAACAATAATAGTATCAAATGTAGTCAATCAATCTATCAATGCCTATTACCCCATGTAGAGCATAAGTTTTCGACCTGCGTTCTCCAGCCAACTCTGTCCTGGGCTTTCCTATTCGGCGCTTCCCAAGTGCTCCTTATTCTCTTCATATCTGTCTTAAATTCCCGACGCAATGTGTTCTTGGGTCGTCTTCTTTTTTTAGATATGATATGAGTATTATAAAGTGCTAGTCGGACATCACATTCTTCCTCAGACAGCACATACTTATTTAACTTCAAATGAATGACAACCTTCATTGTCAATAATCCGAGAAGTTAACCGATACCATCATCGAAAATGTTTATTCACTGTTCCACAACTATTCACCAACTTCAATTCTATCCACATGAATCACTGGCGAAATATACTACACCTCCACTACCACAACGTTGTACACATTCAAATCGTTGTTTAACACCAATTCCATTTACTTTGAAAACACAACAATCCAATAGGACTGATAAGGAGCATGTACAATATATTCACCAACCCCATACTCACACATTGATACAAGCACACACAAACACATACAATTGAGAATAAACAATGAGCAAGTTAGGTCGACTAATTGAATGACCTCCATCACCTCCAACTAATCTACCATTCATCTCAATGAATAACAAAGTGAAATAGAATGAACAATTGAATAAATGAAACTGTTTATCAGATGAAGAAATCATCAAAGATTTGTTGATTAAAAAGAAGAAATCCACTCAGTGTAATATGAATCATCCAGACCATCAAACAATCAAGCAATCAATCAATCAATCAATCGACTATTGAATGTATCGATAATGAATGAGTAAGGTCATACGATAGTGTGAAGTAGTGGGGGGTGGATAGAACGGAGTAACTGTTATGATAGTATCGATTGGGCGTTGATTAAACTAAACAGAAAGTAAAATTTTCCTTCTCTCAACTTACAGTTATTATCAGCTTCAATTTGGATTCTTCCAACATTCATCATTATGATTAGAATGAAACAACGTCGTCATTAAGTGAATGTTGACTAACTCCGATAATTATAATGACGGCTTCATTCAATGATAAGTGTAGAGATGGGAGTGACTGATTAGACAAGAAGTTGCTGTTGACTATTGGTACAACATAATCTATTCCGTTGGTTGGTCTCCAATCTCTATCAAAATGTACTAGTAATGTGGAGTTGTTCAAAGTTAGATTTATCAATACAAACATCAAAACAATTCTATTGTATACAGCTAAAACTTGTATGGTGAACTACGAGAAGCATCATTTACATGATACAAGCATTTATAAACAGCACTCTGCACAACTTACTTACTTCTTACTTATGGCCGTTACTCCTGGCTGAGGAGCATAGGCCGCTCACCAGTGTTCTCCATTTAACTCTGTCCTGAGCAATCCTTTCCAATTGTTTCCAGTTGCTGCTAATCATTTTAATGTCTGCTTCCAATTCTCGCCGCAGCTTGTTCTTTGGCCTTCTTCTTTTCTGTTTCCCAACAGGATTCCATGTTAATGCTTGTCTTGTGATGCAGTCTGATGGTTTGCGTAGTGTATGTCCTATCCATTTCCATCGTCTTTTCCTAATTTCCTCTTCGGCTGCTGGAAGTTGGTTTGTCCTCTCCCATAGTGGGTTGTTGCTGATGGTTTCCGGCCAACGGACATTCAGTATCTTGCGTAGACAGTTGTTTATAAATACTTGTATCCGTCTGAGGATGTTTGCAGTGATTCTCCAAGTGTCAGCTCAATACAGCAGGACTGTCTTCACGTTCGAATTGAAGAGTCTGACTTTGAGGTTAGTTGATATTTGTTTTGAGTTCAGATGTTTTTCAGCTGCAGGAATGCTGCCCTTGCTTTGCCAATCCTTACCATCCTTTACATCTGCATCGGACCCTATTTTTTCATCGATGATGCTCCCCAGATATGTAAAAGTATTCACTTCTTCCAGAGTTTCCCCATCAAGTTGAATTGGGTTGGTGCTCCCTGTGTTGTATTTGAGAATCTTGCTCTTACCCTTATGTATGTTCAAACCTACTGCTGCTGAAGTTGTTGCTACACTGATTGTCTTCGCTTGCATTTGTTGGTGTGTATGTGCTAGGAGAGCTAGATCATCTGCGAAGTCCAAATCATCGAGTTGCATCCTACTTGTCCATTGAATCCCGTACATTCCCTCAGATGTGTAGGTCTTCATGATCCAGTCAACCACTAGGAGGAAGTGAAAAGGTAAGAGCAGACAAACTTGTCTGACTCCGGTCCTCACTGGGAATGCATTTGTCAGTTGTCCTCCATGGACAATTTTGTACTGTGTTCCGTCGTAAGAGTTCCGGATGATGTTGACGAGTTTCTCTGGTACGCCGTAGTGTCGAAGAGGTTTCCATAGTGTTCTCCTATCTACACTATCAAACGCCTTCTCATAATCAATGAAGTTGATGTACAGGGGCGAGTTCCATTCAATTGATTGTTCAATGACGATCCGTAGTGTTGCGATTTGGTCCGTGCACGACCGATCCTTACAAAAACCAGCTTGTTGATCTCGAAGTTGAGCTTCCACTGAATCTTTCATTCTGTTCAACAATACTCTGTTAAAAATTTTCCCTGGTGTCGACAGTATCGTGATCCCTCTGTAGTTGTCACATTTGCTCAAATCTCCTTTCTTTGGTATCTTGATAAGGTGTCCTTGTTTCCAGTCTGCCAGCACTTGTTCTTCCTCCCAGATCTTTTTGAATAAAACGTGGAGTATCCTAGCTGTTAGGTCGATATCTGACTTGGGTGCTTCAGCTGGTATATTGTCAGGTCCTGCCGCTTTTGCACTTCTGATTTGTCTGATGGCCATCTTGATTTCTTCCATCGTTGGTGGAGTGACATATATCGGGAGATCTGTAGGTGCTGCTTCGATGTCCGGTGGGTTCAGTGGAGCTGGCCTATTTAGAAGTTCCTCAAAGTGTTCTACCCACCTATTCTTTTGTTCTTGAATCTCAGTGAGTGTCTTGCCTTTTTTATTCTTGACCGGTCGCTCTGGTTTACCATGTTTATCTGCCAGTTTCTTCGTTGTGTCGTATAGCTGTTTCATATTTCCTTCTCTTGCAGCCTTCTCCGCTGTCGTTGCAAGGCCTTCGATGTATTTCCGTTTGTCAGCTCTAATGCTCTTCTTTACTTGCTTATTTGCTTCTGAGTATTCAGCTTGAGCCTTTATTTTCTCTGCTCTTGTTCGGCTGTTGCTGATTTCTATCTTCTTGTTCCTCCTTTGCTGAATTTCGCTCAATGTCTCAGTGGAGATCCATTCCTTATAATGGTGCTTCTTGCGGCCTAGAACCTCCTGACATGTTGACGTTAGTGCTTCTTTGATTTCTTTCCAGTTGTCCTCCATAGTGGTTTCTTCTTTCGGCAGATCTTGTAAGGCTTGGAACCTGTTGGTGAGAGATATTTTGAATTCGTTGAGTTTGTCAGTGTCTCGGAGAAAGCCTGTATTGAACCATTGTACTGCTGACACTCCAGTTGTCCACTGCTTCTTTAGCTTCAGTTTTATTTTAGAAACCACCAAGTGGTGGTCTGAAGCTATGTCAGCTCCTCTCCTGGTTCTTACATCTTCCATTGATCTTCTAAATTTTTTATTGATACATATATGATCGATTTGATTCTCAGTAGTATGATCCGGTGAGACCCATGTAGCCTTGTGTATGCGTTTGTGGGAGAATATTGTACCACCTATAACCAATTTGTTGAAGGCACATAGGTTTGCAAGTCTTTCACCATTGTCATTTCTTTCTCCCAGTCCTTGTCGTCCCATGATTTCTTCATATCCAGTGTTGTCCATTCCGACTTTGGCGTTGAGGTCCTTCGTAAGGATTATCAGATCCTTTCCTCGACACTTTGCTATAATTGATTGCAGTCTATCGTAAAACTGATCTTTGTCTTCGTCGTTGCCGTCGTTGGTTGGTGCATAGCATTGGATAATATTCATTGTAATCCCTTTCTTCATTGTTTTGAAAGATGCTTTGATGATCCTGGGTCCATGTGGTTCCCATCCCACAAGTGCATTACGTGCCTCCTTGGACAGCATCAGAGCAACTCCTTGAGTGTGGGAAGCATTTTCCTCTTCGTGGCCGGAGTAGAGTAGCGTCTCTCCCGAAGCTAATGTTTTCTGTCCAGCTTGAGTCCAATGGGTTTCGCTGATTTCGAGCACTGTCAAGTTGTATCTCTTCAATTCTGCAGCTATTTGATTTGTCTTTCTGCTCTCCCACATTGTTCGAACATTCCATGTACCTATAAAAATATTTGCTCTGGTTGTTAGAAGGGGGGGCATCGGCCTCATAACTTCCGAAGAATTTCGGCTTTCATCATGAGGCGTCATATATCCTTCCACTCCCAGGGGAGAGTTTAAATGGTTTATCTTGTTTAATCTGGTTTGCGTTTTTTTTTTAGCAAGTTTGGGTTTTTACGGGATGGGGTGGTGCTAGCCCCATGCCCAACCCTCCTCCTTTACCCGGGCTTGGGACCGGCAGTAACCCTAGGAGGGCTACAGGTGAAGTTCTATTTGAACAAGATAATTCGCATTTGTTGACCAGACATTATCAGCACCAAACTTCTGTGGTAGAGCACAAACAAACAGATATGTATCCGATGAAGAAATAGATGGAGAACGATAGATAACTCAGGTTAAGAAAATCATGACCAAACTGCATCACAAGACAAGCATCAAATTGGAGTCCCGAATGACAAAGGAAAAGATGAAAACGGGAGAACACATTGATATGGGGAGTGGTGGCAAATATGAAAAGAATAAACATCACTTGGTAAGAAGTGGGAAGGTGATCTCATGAAATTGTTGGATGATGAATTCTGGTCGGCAGCCAATGCCTCATGAAAGGTAACAAGCATTGAATGATCCATTGATGTTGAGAAGTTGATATTTCAACGTAACGCATATGCATTCAAACCATCAAACCATTTCAACAACACCAAATGACCAAGACACCCATTTTATCATACAGATTTCCGCTCACGTATACTAGTGCAAATGTACACTCCCGCGAAACTATAATGCATTGAACTTCAGGCTTTTAACTCAACAGCTGTTGTGCTGATTCCTGATCTTGACTCAAATTCTCTTCCTTCACCCACTTGTGATTTTACATATTACCATCTTCACCTGTTCATCACTATCATTCTCTCAACAATCAATTACACACAACAGTTAATAGCCTGTTCACATCCACACAATTATTTAAAGTGACAGTGTTTTCGGCCATCTTAGTCTTCACAGATTAGACAATTGCAACAGCAATGTCCCACAAGTTATACAGGTTAATGCAGTGCATCCAACACTCAATCACACTGAATGCAAATATCTTGCTGTCAACTTCAGCTTCATTTGTCCAGTTTTATCTCTTAAGAAATTTCGTCGAGTGAATGTGCATACTACTCGTTATGCAGTCATGCACAAAATTTGTCAATACTTCCTGATATAGTATAGTAGTGTAAAGCAATTCGATGCCCTGTGCACGTCACTGTTTTTGTATTTCATTGTGTGAAAGAATGTGCCCACAAAGCATCTACAACTATCTATTTCAATTCCATGAATAATTGAACAGTGAATTTTATTTCCAATACAGCAATATTCATTGAGCGAAGCCTAATGAATGGTGTCATTTTGAATATTCACAGTTGTCATCATCATTTCATTGTTTCCAACAATCCATTGTCTTCTCTGTACACTCTGATTGCATTAATTGACTATGAATAATGCCGTAATTGATGAACATGTAACTAGGCCAACACAAATCCACAGATGATGCTCTTATCTTATCAAATATCGGTTTTAGTGAATATTTCAACAATGGCTCCAACACCACGCTACTGTATCTTCGTCATTGCTATCAGCGGTTTCTTCTCCTTTACCACATCTTCCTTAATTAAATCACATCGATTGATGCATTGTAACCAACTACAGTAGGTGATGTTAATTAGAAATGATAGGAGGTGTGGGGGGTGGGTGGGCAAGGAATATTTGGTGTGTTCACCATTCACCATAAACTGCCCGTGATACTTTAGACTCTATTAATTGAATCAGTTTCAACAAACAGCTAAATGATGAAACAGTTTTGCTCACTTTGCTGAAATATTTTGATAAACAAACAATCTCGAATATTATTATGTGGGTATGTTTGAGCCAACATTGAATATCACTTACTCAACAGCATTCAGTTCCAATGTAGGATTCGTAATTAACTGGTGTCTTTCCATTCATCCACTCATCAATTCATCCACCATCCCACACTAACACACATATACACACACATCTTCATAATTCGATGTTTGATGAATACTACACGATACAAATCCAGATGGATTGTTATTCCTATCGTCACTTGGTTAGTCATTTCTCAGAATATTCATCAATTTAGTTAGTACTACTTACTTGATAAATAATGTCAAAATATCCCCTCAATATCTGACAAGGTTAAATGAGTTTTCATGAAAGAGTACACTAGAGATGTGTAGAGCAATTCAGGTTGATGTGGTAGTGAATTGATATCGGTGTAATGAATGTGAATCAGACGACTATCCAGCATTATTGTCGATTTATCAATTCATATGTCTCCAGCTATTCATGTGTAGAATCATATTCGTGCTACCCAGGTGACAGTCTTCAACTAACACGCATTCATTCACTTTATCACTCACAGGCAAATCAATTTCGTTACAAACATGACAGTCCTGCTTTATACACATAGAAACAATTAAAAATTATTATGAATGTTTTATTTCTAATTACGTAATAAGTGTCTATCCAAAATTCCAGACTACTCATGTAAGCATCGATTAACTGTGAATACAGAATGATTATTCCATCTTAATCGAATTCGTTCTAAGCAACAAATTGAAGGTGAACAGATACATAACATAATTGTTATCAGTCAACATTAGTCGAATTGAAAATTGGTGTATATTTTCATTTGTATTCATAAATGAATCCAAGTACACAAGGATGGTCTCATACAACTGCAACGACGTATGTGATCACCATGTATGTGATCAGTGTGCTTATTCAAATGACAAATTGACAAACTGATATAAACATTCTTGAACTCCATTCCTTGTTTGAAGTAAATATTCCGGATCCAGATATACGAGTTTATTCAACACATAGTGAATCAATTGTGGAGTAACGAATTTGGGTTTCTGTGGTGTGACATCGATGATATGAATGTTGTCTATGTGATGTACAGACAGATTATTATACTAGTTATCATGTGTCTACTAGCAAGGAATTTCATTAGAGGATAATTCACTAATTAGTAAACATGTATGTCACAGTTCTGTCTTATACTCATTCCACTGGAAATCCTAATCAAAAAAACGTTAGATGCTAATTTAGTGGTATAAAGCCTGCATGTTTAACTCATAATCTCATCGTCTTATGTTCGATTCCCTGTTGTAATCTAAATCGACAATTTGGAAGATTTCTTTGTCAATATAAACCACCTACTCAATTATTCCTCGCTTACAACTCCTCATCAACCACAATCAATCAACCAACAATATCATACTCCCAATTAATCAATCTCCATATACTCCATACTGATAAACTGAAACATTCATCTAAACCACAATAAATTCATGTTGACTTCAATGATAAATCAATCACAACTCACATAACTGCAATGTGTACAATTCGTCTCCTCATCCTCTACGACATCTTTCATCATCGGCTTCAAATGACGAAATAGCTAACATTCTCAATCCTCAAACTCAATTGTATATCGAATCAACATTCCATGCATCGATTATTTCACTTCAGATATTAATTGGAAGGTTGAATAATGATCACGCAATGTTACAATTAATCATGGAAGTTGTCACATGAAATTGATTCATTCGTGCCTGGACTCCAACTGACAAATTCTCCAAACTGGTATACTAAATAACTGAATGGTATTGTTGATCGATTCAGTAAATTAGGCGAACTAATTGAGGTGGAGTAAGGTGAGGGTGATGGGTAAGTGAATAGTGAGATGTGACTATGATATTGAACCATATACATGTGAATGGCACTATTGACAATTAACATGGTAGCATATGATAATCATCACGGATATTTTTGTGCAATGAAGACACTGATTGGTGAAAGCATCACATTGAATCATGTAGTGATCATGAAGAAGTTTATGTGATCCACTTACAAACTCCACAGCACTATATTCCGAAAAACATCTCTCATGTTGATGAAAACATCGAGTCCATGTAATTACTTATCATTTCCGGAACAATATCCATTCTTCGAACGGTTTCGGATAAAGTGAATTCCAACACTTGATTTCGTTACTGTGCAATCCTGAAGTAGGTGAAAATGTTTGTGACTGGAGTGATTTGAAAGGAATAAGACTGTAGTAATCTGAATTTCGATGGAAATATACATCATCTATCACTGAATATCAAGCTACTTTCAGCTGAAATACGGCACTCTTAAGATTCAGTGATTGACAGTCATCAACCAAAACGGTGACACATTTTCCAATCAACAACAGACATGTTGCATCTCCGAATTTGTCGACACAGTAGAAGTTTCGCTTGATAAAACCAGTGGACAACTAGAGTGACATATGGACCTGAATGATGAATATACTTGATAAGCGATATATAAATTATATCAAGAAATTGAACATCACACGTTCGGAACACTCACCACTATCAGTATAGTACAACTCTCTAGGATAGAAGGAACACACATCCGTCGATATTTTCCACTCTCTTAACTGGATCGATCATTTGTCAAGTATCCGTTGTTATTCAACTGTGTTCGCTTGTGGTAGATTCAGTCGAACTCATAATTTCACAAGTCATCCGTTTATTTGTTACGGTAATCTTGATTTCGAATAGTTGACATCACAGTTCTTATCAGTCACATGCAACGGTTGTCTGCCCTTCGCCTCACCATTCGCCTTGTTTACCTGTTAACTGATATACGAGTATGTGACTGATCGAACTCGCACTATTTTCGGCATGTCAATTCAATGTTATGATTCTACAATTTCATCAGCATTATTTCTAGTCCCTCAATCCACACTTCTTCAAGTCAATCTTATTCATATTGCTATCCGTAGTTGTCATCACATCTACTCACTGATATTATGTGCTCATTTATATTTTAATGAAATGGAGAGGAGTGAATTACCGCCGACCAAATGCTAATCTCCGTTAAATCGATTACCCCACCACCACCACCATTACCACCAACACCACACCAATTATGATATGCACGCTTCAGTTTATCATCTCTATTCACACTCAAATTCATTTCACCGATCAACAATACAATCAACATGAAAGCCATGCAAAACAAATCATCTTCCGTTATGCATCTATTAGCAGTCAAAACAATGAATTTCTGTACTTGATTGTATATTACCAATGTGATTGGCATTACACGTACTACACGCATCTATTCTATAGATTGTGATTGTGTTTGTGACAGGGAGATGAGAGGGAAGGAGGCAGGATAATAATAAATGTACAGGTTGAATGATACTTCCGTTTACTCCCTCTCTCTCTCTCCATCCATCCATCCGTCTCTCTGTTATTGATAAAATAAAATGATAAAGGCAACAGACAACAGAATGAATCGATTTCCGGTTAATTGAATTGTTTCATTAAATCAATGCATGTTTGGATGGAGTGTCCTTGTGAACATTTTTGTGACTGTGTGTGTGTGCATGTGTGGCGATGCCCAGATGATGGGATCTAAGATGTACTTAATTACTTACGCTCGCTAACTCTCATCGATGAGCACAGACTGCTCACCAGTATTCTCCACTGAACTCTGTCCTGATCAAACTTTTCTAGCTGTTTCTAGTTGCTTCCCATCCTTTTGATATCTGCTCCGATTCTCGATGCAGTGTGTTTTTTGGCATTTCACTTTTCCGCTTCCCTAAAGGATTCCAAGTTAATGCTTGTTTTGTGATTCAGTCTGATGATTTCAGCAATATGTGTCCTATCCATTTTCAACGTCTTTTCCTAATTACCTCTTAGGCTGGAAGTTGGTTTGTCCTCTCCCATAGTAAGCTGTTGCTGATGGTTTCCGGCCGACAGACATTCAGTATGTTGCGTAGGCAGTTTTTTATAAATACTTGTACCCTTCTAATGACGTTTACAGCAGTTCTCCACGTTTCAGCTCCATAGAGCGGAACGGTTATGACGTTCACATTTAAAAGTCTGACTTTGAGGTTTATTGACAGTTATTTTGAGTCTATTATGTTCTTCAACCGTCGTAATGCTTCCCTTTTTTTGCCAATCCTTGCCTTTACATATGCATTAGATCCTCCTTGTTCATTGATGATGCGTCCCAGGTACGTGACAGTATCTACTTCTTCCAGAGTTTCTCCATTAAGTTCAACTGGGTTGGTGCACAATATGTTGTATGTGGGGATCTTGCTCTTTCCCTTATGTAAGTATGTTCAGGCTTACTGATGCTAAAGTCGCTACTACGTTGATTGTCTTCACTTACATTTGTTGTTGTGTATTTGGCAGTAGATCTGGATCATTTGCGATGTCCAACTCATGGAGTAACATCCTACTTCTCCATTGAATTCCGAGCATCTCTTCAGATGAGGACGTCTTCATGATTCAATCAACCACTTGAAAGAAGAGAACAGGTGAGAGTTGGTAGCCTTGTCTGACTCCGATCCTCACTGGAAAAACATCTGCCAACTGTCCGCCATGCATAATTTTTCACTGTAGTCTGTCGTATGAATTCCACTACCACCAGGTTGTCGTCTAAAGTAATGTCAGCTCCTCACCTGGTTCTCACATCTTCCACTGATAATATGAATATTTTATTGATGCATATATGATTGATTTGATTCTATGTAGTATTATCCGTGAAACCCATTCAGCCTTGTGCATACATTTGTGTGGGGAAATCGTGTGCCACCTGTAACCATTTTGTTGAAAGAGCATAAATTTGTAGATCTTTCACGAATCTCATTTCTTTCGCCCAGTCAATGCTGTCCGACGATTTCTTCACATCCAGTGTTTTCCATTCCGATTTCGGCAAATAGGTCCCTCCATCAGAATTATCAGATCCATTCCTCAACACTTTGCTATAATTGATTGTAGCCTGTTATAAAACTAATCTTTGTCCACGTCGTTGTTGTCATTGGTAAGTGCATAACATTGTATAATATTCATAGTAATCATATACTTCATTGTTTTGAAATATGTTATCTGCATAGTTTGTATACAATTGACTTCACTGATTCTGAGTGTTGGGTATGCTCAGAAAAGCCCTCGCAACAAGCTCAATCTGGCATAGAAATCAATCGGATATATTGTGTCCAATCAGAGCGGAGATAGCTTTTTATCCGAAACTTCTAGACAGAGAGAAATCAGGTGCTATGCCTGTGATTGGTCAGTCGTCTTAGCTCTAGAAGGTTGCGGAATTCTCTAGAAGCTTGAAGGACACTTATGATAATATATATGTCCTAGTTTCTGTACATAATGGAACTCTTGCATTAAAGTGTTTTTTGCAGTATTTCCTGTCTTCTCTCTTGTGTTCCTGTTGACGAGTAGTTTCAGCCTGGGGGTCGTATCATAGCTTAGGAGACGAAGCGTGCGGTCAACCGAGACAGATAACAACTTACGACGGAGATCTTGCGGTCGATAAAAGACCTCAACCACGCGTCACAACACTGAGTATTGTCAGGTTATATCTCACCATTTCTGCAGATATTTGATTGATCTTCCCACTCTCTCACATTGTCCGAATATTCCAAATACCAATGAAAAATTTTAATCTGGTTGTTTAAAGTGCCATCAGCCTCATGACTTCCGACGAATTTCGGTTATCATCTTGAGGTGTCATTACCATCCATTCCAATCCCAGAACAGAGTTTAAGCGGTTTAGTTTTTTAAATCTGGTTTGCCAAATTTTAGTAATCATATGTTTTCAGGGATAGGAATGATAGCCCATGTCCAATCTCCGTCGTTTACCCAAGTTTGGGACCAGTAGCTACAATACAAGATCTACAGTCATATTTCCATATTGAAAAGTGATGGAGGAGTAATTGAGAATGAAAATGTCCTGATGGAGGATGATGGTAAAGTGGACACTTTCGGTTACTTCTATCAAATTCCATGTACATTCATTACATTGACTAATTGGTATCATAAGTACACACACATACATTATATATATATATATATATATATATATATATATATATATATATATATATATATATATATATATATATATATATATATATATATATATATATAATATACGTTCATTTATGAAATAACAATTACTTCAACTGCTCTATCTTCAACCAACCAACCAACATCTAAAACACCCACCCATTTACCCACCAACATCAATCAAACTTAACTCCTACTATCAACACATCACCACTTCATCATTAACATCAGCATAATAATTGTGTACATACTGTAAAGATAATTAGTAACTAATTTAATTTGTATAGATCCGTCGATGTGAATGTCTATGAACAATCTGTCCAATGTAAATACTGACAGTCACTAGTGTGAGTGAAGTAGTGAAAGATTTCAATACTTCTCTTTATCTTGTTAGTTCACTCATCACTAGACATTTACTCATCGATCATCCATCCATCCCCCACCCATCCATTCATCCATCCATCCATCCATCCATCCATCCAGTCATTCACTCGTAAGTCCTCCTAATGTAATTTACAATTTTAATCACAATCATCATTATTCCGTTTCATCAACTGGTTATCTTCATATATTCTCCCATCTTCTATTGTTACTATGACTGAGAATAAGATGATAATTCATCATAAACATCTACACTTAACCCACCAACTCAATTCACCTTACACTCATTATTGGTATGTGTAACGTGTATGGAGTCACTGGAAATATGCAGAAATCGAGTAATCTGAATATTGTGTCAATAAAATAGTCAAAGTGTGGAGTCACATCAACGACGCGCCAATCACTGCCATCAGATTTTGTGTGGAGTAATGAGATTTACTTATCCAACCAGAAAATTATTTAGTAATCAAGATAGACTAATCGATTTATGAGGGAGCGGATACAAGAAGTCAGACTGAATACACATTTGTTTTAAGGCATCACCTTCTCTCTCACAAGTACTCTAATCAATATGCTTGACAGTTGAAATTCAACCACAAGCATTTTCTGTTACTATATGTGAAAACTGCTGAAATCACAATCGACAAAATCCATCTAAATCAATAAACTGAAAATCAATGATGGTAACAAATTAGGTATTCTAGTCAACAGCTGTTGTTCATATTCATCTAGTTGATAATCCATACCATTAAACACAGTAACACATTTAACCTGAAATCAATTCAAGTAAACTACACTACATTCATCCTGTCTACAACACCCAAACACAACCCAACCCAACCCAATCCAATGCACATCACAACAAAACACAACACAACCATCACTTCCAAATCATCCAACAAAATATAAACCGTATCCAAACAACAATACACATAACAAAGCCTCATGAAGATGAGAGTGGTGTAAATTATCCTGTAGAACGTAATAGTTAACAACAGCTGTTCTTCATGTCAATGTCCATTGATAATTTTAAAAAAATATATTGAAAACGAATTAAATTGTGTATTCAATATGAAAATGAAGTGTGCTATACAACAATGCTGAAATAAGCATTGAACATATTGTAATGATGTAAACTGAATGGTTCATATTTCAACGCCAATTTGGTGTGCCTAATCGATTACTGAACATCCACCCAATGCTCACTCAGTCTCAAGGTGAGATAGAAGAACACAAGATGATAGACCGAACAGATAGAATCATATTATATTTCACACATTCCGTTATATGTATACATAAAACCCTAATTGCACAGTAAGCCAATAAAGGACAAACAATTGATGAGTGAAATGGGAAGATGGAGGAAGGGGAATTAAATGATAATAGAAATTAATTGTTCACCATGAATATAATCAACAATAATGAATTAGCCAATACATAAATAGCTCTCGAAGATAATCAATCATATTTAGGTTCCCAGCATATCACATATGCACAGTGATCTCGATGACAGCGACGTCATCATCAACCAGTCTCTGCACATACCGAGTTAAATATTGATTGATTCAGTAAAAAAAGGCCAATGGTTAGTGAAAGCCACTATACGGATGCATGAACACCTGGCACAAATCAAAATAATCCACATTCTATTAAATGCAATTTCATATATACCACATCGATATGGAACACCACATGATTATTGAATGACTTCACGTTTCGAGCACATCTAATAAGCAAAAACACAATTGATTGGTTATCCAGTCGTGTTATTCAAGTGAGTAATAACATTATCTAGCATTACGTAGAATTTGTGTTCAACCATCCACTTCTCAAAGTTTTACATTCGACTCCAATGTTCAATTGATAGTTACCCTTCACCCCTCCCCACTACCACCACCATTCACTGCGTTTCAAAGGGACATATGGAAACTTCCTCAATCAAAGTGGAACACACTATCATACACCAAAACAGTGATCAGTTGACGTGTGATGCAAACATGTACACTGCAATACGTTGATTCAATTAACTACACACACTCACACTACATTGTTTACTTTGTAATGGACTGTCGGTGTGCTGTGATTCCAATTCATTCAAACAACACACTCCACATGAATCATTCAGTGTAACAACAGTGATTTTATCTGAATAGTTGATGAGATAGTGGGTGGTGTGATTCCAGTGGGTGGTGTTGGTGTTTGTGATGGTAGTGGGGTGTTTTGAAGGACAATCATCCCAGTGATTTCAATTTATCTCCAATTTCATTCAAACAATGAATGTTATTTTAATTGAATGAAAATATCCTTCAATTTCATTCAATGTTTAACTAATATTCAATGTTGGATAATAATCAGGGGGGTTGTAAGGTGTGGTGGGGTGGGAGGTGGATTAAACTGAATCAGCAACAATTCAGCCACCATACAACACAACACAATCAACCTCATATCACATACAGCACCACAACACACCACACCACACCACATCAACACACATACTACTCCCTGTTAAACCACCAACACCAACACCACCAAAAAAAATTCATCAATATTTATCAAATTCAATGTAAATCAAAACGATCTTACGATATTCACAAAATCAATCAACTACCAATTTCATAAATCCAATTCACCTCTTACTTTCTACCTTTTCTGTATTCACATTAACATCCACTCAATCGTGCCACGACGTGTTGGACAGTGTTCACATTGATCATGTAAAGAACTCGTTAGTGAAGTAATCACTGAACATGTGAACATGTGATCACCTACCTACTATAATTCTAACCCATTCCGCGTGATTTCTTTCAACGAACATGTCTCACTTCAGTAATGCAGACTAAATTTTAAACTCCTTTGTCAGGAATATCGTCACTCTGTAACACCAGTCTCTCACACAATATGTAATGCAGTCACAACCACAACTCAATTAAAAACACCAAATGAAATATTCACAAATACACTGGCACAATCAGATGGAATGCATGTATAATCAACATAGAACCTGGCAAATGTGTACATCGGCTCAAGTTGCCATGCCTCTATGGTACTGCATGATGAACACCACCACCACCACCACCATTAGTAGAAGTTACTTCAATAACATAAAATAATAATAGTAACAAGGAGTGTGAGATGAAATGAATAGTTGACGAATCGACAAGACATTCAATCACACCATACATCTCGTTTAGAATCTACCAACTTGAGCAAATGCTGTCGAGTGGTGTTTCCCACCACCAATCACTTCATCAAATCTCAAACTCTACTTGACATTTCAATGGAATCTGATAGACAAACAAAATGGCATTCATCACATTCAGTGAATTCTCATGTGAGATCATTTCAACCTGATTTACATGAATGTTTATGAATTTATCGCATGAATTATTCAATGAAATTCAATCAACACAGTCACTCAATTCCAAGTATGCAGATTTCGAATAACACCATTCCAACATCCATCTGTCACATCTCCTTCTACACTCACACAAAACATCACCCATCCATACACCCATCGAAATATCAAATCGCATATTTCGCATCCTCATCAATTCATCATCACAATTTACACATGGAATATGTATTACATAATCCTCACACATACTATTCACCAACACACAAACACTGAAACACACTTCATAGTAAGTCACATAAAATCATGTACACATTGCACAGATAAAGAACATCAACGACAACACAAATTCCATCTGTTCACCTCTATCACTCCCACCAACGAGTTGACAGTTGAATTTGAAAGTCAAAATGATGTAAATCAATGCAATGACGATGCAGTGATGATGTTGATGACGAGAGGAAGAAGAATAAATAAGTTGGTGATAACGAGAGTGCGCTAATGGACAAGAGTGAGAGAGAGAGCGATAGTGAGTGAATGAGTGATTGTGTGAATGCGGTAATTGAATCTAATTGATAGGAATGAATGAAAATGTTGACTAGTTAATCACCTCCTGTATAAACACTTTCGTAGTTGACTATGTGTGTACATTCTAGATGAACATCGCGTCTGTTATAACTTTGTGAATAATCAGGGCAAACAGAATTGTATTTCTTTAAAGTTATCAATGACTGTTATAACTCTATCTTCAAGTTCGTTGAACAATCTATGAATACAGATCCTATGTGTAAGTGCTTAACGTTATCTCCACAAATTGCTTACATCGGTCTTTCTAAACAGAATTAAAATACATATTAGTGTCATCAACGTTTACCTCAATGAAATTTGTATTCTTTCAATTTTACAAGATTTTCCCTAAACAGACAAATGTAAAATTTGTTACATCGGTATATAAGGTAGGTCATGGCAACTGTATAAGTTACGAGATGATAGAGTTTCATATATAGAAAGTAAGAAGTGTTATTTCACTGTTTACCTAACGTCATAGTGAGTATCTATAGCATATTGTATAGATTTCCTGTGTAACTGAGTATACTTCATTACAATTTTTACTTTGATTCTGATGCAGAGTAGGTACAAAGTCTTCAGAATGGATATTTACTGTATAGTAAAGTTTTGTTTGAGTTCAACAGATCACGATATTTTACAGATGTATGCAGTCATTATTTGAAATCACTCCCTTATTTCACTTTTTCATTGTAATCATAACACGTCCCATTAAGTTTGGTCCTATTGCTGAACTTTGTTATTTTAGATCTGCGAAAACACTAAATCTCCTTACTGAATGTTTTTTATAATCAACTGGAAATGCCTATCTAATATGACAAATAAGAAGGCACTTATAAATTAACAAATAGTGATTAGACTAGTTAAAAGCTAAGTTTAAAATCCTACTTACAAACATACATACATACATACATACATACTTATTTAAGCCCGTTACCACTCACTAAGGAGAATAAGCTGCTTATCAGTATTCTCCATTCAACTATGTCCTGAGCAACCATTCCCAATAGTTTTCACTTGCTGTTCATTCTTTTAATACCTGCTTCCAATTCTCGACACAGTATGTTCTTTGGTCTTCCTCTTTTCCGTTTCTCAATAGGATCCCATGTTAATGCTTGTCTCATGATGCAGTCTGATGGTTTCCTTAATGTATGTCCTATCCGTTTCCAACGTCTTTTGCCGATTTGCTCTTCGTCTGGAAGTTGGTCTGTTCTCTCCCATAGTAAGCTCAACGTCTTTTGCCGATTTGCTCTTCGTCTGGAAGTTGGTCTGTTCTCTCCCATAGTAAGCTGTTGCTGATGGTTTCCTTAATGTATGTCCTATCCGTTTCCAACGTCTTTTGCCGATTTGCTCTTCGTCTGGAAGTTGGTCTGTTCTCTCCCATAGTAAGCTGTTGCTGATGGTTTCCTTAATGTATGTCCTATCCGTTTCCAACGTCTTTTGCCGATTTGCTCTTCGTCTGGAAGTTGGTCTGTTCTCTCCCATAGTAAGCTGTTGCTGATGGTTTCCTTAATGTATGTCCTATCCGTTTCCAACGTCTTTTGCCGATTTGCTCTTCGTCTGGAAGTTGGTCTGTTCTCTCCCATAGTAAGCTGTTGCTGATGGTTTCCTTAATGTATGTCCTATCCGTTTCCAACGTCTTTTGCCGATTTGCTCTTCGTCTGGAAGTTGGTCTGTTCTCTCCCATAGTAAGCTGTTGCTGATGGTTTCCTTAATGTATGTCCTATCCGTTTCCAACGTCTTTTGCCGATTTGCTCTTCGTCTGGAAGTTGGTCTGTTCTCTCCCATAGTAAGCTGTTGCTGATGGTTTCCTTAATGTATGTCCTATCCGTTTCCAACGTCTTTTGCCGATTTGCTCTTCGTCTGGAAGTTGGTCTGTTCTCTCCCATAGTAAGCTGTTGCTGATGGTTTCCTTAATGTATGTCCTATCCGTTTCCAACGTCTTTTGCCGATTTGCTCTTCGTCTGGAAGTTGGTCTGTTCTCTCCCATAGTAAGCTGTTGCTGATGGTTTCCTTAATGTATGTCCTATCCGTTTCCAACGTCTTTTGCCGATTTGCTCTTCGTCTGGAAGTTGGTCTGTTCTCTCCCATAGTAAGCTGTTGCTGATGGTTTCCTTAATGTATGTCCTATCCGTTTCCAACGTCTTTTGCCGATTTGCTCTTCGTCTGGAAGTTGGTCTGTTCTCTCCCATAGTAAGCTGTTGCTGATGGTTTCCTTAATGTATGTCCTATCCGTTTCCAACGTCTTTTGCCGATTTGCTCTTCGTCTGGAAGTTGGTCTGTTCTCTCCCATAGTAAGCTGTTGCTGATGGTTTCCTTAATGTATGTCCTATCCGTTTCCAACGTCTTTTGCCGATTTGCTCTTCGTCTGGAAGTTGGTCTGTTCTCTCCCATAGTAAGCTGTTGCTGATGGTTTCCTTAATGTATGTCCTATCCGTTTCCAACGTCTTTTGCCGATTTGCTCTTCGTCTGGAAGTTGGTCTGTTCTCTCCCATAGTAAGCTGTTGCTGATGGTTTCCTTAATGTATGTCCTATCCGTTTCCAACGTCTTTTGCCGATTTGCTCTTCGTCTGGAAGTTGGTCTGTTCTCTCCCATAGTAAGCTGTTGCTGATGGTTTCCTTAATGTATGTCCTATCCGTTTCCAACGTCTTTTGCCGATTTGCTCTTCGTCTGGAAGTTGGTCTGTTCTCTCCCATAGTAAGCTGTTGCTGATGGTTTCCTTAATGTATGCCACCTCGCTCAATTGTGAAATAAACTGAAATATAGCTGAAATTAATGGATGCAATGCATCAATTAAGCATTGAAAACATTGTGCATAATCCCATTCTTAGTTTGACTGTTTTATCTGAGCTGAATGAATTGACAGAAGAGTTTTCTACAACCCCCGGACAACTCCAAAGGTGCAAACTTTTGACTAAAGTAAGCTATTCAAATTTCTTCAAAAGTGACTTACAACTTGTCCTGTCTAAGGTGAATGTAAATGGTTGTTGTTGACACTTGTCCAGTCGTTCTTTATACATTTATTTTGGATGCCTTTGCTCATGACCTGATTAGATGCACTGTAGTTATTTGTTGTTCTTTTAATTAGTTAGTAAATCGCATCGAATTTAATGTGTTAATTGATTGCTGATTGACGTAACTGCAAGTTGCCAAGCATTCTTCAGTTTTCTCTGTTCTCCGTACGCTTAAAACCGAAAACATTTTCACACACAAAGTATATCTACAATTTCAAGTTGATATCGTAAATTGGTTTGAACTAGACAACCTCTGATCACCTGAAAGCACCGGTCAGCTGTTTCGTCCTAGTATGGAACTTCACAGCAAATGCCTCATCATTAGACCATTGAGTCAACTCCCAACGGCTGACATTTTTAATCCAGTATCACGAAAGAACTTAATTAGAAATGTAAACCGTTGGGAACCGACCCAATAGTCAAACGGTAACGAGTTCTCTGTAAAGTCAGAATGTCCTTGGTTTGATCACTGATTAGGTTTTAGATGCGGACTGCTGAAGAGTCCCAATAGAGGATGAAATAACTGACCAGTGCTTCAAGATGATCATTGGTTGTTCAATTCAGACCAACCATCCCCACAAAACCTAATCACAAATGTACAATTGTCAGAATGTAGTGATATAAATGAAGATATGTCGTAGCGTTTCATGTCCATGTAGGTGGAAAAGAAGTGGTTGGTTACCTTGTCGGATGAAGTGTTTTTTCACAGTTGATTTAGTTTATTTAGTAGATAACATTCGGTTTGTCTTTTATTCTTTATCGTGTCATTTAGTCTTCATGAATGTGACTTCAGTGAATTTGTCAGTTCATAAGTGACACTTACAACAAACAATCAAAAGTTTCGTTGTAATTCTAAATATATCCTCCATATATCACACGGTTATTTGTTATTAGTTTCTGTGCTTGGTTTTGTGTAGGCAGCTGGCTAACTAGATTTGTAGTGTATAAGAATAGTTTTAGTTAAATTGCCTTTACTACAATTGCATCGACCAGTTGAAGTGTTTTCATTGTCACTCGTGATGACATCACTGGCTCAAACTTTTGATTACTGTGACAGGTTTTCTAGTTCAACCAGTCAACTTAGATAATGAAATTCAATAGAAAGGTACATAACGATTTGTATAGGTTGTATAGAAGCAACAATCGACTACTTTTAATAAACATCCTCCACATAACTTACATTTATCTAACTAACTAAAAGGTTCATTTGATAATTTCTTAATAGAACTCTTCAACTCATATCTGACAAAATGATGATTAAATTAGATTATTGAATACCCAATATTGTTGTCAACTTTATGGTCATTACTCTTCTACTTACTCCCTTAACTGATTCATTAAACTAACTATTACTTCATTTGTTTATTCTCATGGGTAATCAATCCAACCTCATTGTAAACGTTCACTTTCAACTTCTTTTATCAATAGTTATCTATTCAGTATAAATGCCTATACTTCACTGTTGTATTCATCAACTACAAGCAAATATGTCTGAGTTGAATTGCGATTGGTAAGTGGAATCTAAGACACACGTTTTGTCTTATTTGGGACTCGTCAGCTAAATGCACCTGAATTCCAGTACTGATGTTCACACCAGGACTCGTACTCAGTTCATCTAGTGACAAACACTACCACATTCATCATTAGGATACATACCCGTTGCTCAAGTGTGGCTGTCTGAACTCAGTAGCCTAATGGTGAATTCCGTGGCGTTTGCAACGAAACGAACTGGATCTGACTCCCAGTATGAGCATCAACACTAGGTCGTAGGTTCATTCTATCTGACGAGTTTCAAAAAGGACTCAAAGCGTGTTCTAGATTTCATTTGCAAGCCACAATCCAACTCAAACAGTACTTATGAATTACCGCTATACTAAAGAAAGTCGCTCATATGGCAACACATATGGCATTTAATGTGATGTATATAAAAGAAAGAATGATGAATATTAGTAAAAAAAAAAAAGAGGAATTTATTTATTTCATGGTTTCTCTTCAGTATATACTTAGCAAACTGAAATGAATGATAGTCATATACCAAAGGAATTTCACTGGTTGTACTAAAAGAACGGTTAATATTCTCATCTCTAAGTACATACTTCAGCAATATGGTACTAATAATGCTACATTGTAAATCATATTATTGAAAAGTCATATCATTGTTGTAGACATTTTCTATGATGGGATGAATGTTTTCTAATTGCTATTAATAATACATAGTTATCTTGATTATGTTAGTGCTAAAGTAAACAGATAGAATACATTCTATATCAATGTAATGACAGCTGAGTTAAGCCACTCCGACTAATGGGCATATTGAAACTTAATTGATAAAATTCGTCTAGTAACAATAAAGATTAAATAAAAAAATAACATGGTTACCTACTCAGTGATTAATCAATGTATACATTTCAGTCCAAAAAGTGATGATTATCGAGTCAAATGGCTTAGTGATAAAGATTGCATATTGTTAAACTCAGTAACCTAAGAAAGAATCTGTTAAGGTACACCAATATCCTATACATTGTTGATATGTTTTGTTGAAAAGTGTCATACAGCAGGTAATGCGGAACATCCTGTTGACTAATACCAAATCACTTTCTATCAAAACAGGTTACTTATTTATCAGTTATTAGTATTCGATTTCTAGACTTCGTGTTTGAATTAGAAGAATATCGGTTAGGTCTACAAAATGACAGGTGGTTTAATGATTCACTTTTTTACATGTTAGCATGCTACTTTCTGGAAGTTTTCTCCTCTGAAAGATGATTCTGTCCTGATCTGGTAATGAGTTGTAGTAGGATATTGCACAATTTCTATTGATTTTTATCAACAAAACACGGTACTTTCAAAGGATATTGAACAAGAATACCATTGAATAACAGATTTAATTGCTTTAAAAGAACAACTGAAGTTGCAAACACTGACTGAATAGATGAAGTTTTGTATATTCTACTAATAGTTGCTGATAAAATATGGTTTAATGGTAAACACATTTCATAAGATAACAATAAAAAAATTGTTCAGTTAATAAAGTTCAGTAACTTACATCAGATGATGGACAATTGTATCATCTTGAAAGCAAACATTTGCACAGAATCCTTTCTCTTAGGAAATTTTATTTGATGATTCTGTTAAAATATTCTTCGTGGAAAAATATTTCCTATTAACGCTTTTTCGACGGATAATAAACATTTCTTCCGTAGGACGATGAAAATTGATTTAAATCATGATGGTTATGTTCTAGTGGAGATTTGTATTTTTAATTGATTGCACACGACACAAATTGATGTTGACACGGTACTATTAAAAACCATGGAGGATACGATAGCTGTTTCGTTTTTGTATCGAACTCTTCAGCAATGCCCACCCCAGATTCTGTTACAGAAGCTTCAGTTTATGGAACATCTAACTCTTTACACTACTAGGTCAGCATTCAATGGTAGAATTTCCACTTCCATCAATGATACCCTGTCAATATCAGTCTGTGACGCATTCGATCAATTAGAATTAATAATCACTACGAAAAATCCATTTCAATTCATTTGCAATAATCACCTTATTAATGACTAGCTTCAGGATCTTCCTGAGGCTGTAGTAAGAAGTCATGACTCGTAGAGTTTTGATTTGTCTGTAATGAAACAATTATTACCTGCAACAATGGATGATTGTCGCGATATATATCATAAATTGATGGAGGTGTAAATTCTACCATTGGATGCTGGTCATCCTAGTGGTGTAGAGTATAGAGAATTTTCACATTAGGATGAAACAACTGTGCAGTTTTCTCTGGTATCCAATGTTACCCTTTCAAATGAAACTGTGACGTATTTTAATGATTAAGAATACTAACTTAACATTGACTAACACGTTTTAACTCAAACTAATCTATTCGCATTACTTAATATCTAAGTCAAAATAGAAAACTGAGCTTCATGCAGATAACTTTTATTATGAAATTTCATCTTCAACTGACATTCTGCTTCATCAATTAGACTACATTATGAAACATTTTTGAACTTACTTCGTATAGAACACATTCTACGCATACAATAAATGTTTATAGCTACATCGTATAAAACATGACATATTACACTATCAAATATGTTGGGTTCATTTCATAATGCTCCAACAAACTACAAGTTTATCCTAATACCAATGTGCCCGTTGCACAAGTGTGACTGTCTGGACACAGTAGTTTAGTGGTGAACGCGGTGGCGTTCGACACGAAACGGACTGAGTTCGAATCCCAATGTGAACATCAACATTGGGATGCAGGTACATCCAACCGATGAGTCCCAAATAGGACAAAACGCGCATCCTGGATTCCACTTGCCAGTCACAATTCAACTTATATAAAACTATTGAATAGATTAATTTGTTAACCAATTGAATTTTTTTTTAATTTCAATTGACTTGAATATTCCCATTAACAGATGAACACATTGAAGTTGAATGCAGAATGACTGTAAATTAATGAGATCAGAAATTAGTACATTTGTAATTTAATTATAATATGTAATAATAATCGTAATAATAATTCTTATCAAATATAAACGTCATCATTACCATTGTCATCAATTCAAATTATCAGCATCAACATTCAAATCATCATCAACCAATGATATACCAGGAACCTAATGAAGTTTGATTATCTTCGAGGACTATGCTTTAGAACATTATTTCAATTATTATAACTGTGGACAGTGTAAACATTTCATTTCTATGACTGTTACGTTCCCCTTACCCGGTCCTTTCGTTTAGTATATTGACTCTTAGTATATTGTTACTTACTATGAACTACGGTTACTTAATTGTGTACAACCTGCCCCCCATTTACTGCCGCTCTTTCCTTTGTTCTGTATCAATGTTAGATTCGTGATTGGTTTACGGTGTGGCCTGATTTTATGTATATATAAAGACATGATTAATATACAATACATTCTCAGTTCTTAGTTTTCCGGTTCCCAATTCTGGTTCTTCTATTGTCGACCTGAGGCGGTGTGTGGGCTTAAGTCATTCGCGTATTACCAACTAAGCCCACTTTATTGGCTTTCGCTACGACCAACCGAATCATCCTTGCTTTCTTTCTTCTCGTCATAACAACCAAATCGCCAACATCAGTATCCAAACCAATATCATCATCATGGGTGTCATGATTATCAATTAACTTTCATTCAACTTTGTGAAGATTGGTTTTTTAGTTGATTGAGTTCGTCATAGATTGATATTGGAAGGGTAAAATTAGAAACCGTGGAACATTGAACAGCTATTTCGTTTTAGTATGGGATTCTGTCCCATGGGCTTCACGTTAGGAAATATCTAACCTTTTACACTATTAGGCCGGCATCCAATGATAGAATTCCCACTTTCATCAGTTTTTGATACATAATACGACAATCATCCATTGTCACTGGTGATAATTGTTTTACTTCCGACAAATCTGAACTTTACTAATCACAACAAAACAGTTTAACACTGCTCCCCGCTTGTCATTGGTACTCTACCAACCATTGAATTAATCAGATAAAACCGAATGGATTAATTGAAAAGTTTTTTGCAAACACTCAGTATATTGTAATTGAATATTTATACATTGTCAACTTTGATTTAATCTAATCACAATGTCAATGGAAGTGGTAGTTGTATTAGTGATGGCAATAATGAAATTGTTTGATGAGTGACCTACGTCATTTTTTGTCCATAATTTATCAATATTCCGAAGTGTAGAACAGATGATATGACAAACTGGAAACACAGAGTTCATTCCTCATATAGAAACGTTATATCGATGTTTAGTCGATGAAGTGGTTTGATCATCTGTTAATATTAATATTCGAGTCAATTAGAATGAAAAGTCTAATCGGTCAATAAACTGAACCATTGTTTCTTAATTCAGTAGTTTATAGAAGTATTGTGAAATGGACAGAACTTACTTGATAGTACATAATTAGTTTTTTAATAAAACTCATAAATTGAATTGGCGGATGGGTGGTGGTTGTTTTATGGGGAAAGGTGTTTAAATATTTGTGTTACTCACAGACTGATATCGGTTGGATACTAGTGAAAACTAGGGTGCGGTGGACAACTGTCTCATTCTAGCATAGGATGCCTCCAAGGCAGTGTGAGCCATCAATTTCGTCAAAGAACTGAACCCAAAGCGTTTAGTTCTCACGAAGGTAAATAAACATCTGCACGAGTGGGCTGACGTCCAATTGTAAAATTACTAGACGTATCCATTATCGATATAGAGTGAATATCATTCGATATTATTGGTTGTAGTTATCTCACCACCGATAAATTTGAACATCCTTTACCTTGTCAATAGCATGCTGATTATTCTAAATGAATTAAAATAATTTCATGGTAATTGGGTATCAATTTCAGTTGTTCCTGTTTATCATAGATTGATCTTAGTTGGGTTTCGTTGGATAGCTCTTTTGTCCGAACATGAGACTACTCTGTGTGTTCAGTGTCTGTCTATGAATCTGGACTAGGACCTTTAGGTCTGATTGGTTTTCAGTGGTACCTAACCAACATCAATCTGTAACGAGAACAACAACTAAGTGTATAAATTGTCCCCATTGCTTATATTACAGTGGAGATATGTTCTCATTAGCTGTTGTTTGTTATATATAACAGATTGCCTTATTGTATAAATTTACTCGAATTCACCTTTAAAACGTGCCATATCTCAATTCGCATTCATCGTATATAAATTTAAGTGTGTATGCAATGAATTTGTTATTAATCTCTGAACACAATTATTCTGATTGAACTCTGTTGGTCAGTTAGTGACCGTCCGATGATATTTTCATCATACATCGTTTACTAAATTGTAAGGAGTCTCAGTAGCCGAAAATATGACGAGTATATAATATTAATTCTGTAGCAGTCTTTAATAATCCTAAACATAATATATTACTCGTTGTACATTCCCAAGTTACAGTATAATTGAACAGTAGAACTTTCTGTAGCCGCCCTATTGGATTTTGGTCAACTGGTTTCGGTTCTCTGGGATACATAATCTTGTACCAACTGATCTTCCAAATTTTTAAATTCTCATTGGATAAAAAAGTCGGTTGGTTATACAGCTACATTTAATTCAAGGAGGCAGATAGAAATTAAGCATTACATAAGTATTGGGCACGGTAAAGTTGACAGCAACGATGGAGGTAACAGGTTATTTTATTTGAAATAGTCACAACAAGTACCAATCAAAACGAACTATTCAAATTTAAACTGTGTTCTGAGATTTCATGTACATTGATAATTGATTCCCCATGAAACATCAGTCAGCATCAAGAGTTCTGTCTACCTGAATAGACGCTTCTGTGATAATCGATGTTGTTTATTCAGAGATCATTTTAATGACAGTTGGTTTGTAGACAACAGTGTAGCTCATTGTCAATGTAACCATTAAGACGATGATTAATTCCCATTTGAGATATATGTGAGCTGATGTCTCAACTGAACAGACTGACTGACTGATGACTGACTACTGACTGACTGATTGACTGACTGACTGACTGACTAAAAGTGAAGTATCTCATTCCCAACAAGCCTGAACTCCACCAGTCACAACTTCTCACTAGATCTTCAGAAACATCCTGGAGTTAGCCACTAATGAGCTCATTATTATAGTTCAAGTAGGATGGTAATTTTTGTGGAGATTGGTTATTTACCATTAAATGCCGACCTAATGGTGCAGATGGTTAGGCGTTCGTCGTCAACCTGATTGCCCTGGTGCGGAATCTGGTGTGTGCACTGCTGAGGAGTTCCACACTAGAACGAAACAGCTGTCCATTGCTCCCTGTTTTCAGATGGTACCCTGCCAACATCAGATAAATAACCAATCTCCACAAAAATAACTATCTCAATTGAACTAAAAGGGAAGTATTTGTCAGATTTCATTATTATTATTATTATTGTTACTATTATTAGTACCATCACTATCACTAAGTACACACCAACTGTCATCTTTTACAAAATTGTTTACAATTGTTACAGTTGTCTACTAACTATCACATCATGTCCGCCTTTGAGAGACTTTTGATTATTATATCTACAGGTGAAGTTGTAATCTTAGAAGTCGACATAATTACCGGTAAACTATCAGACTATTTTAATTGTAGTGAAATTATTCTTTACAACCTTTTCAATTCATTGAGATGATACCACTGTGTAGATGAATTACAACCTACACCGTTTAGTAGTTTTGACCATTAATGATTGAATAGGGATTATTGATTGAATACGTGCTAATGTTGAAAAAAACGATAGAATTAGTTTCCATTTTATGCTACCATGACATAATCGCTCCAATCGTTAAGTAGAAGATGAAATGTCTATTGAAAGTGGATTTCAAAATGATCAAAAATAGTGAGAATCTGTTATGACGTGAAAAAAATAGTTGACATATCAAGATGCCAATGTGGGTGTGCTTAGTCGATAAGGAAAATTATTGCAAACTATTTTTCCATTGGACGAAAATGACCGCAGTAAGGGTTGAAAAAATTATAAAACATGACAAAATTTCATAACCCATTAATTTTACACCACAGTAAGAATAACTATTATCTCAATAACTGTACATCTACCGTACGACCACACGGTCCCAAGCCAAAGACAAACGAAAACAAGATGATAGACCAATTAGACAGAATCATATTATATTTCACACATTCCATTATATGTATACATAAAACCTGACTGTTTATCAAACCATTTAGAAATCTAACATTAACACATAATAAGAGCAATATTGAATGTGAACTGGAGTACGTACACACAATTAATCAACTGTGGTTGATCAGTGTAAAATGATGTACTAACAGTTGATAAGTGAAATGGGAGATCGGGGCAAGGGTAACTAAATGAAAATTGTTGGGATGGCTCCCAGAAACTTCAACGAAGCCTCCAGAACCCTTGAAGGAGCCGGAGACATTCCGTCCAATCACTGATCGATAGAACCTTCTAGAATCTCGACGTGGAGCGTTCCGAATGGGTAGCAGTTGAAACTTCTTAATTTCGATTGGACGGATCATAATACTGATTTATTTGTTTCAGAAAACTATAAATATACGAACATTTTGTACATGACTTCACTTCCCATTTCACTGGAATAAAGTTTCCTGTTCCTCGTCTTCAGTCTTCTGATCTTGCGACTAGGAGGGTTCAAGGCGTTCAAGTGTTAAGATAGCTTTGCGGTTAGTCAAGATATCAAGTACGAGTTATAACAAAAATAAAAATTAATTGTTCACCTTGAATATAACCAGAAAAAGTGAAATAGTTTACAGATAAATAGCTCTCGTAGATAAGCAATCATCTTTAGGTGCTCGGCATTTCAGAAACACAGTCTAAGAAATGTCGACTTAAAAATTCCATTTACAGTTATCCACTTATAACTGATCAAGTGTCAAGCACAAATGTCTTCTATAGCTCACCATGCGTTGTCCGATATCGATAGAATCGCCAGCTAATTCAGTTGACAGAAGTAAATTTAAATGTATACACAGAGTCATATGTGAAAGTGTTTAAACTGGAGGTGATTAACTAGTCAACATTTTCATTCATTCCTATCAATCAGATTCAATTACCACATTCACTCAATCACTCATTCACTCACTCGCTCTCTCTCTCTCGTCAATTAGCCCACTCTCGTTAAGGTTAAGCACTCACACATAGGCTCTGTATTCATAGATTGTTCAACGAACTTGAAGATAGAGTTATAACAGTCATTGATAACTTTAAAGAAATACAATTCTGTTTGCCCTGATTATTCACAAAGTTATAACAGACGCGATGTTCATCTAGAATGTACACACATAGTCAACTACGAAAGTGTTTATACAGGAGGTGATTAACTAGTCAACATTTTCATTCATTCCTATCAATTAGATTCAATTACCGCATTCACACAATCACTCATTCACTCACTATCGCTCTCTCTCTCACTCTTGTCCATTAGCGCACTCTCGTTATCACCAACTTATTTATTCTTCTTCCTCTCGTCATCAACATCATCACTGCATCGTCATTGCATTGATTTATATCATTTTGACTTTCAAATTCAACTCTCAACTCGTTGGTGGGAGTGATAGAGGTGAACAGATGGAATTTGTGTTGTCGTTGATGTTCTTTATCTGTGCAATGTGTACATGATTTTATGTGACTTACTATGAAGTGTGTTTCAGTGTTTGTGTGTTGGTGAATAGTATGTGTGAGGATTATGTAATACATATTCCATGTGTAAATTGTGATGATGAATTGATGAGGATGCGAAATATGCGATTTGATATTTCGATGGGTGTATGGATGGGTGATGTTTTGTGTGAGTGTAGAAGGAGATGTGACAGATGGATGTTGGAATGGTGTTATTCGAAATCTGCATACTTGGAATTGAGTGACTGTGTTGATTGAATTTCATTGAATAATTCATGCGATAAATTCATAAACATTCATGTAAATCAGGTTGAAATGATCTCACATGAGAATTCACTGAATGTGATGAATGCCATTTTGTTTGTCTATCAGATTCCATTGAAATGTCAAGTAGAGTTTGAGATTTGATGAAGTGATTGGTGGTGGGAAACACCACTCGACAGCATTTGCTCAAGTTGGTAGATTCTAAACGAGATGTATGGTGTGATTGAATGTCTTGTCGATTCGTCAACTATTCATTTCATCTCACACTCCTTGTTACTATTATTATTTTATGTTATTGAAGTAACTTCTACTAATGGTGGTGGTGGTGGTGGTGTTCATCATGCAGTACCATAGAGGCATGGCAACTTGAGCCGATGTACACATGTGCCAGGTTCTATGTTGATTATACATGCATTCCATCTGATTGTGCCAGTGTATTTGTGTATATTTCATTTGGTGTATTTCATTGAGTTGTGGTTGTGACTGCATTACATATTGTGTGAGAGACTGGTGTTACAGAGTGACGATATTCCTGACAAAGGAGTTTAAAATTTAGTCTGCATTACTGAAGTGAGACATGTTCGTTGAAAGAAATCACGCGGAATGGGTTAGAATTATAGTAGGTAGGTGATCACATGTTCACATGTTCAGTGATTACTTCACTAACGAGTTCTTTACATGATCAATGTGAACACTGTGCAACACGTCGTGGCACGATTGAGTGGATGTTAATGTGAATACAGAAAAGGTAGAAAGTGAGAGGTGAATTGGATTTATGAAATTGGTAGTTGATTGATTTTGTGAATATCGTAAGATCGTTTTGATTTACATCGAATTTGATAAATATTGATGAATTTTTTGTGGTGGTGTTGGTGTTGGTGGTTTAACAGGGAGTAGTATGTGTGTTGATGTGGTGTGGTGTGGTGTGTTGTGGTGCTGTATGTGATATGAGGTTGATTGTGTTGTGTTGTATGGTGGCTGAATTGTTGCTGATTCAGTTTAATCCACCTCCCACCCCACCACACCTTACAACCCCCCTGATTATTATCCAACATTGAATATTAGTTAAACATTGAATGAAATTGAAGGATATTTTCATTCAATTAAAATAACATTCATTGTTTGAATGAAATTGGAGATAAATTGAAATCACTGGGATGATTGTCCTTCAAAACACCCCACTACCATCACAAACACCAACACCACCCACTGGAATCACACCACCCACTATCTCATCAACTATTCAGATAAAATCACTGTTGTTACACTGAATGATTCATGTGGAGTGTGTTGTTTGAATGAATTGGAATCACAGCACACCGACAGTCCATTACAAAGTAAACAATGTAGTGTGAGTGTGTGTAGTTAATTGAATCAACGTATTGCAGTGTACATGTTTGCATCACACGTCAACTGATCACTGTTTTGGTGTATGATAGTGTGTTCCACTTTGAATGAGGAAGTTGCCATATGTCCCTTTGAAACGCAGTGAATGGTGGTGGTAGTGGGGAGGGGTGAAGGGTAACTATCAATTGAACATTGGAGTCGAATGTAAAACTTTGAGAAGTGGATGGTTGAACACAAATTCTACGTAATGCCCGATAATGTTATTACTCACTTGAATAACACGACTGGATAACCAATCAATTGTGTTTTTGCTTATTAGATGTGCTCGAAACGTGAAGTCATTCAATAATCATGTGGTGTTCCATATCGATGTGGTATATATGAAATTGCATTTAATAGAATGTGGATTATTTTGATTTGTGCCAGGTGTTCATGCATCCGTATAGTGGCTTTCACTAACCATTGGCCTTTTTTTTACTGAATCAATCAATATTCAACTCGGTATGTGCAGAGACTGGTTGATGATGACGTCGCTGTCATCGAGATCACTGTGCATATGTAATATGCTGGGAACCTAAATATGATTGATTATCTTCGAGAGTTATTTATGTATTGACTAATTCATTATTGTTGATTATATTCATGGTGAACAATTAATTTCTATTATCATTTAATTCCCCTTCCTCCATCTTCCCATTTCACTCATCAATTGTTTGTCCTTTATTGGCTTACTGTGCAATTAGGGTTTTATGTATACATATAACGGAATGTGTGAAATATAATATGATTCTATCTGTTCGGTCTATCATCTTGTGTTCTTCTATCTCACCTTGAGACTGAGTGAGCATTGGGTGGATGTTCAGTAATCGATTAGGCACACCAAATTGGCGTTGAAATATGAACCATTCAGTTTACATCATTACAATATGTTCAATGCTTATTTCAGCATTGTTGTATAGCACACTTCATTTTCATATTGAATACACAATTTAATTCGTTTTCAATATATTTTTTTAAAATTATCAATGGACATTGACATGAAGAACAGCTGTTGTTAACTATTACGTTCTACAGGATAATTTACACCACTCTCATCTTCATGAGGCTTTGTTATGTGTATTGTTGTTTGGATACGGTTTATATTTTGTTGGATGATTTGGAAGTGATGGTTGTGTTGTGTTTTGTTGTGATGTGTATTGGATTGGGTTGGGTTGGGTTGTGTTTGGGTGTTGTAGACAGGATGAATGTAGTGTAGTTTACTTGAATTGATTTCAGGTTAAATGTGTTAATGTGTTTAATGGTATGGATTATCAACTAGATGAATATGAACAACAGCTGTTGACTAGAATACCTAATTTGTTACCATCATTGATTTTCAGTATATTGATTTAGAAGTTTACACTTAGTAACAGAAAATGCTTGTGGTTGAATTTCAACTGTCAAGTATATTGATTAGAGTACTTGTGAGAGAGAAGGTGATGCCTTATAACAAATGTGTATTCAGTCTGACTTCTTGTATCCGCTCCCTCATAAATCGATTAGTCTATCTTGATTACTAAATAATTTTCTGGTTGGATAAGTAAATCTCATTACTCCACACAAAATCTGATGGCAGTGATTGGCGCGTCGTTGATGTGACTCCACACTTTGACTATTTTATTGACACAATATTCAGATTACTCGATTTCTGCATATTTCCAGTGACTCCATACACGTTACACATACCAATAATGAGTGTAAGGTGAATTGAGTTGGTGGGTTAAGTGTAGATGTTTATGATGAATTATCATCTTATTCTCAGTCATAGTAACAATAGAAGATGGGAGAATATATGAAGATAACCAGTTGATGAAACGGAATAATGATGATTGTGATTAAAATTGTAAATTACATTAGGTGGACTTACGAGTGAATGACTGGATGGATGGATGATGGATGGATGGATGGATGGATGGATGGATGGATGGATGGATGGATGGATGGATGGATGGATGGATGGATGGATGGATGGATGGATGGATGGATGGATGGATGGATGGATGGATGGATGGATGGATGGATGGATGGATGGATGGATGGATGGATGGATGGATGGATGGATGGATGGATGGATGGATGGATGGATGGATGGATGGATGGATGGATGGATGGATGGATGGATGGATGGATGGATGGATGGATGGATGGATGGATGGATGGATGGATGGATGGATGGATGGATGGATGGATGGATGGATGGATGGATGGATGGATGGATGGATGGATGGATGGATGGATGGATGGATGGATGGATGGATGGATGGATGGATGGATGGATGGATGGATGGATGGATGGATGGATGGATGGATGGATGGATGGATGGATGGATGGATGGATGGATGGATGGATGGATGGATGGATGGATGGATGGATGGATGGATGGATGGATGGATGGATGGATGGATGGATGGATGGATGGATGGATGGATGGATGGATGGATGGATGGATGGATGGATGGATGGATGGATGGATGGATGGATGGATGGATGGATGGATGGATGGATGGATGGATGGATGGATGGATGGATGGATGGATGGATGGATGGATGGATGGATGGATGGATGGATGGATGGATGGATGGATGGATGGATGGATGGATGGATGGATGGATGGATGGATGGATGGATGGATGGATGGATGGATGGATGGATGGATGGATGGATGGATGGATGGATGGATGGATGGATGGATGGATGGATGGATGGATGGATGGATGGATGGATGGATGGATGGATGGATGGATGGATGGATGGATGGATGGATGGATGGATGGATGGATGGATGGATGGATGGATGGATGGATGGATGGATGGATGGATGGATGGATGGATGGATGGATGGATGGATGGATGGATGGATGGATGGATGGATGGATGGATGGATGGATGGATGGATGGATGGATGGATGGATGGATGGATGGATGGATGGATGGATGGATGGATGGATGGATGGATGGATGGATGGATGGATGGATGGATGGATGGATGGATGGATGGATGGATGGATGGATGGATGGATGGATGGATGGATGGATGGATGGATGGATGGATGGATGGATGGATGGATGGATGGATGGATGGATGGATGGATGGATGGATGGATGGATGGATGGATGGATGGATGGATGGATGGATGGATGGATGGATGGATGGATGGATGGATGGATGGATGGATGGATGGATGGATGGATGGATGGATGGATGGATGGATGGATGGATGGATGGATGGATGGATGGATGGATGGATGGATGGATGGATGGATGGATGGATGGATGGATGGATGGATGGATGGATGGATGGATGGATGGATGGATGGATGGATGGATGGATGGATGGATGGATGGATGGATGGATGGATGGATGGATGGATGGATGGATGGATGGATGGATGGATGCTTTCACTACTTCACTCACACTAGTGACTGTCAGTATTTACATTGGACAGATTGTTCACAGACATTCACATCGACGGATCTATACAAATTAAATTAGTTACTAATTATCTTTACAGTATGTACACAATTATTATGCTGATGTAATGATGAAGTGGTGATGTGTTGATAGTAGGAGTTAAGTTTGATTGATGTTGGTGGGTAAATGGGTGGGTGTTTTAGATGTTTGTTGGTTGGTTGGAGATAGAGCAGTTGAAGTGATTGTTATTTGATAAATGGTCGGATATTATGTTTCCCACACTCCCTGTGTGCATATATATATATATATATATATATATATATATATATATAATGTATGTGTGTGTACTTATGATACCGATTAGTCAATGTAATGAATGTACATGGAATTTGATAGAAGTAACCGAAAGTGTCCACTTCACCATCATCCTCCATCAGGACATTTTCATTCTCAATTACCCCTCTTTCGCTGTTCAGTGTGGAAATTTGACTTCATCATAACATACACGCAAAATCGTTCATCTCATTCAGTGGAATGAAATTAAGAAACATTTTTTCAATTGAGAATATCACAGTGGTTTTCGTGTATGTTGAGTGTGTATCGTGTGTGTATAAAGTGCAGAGAGTACTTCATAATACTTGATAATACTTTTAAATGTCTTATCAACACATGATACCGACAGTATAAATGGTTATGTCAACTTCATCAACGAGCTTCCATCAGTTGATAAGAATCCAACGATATTTCATATGAAGTCCAATGTCAAGTAGTTAAGTACTTGATACTCTGCGAGATGCAATTTCGTACATTTCAACTGCAAAATGCTGAAAGAATGTGAGAATTGCCAATAACCTGTAACATGTTAATGATGAAAGTGTAATGAGGTTTGATGCAATTTTATATGGTTTTGGCTTTCATTGTGATCATCAACACTTGAATGTGTGGAAGTAAGTCTGAGGAGTTCTTAGTTGGATGGAATGTATATTGTGAATTTTACAGAAGTCATATTTATGTATTGGTTAAATACCCTGATGAGCAGTCTGCATATAGAATCTTGTCACAATTAGATGACGACCAGTTATGTCAACATCGAATTTGTTGACTATTCATCAACAGTTGTTATATGAAGTTGAATTCTTCTCTGATCCAGTCTGCGTTTATTATGGCTTCTAGTATACTTTGTCTATGTAGTTTATGGTTTCCTGTTAAAAATCCTGTCAGCTTGCATTCATGGAGTTTCCTATTCATTCTACACTGAAATTTACCACCTGATGATGGTGGTGATGATGCTGTCAACTGATTTCATGTCGATAGTGTCAGTAATAATTAAAGTGTATGTAATTCAACATTCTTATTATTTACAATTGTGGGTGTTGTTGATATCACGAATTGGTCTGAATCAGGAAACCTCTAATCACCTGGAACCACTGAATTGCCATTTATTCATAGTATGAGACTCCTCAGCAATGCGCATTCACAACCCTATCTGGGGTCGAACCCAGGACTCTCAATCTCATTCAAAAGAATTAAGAATTGGACCACAATGAATATTATCCAATGTGATGCACCAACTAACGACGACACCGAATAGGACATGATCAGTTTTACGATAGACTGAGTGATCTATATGACGGGGGGACCTAGAATTCGAAGTTGGATTGGACAACACCGGATATGTGGAAATTATGGGATGACAGAGACTTAGAGAAAGAAATGAGAATGATGAAAGATTTACAAATCTTTGAGCCTCTAACAAAATGGTTATACTTGTAACAATATTCCCCAATAAGGCTACATCTTACTCACCGGATCATACTATAAAGAATTAAATCGATCATATATGCATCAATTAAATAATCAGAAGATCAACGGAAGATGTGGGAACAAGGAGAGGAGCTGACATAGCTTAAGACCACCACCTGGTAGTGATGGAACTCTTACGACGGATGATGGTGAAAATCGTGCATGTAGGATAGCTGACAAATGCATTTCCAGTGAGGACAGGAGTCAGACAAGGATGCAAACTCTCTTCCGTTCTCTTCCTTCTAGTGGTTGACTGGATCCTGAAGACCTCTAAATCTGGAGAGAAACACGAAATTCACTGAAGAAGTAGAATGCGACTCGATGATTTGGAATTCGCGGATGATCTAGCACTTCTATCACGTACACACCAACAAATGCAAGTGAAGATAACCAACGTAGCAGCGACCTTAGCATCAGTAGGCCTGAACAAACATTGGGGAAAGATCAAGGTCTTCAAATATGATACAGTAACCACCAAAACAACTGAACTTGATAGCGAAACACTAGAAAAAGTAGATACTGTCATGTACTTGGGGAGTATTACCGATGAATAAGGAGGATCCGACGAAAATATGAAGGGAAGGATTGGAAAAGCGAGGGCAGTATTACCACAGTTGAAGAACAGATGGGACTCAAAACAACTGTCAACCAACCTCAAAATCAGACTCTTCAATTCGAGCGTGAAGACAGTTCTAATGCATGGAGCTGAAACGTGGAGAACAAATGCAAACATCATCAGACGGGTACACATATTTATAAACAACTGCCTATGCAGCAAACTGAATATTTGTTGGCCGGAAACCATCAGCAACACTCTACCATGGAAGAAAAAAAACCAATTTCCAGCCGAAGAGGAAATTAGGAAAATACGTTAGAAATGGTTAGGACATACATTGCGGAAATATTTAGACTATATCACGAGGCAAGCATTAACATGGAATCCTGTTGAAACAAAAGGTGGAAGGCCAAGGAATACACTGCATCGGTAATTGGGAGCAGATAGCAAAGAGATGAACAGAAACGGGAAACAGCTGGAAAGGACAGCTCAGGACAGAGTTCAATGGCGAACACTGTTGAGCGGCCTATGCTCCTCCGTGAGGGTTGACGGGGGTAAGTAAGTAACTCTCAGATCCCATCATCTGAACATCGCCACACATGCACACACATACAATCACGGTGATGTCCACACGAGCATTCCAACCAAACGTGCACTGATAAAATTAAAGGATTCAATTAACCGGAAATCGATTCATTCTGTTGTCTGTTGCCTTTATCATTTTATTTTATCAATAACAGAGAGACGGATGGATGGATGGAGAGAGAGAGGGAGTAAACGGAAGTATCATTCAACCTGTACATTTATTATTATCCTGCCTCCTTCCCTCTCATCTCCCTGTCACAAACACAATCACAATCTATAGAATAGATGCGTGTAGTACGTGTAATGCCAATCACATTGGTAATATACAATCAAGTACAGAAATTCATTGTTTTGACTGATAATAGATGCATAACGGAAGATGATTTGTTTTGCATGGCTTTCATGTTGATTGTATTGTTGATCGGTGAAATGAATTTGAGTGTGAATAGAGATGATAAACTGAAGCGTGCATATCATAATTGGTGTGGTGTTGGTGGTAATGGTGGTGGTGGTGGGGTAATCGATTTAACGGAGATTAGCATTTGGTCGGCGGTAATTCACTCCTCTCCATTTCATTAAAATATAAATGAGCACATAATATCAGTGAGTAGATGTGATGACAACTACGGATAGCAATATGAATAAGATTGACTTGAAGAAGTGTGGATTGAGGGACTAGAAATAATGCCGATGAAATTGTAGAATCATAACATTGAATTGACATGCCGAAAATAGTGCGAGTTCGATCAGTCACATACTCGTATGTCAGTTAACAGGTAAACAAGTCGAATGGTTGGGCATGGGGGAGCAGTAAACCACTGCATGTGACTGATAAGAACTGTGATGTCAACTATTCGAAATCAAGATTACCGTAACAATTAAACGGATGACTTGTGAAATTATGAGTTCGACTGAATCTACCACAAGCGAACACAGTTGAATAACAACGGATACTTGATAAATGATCGATCCAGTTAGGAGAGTTGTAAATATCGACAGGTGAGTGTTCCTGTTATTCCAGAGAGTTGTATTATAATGATAGTGGTGAGTGTTCCGAACGTGTGATGTTCAATTTCTTGATATAATTTATATATCGCTTATCAAGTATATTCATCATTCAGGTCCATATGTCACTCTAGTTGTCCACTGGTTTTATCAAGCGAAACTTCTACTGTGTCGACAAATTCGGAGATGCATCATGTCTGTTGTTGATTGGAAAATGTGTCACCGTTTTGGTTGATGACTGTCAATCACTGAATCTTAAGAGTGCCGTATTTCAGCTGAAAGTAGCTTGATATTCAGTGATAGATGATGTATATTTCCATCGAAATTCAGATTACTACGGTCTTATTCCTTTCAAATCACTCCAGTCACAAACATTTTCACCTACTTCAGGATTGCACAGTAACGAAATCAAGTGTTGGAATTCACTTTATCCGAAACCGTTCGAAGAATGGATATTGTTCTGGAAATGATAAGTAATTGCATGGACTCGATGTTTTCATCAACATGAGAGACGTTTTTCGGAATAGAGTGCTGTGGAGTTTGTAAGTGGATCACATAAACTTCTTCATGATCACTACATGATTCAATGTGATGCTTTCACCAATCAGTGTCTTCATTGCACAAAAATATCCGTGATGATTATCTTATGCTACCATGTTAATTGTCAATAGTGCCATTCACATGTATATGGTTCAATATCATAGTCACATCTCACTATTCACTTACCCATCACCCTCACCTTACTCCACCTCAATTAGTTCGCCTAATTTACTGAATCGATCAACAATACCATTCAGTTATTTAGTATACCAGTTTGGAGAATTTGTCAGTTGGAGTCCAGGCACGAATGAATCAATTTCATGTGACAACTTCCATGATTAATTGTAACATTGCGTGATCATTATTCAACCTTCCAATTAATATCTGAAGTGAAATAATCGATGCATGGAATGTTGATTCGATATACAATTGAGTTTGAGGATTGAGAATGTTAGCTATTTCGTCATTTGAAGCCGATGATGAAAGATGTCGTAGAGGATGAGGAGACGAATTGTACACATTGCAGTTATGTGAGTTGTGATTGATTTATCATTGAAGTCAACATGAATTTATTGTGGTTTAGATGAATGTTTCAGTTTATCAGTATGGAGTATATGGAGATTGATTAATTGGGAGTATGATATTGTTGGTTGATCTATTGTGGTTGATGAGGAGTTGTAAGCGAGGAATAATTGAGTAGGTAGTTTATATTGACAGAGAAATCTTCCAAATTGTCGATTTAGATTACAACGGGGAATCGAACATAAGACGATGAGATTATGAGTTAAACATGCAGGCTTTATACCACTAAATTAGCATCTAACGTTTTTTTGATTAGGATTTCCAGTGGAATGAGTATAAGACAGAACTGTGACATACATGTTTACTAATTAGTGAATTATCCTCTAATGAAATTCCTTGCTAGTAGACACATGATAACTAGTATAATAATCTGTCTGTACATCACATAGACAACATTCATATCATCGATGTCACACCACAGAAACCCAAATTCGTTACTCCACAATTGATTCACTATGTGTTGAATAAACTCGTATATCTGGATCCGGAATATTTACTTCAAACAAGGAATGGAGTTCAAGAATGTTTATATCAGTTTGTCAATTTGTCATTTGAATAAGCACACTGATCACATACATGGTGATCACATACGTCGTTGCAGTTGTATGAGACCATCCTTGTGTACTTGGATTCATTTATGAATACAAATGAAAATATACACCAATTTTCAATTCGACTAATGTTGACTGATAACAATTATGTTATGTATCTGTTCACCTTCAATTTGTTGCTTAGAACGAATTCGATTATGATGGAATAATCATTCTGTATTTACAGGTAATCGATGCTTACATGAGTAGTCTGGAATTTTGGATAGACACTTATTACCCAACTAGAAATAAAACATCCATATTAATTTTTAATTGTTTCTATGTGTATAAAGCAGGACTGTCATGTTTGTAACGAAATTGATTTGCCTGTGAGTGATAAAGTGAATGAATGCGTGTTAGTTGAAGACTGTCACCTGGGTAGCACGAATATGATTCTACACATGAATAGCTGGAGACATATGAATTGATAAATCGACAATAATGCAGTATATTCGTCTGATCTACATTCGTTACACCGATATCAATTCACTGCCACATCAACCTGAATTGCTCTACACATCTCTGGTGTTCTCTTTCATGGAAACTCATTTAACTTTCTCTGATATTAAGAGGATATTTTGACATGATTTGTCATGTAAGCAGTACGATCTGAGTTGATGAATATTCTGTGAAATGACTATTCAAGTGATGATAAAAATAAAAATCAATCTGGATTTGTAATGTGAAATGTTAATTAACTCTATGTGCTTCTTTCATCGACTATCGAATTATGACGATGCATATGTGTGTGTTAGTGTGAAGTGTTGGATGAATTAATGGATGGATGGACGGATGGATAGAATGATAGAAAGATACCTGTTGCTTATGCACCGTACAATATGACTGAATACAGTCGAGCAAGTGATATGCAATTTAAACTTAAACATGCACACATAATAATATTCGAGATTGTTTGTTTATCAAAATATTTCAGCAAAGTGAACAAAACTGTTTCATCATTTAGCTGTTTGTTGAAACTGATTCAATTAAAAGAGTCTACAGTATTATGGGCAGTTTATGGTGAATGGTGAACACACTAATTATTCCTTACACCCCCAAACCATCCACACCTCTCATTATTTATTGATTCCATTTCTAATTAACATCACCTACTGTAGTTGATTAAAATGCATCGATCGACGTGATTTAATTAAGGAAGATGTGGTAAAGGAGAAGGAACTGCTGATAACAATGATGAAGATACAATAGAGTGGTGTTGAAGCGATTGTTGAAATATTCACTACAATCGGTATTTGATAAGAGAAGTGCATCATCTGTGGATTTGTGTTGGCCTAGTTACATGTTCCTCAATTACGGCATTATTCATAGTCAATTAATGCAATCAGAGTGTACAGAGAAGACAATGGATTGTTGGAAACGATGAAATGATGATGACAACTGTGAATATTCAAAATGACACCATTCATTAGGCTTCGCTCAATGAATATTGCTGTATTAGAAATAAAATTCACTGTTCAATTGTCCATAGAATTGAACTCGATAGTTGTAGATGCTTTGTGGATTCATTCGTTCGCACAATGAAATACAATAACATTGACGTGCACAGAGAATCGAATCGCTTTACACTACTATACTATATCAGGAAGTATTGACAAATTGTGTGCATGACTGCATTACGAGTAGTATGTACATTCACTCGACGAAATTTCTTAAGAGATAAAACTGGACAAATGAAGCTGAAGTTGACAGCAAGATATTTGCATTCAGTGTGATTGAGTGTTGGATGCACTACATTAACCTGTATAACTTGTAGGACATTACTGTTGCAATTGTCTAATCTGTGAAGACTAAGATGGCCGAAAACACTGTCACTTTAAATAATTGTGTGGATGTGAATAGGCTATTAATTGTTGTGTGTAATTGATTGTTGAGAGGATGATAGTGATGAACAGGTGAAGATGGTAATATGTAAAATCACAAGTGGGTGAAGGAAGAGAATTTGAGTCAAGATCAGGAATCAGCACAACAGCTGTTGAGTTAAAAGCCTGAAGTTCAATGCATTATAGTTTCGCGGGAGTGTACATTTGCACTAGTATACGTGAGCGGAAATCTGTATGATAAAATGGGTGTCTTGGTCATTTGGTGTTGTTGAAATGGTTTGATGGTTTGAATGCATATGCGTTACGTTGAAATATCAACTTCTCAACATCAATGGATCATTCAATGCTTGTTACCTTTCATGAGGCATTGGCTGCCGACCAGAATTCATCAACCAACAATTTCATGAGATCACCTTACCACTTCTTACCAAGTGATGTTTATTCTTTTCATATTTGCCACCACTCCCCATATCAATGTGTTCTTCCATTTTCATCTTTTTCTTTGTCATTCGGGACTCCAATTTGATGCTTGTCTTGTGATGCAGTTTGGTCATGATTTTCTTAACCTGAGTTATCCATCGTTCCCCATCTATTTCTTCGTCGCATACATATCGATTTCTTTGTCCTCTACCACAGAAGTTTGGTGCTGATAATGTCTGGCCAACAAATGCGAAGTATCTTGTGCAAATAGCTGTTTATAAATGCTTGAATCATGTGAATGATGCTCTTCGTAGTTCACCATACAAGTTTCAGCTGTATACAATAGAATTATTTTGATGTTAGTATTGATAAATCTGACTTTGAACAACTCCACATAACTGGTACATTTTGATAGAGATTGGAGATCAACCAACGGAATAGATTATGTTGTACCAATAGTCAACAGCAACTTCTTGTCTAATCAGTCACTCTCATCTCTACACTCATCATTGAATGAAGCCGTCATTATAATTATCGGAGTTAGTCAACATTCACTTAATGACGACGTTGTTTCATTCTAACCATAATGATGAATGTTGGAAGAATCCAAATTGAAGCTGATAATAACTGTAAGTTGAGAGAAAGAATATCTTCATCTTTGTTTGGTCTACTCAACGCCCAATCGATACTATCATAACAGTTACTCCGTTCTATCCACCCCCCCCACCACCACTACTTCACTCTATCGTATGACCTTACTCATTCATTATCGATACATTCAATAGTCGATTGATTGATTGCTTGATTGATTGTTTGATGAAATGGATGATTCATGTTACACTGAATGGATTTCCTATTTCCAATCAACAAATCTTTGATGATTTCTTCATCTGATAAACAGTTTCATTTATTCAATTGTTTATTCAATTGTTCATTCTATTTCACTTTGTTATTCATTGAGTTGAATGGTAGATTAGTTGGAGGTGATGGAGGTCAATTAATTAGTCGACCTGACTTACTCATTGTTTATTCTCAGTTGTATGCGTCTGTGTGTGCCTGTAAGTATGTGTGAGTATGGGTTGGTGAATATATTGTACATGCTCCTTATCAGTTCTATTGGATTGTTGTATTTTGAAAGTAAGTGAATGGAATTGGTGTTAAACAACGATTTGAATGTGTACAACGTTGTGGTAGTGGAGGTGCAGTATATTTCGCCAGTGATTCATGTGCATAGAAATGAAGATGGTGAATAGTTGTGGAACAGTGAATAAACATTATCGATGATGGTATCGGTTAACTTCTCGGATTATTGACAATGAAGGTTGTCATTCATTTGAAGTTAAATAAGTATGTGCTGTCTGAGGAAGAATGTGATGTCCGACTAGCACTTTATAATACTCATATCATATCTAAAAAAAGAAGACGACCCAAGAACACATTGCGTCGGGAATTTAAGACAGACATGAAGAGAATAAGGAGCACTTGGGAAGCGCCGAATAGGAAAGCCCAGGACAGAGTTGGCTGGAGAACGCAGGTCGAAAACTTATGCTCTACATGGGGTAATAGGCATTGATAGATTGATTGACTACATTTGATACTATTATTGTTAATACTTCAACGCCTAGTGGCAGTATTGCTAATGCTACAACTAATAAATTACGTGTACATGTATACAACAACAACAACAACAACAACAATTACTACTACTACTACTACTACTACTAATAATAATAATAATAATAATAATAATAATAATAATAATAATAATACGATCAGTAATTTGACTCCAACTATTGCTTTCATAAATTGATGCATATAATCGAAGTCTGCAAATTGATATAATCATATAGAGTTATCAGAATACAGAAGTGCATTACATGATTAACAGCTTTTCATAATGTATCACTAATCTCGGTTTATGTTCTGTCGGCAAACTGCTGTCAACATTCTTCTTATTCACTCTACTTCTGTATCATTTTAGCATGGAAATACCTATTGTATGTTTTGTTCAGTTTATGTTGAGGATAGAAATATGGAATGTGAAGTGAATTTCAATTCACTTGCAAACATGACGTTTGTCTTTTTCTGGCGACAAAATGTGAAAACTGTTAATTCCTGTTAACGGAAATCTTAGTCGATATGCTCGGCCTTTCCACTGAAATTGTAAAATGTGTGGGATTTAATAATGCATATTATCCTTCTCTTTGGTGTTAAATGATCACTCAGTAAGGAATATAAAGATCCAGTTGACAAAACAACTGAGATACTGACTGTGTGGAAGGAAACTGGACACCTGATATCTTCGTCAACTGAAACGGTTAATGATATTCGAATGATTGATATTCACGGTAGTGATACTGCCCACATACATAAATGTTGTGGTGATGAATGATCCGTACACTCAACCGCTATTCTTCTTCTAAATCACATTAACTTGAACATTTTAATTTAATGTGATGTAGTTGCTGTCGTTGCATTTCATGCCAGTATCAATCATTATCAATCGTAATGGCATCCTAACAAAACTGATTTAGTTGTATTTTAATTGGATTCGAAGTTGAAGAATGTATTTAGATCAACAGTCTAGTGGTCCATTTCAGGGTAAATGTAGATTGCATTTCATTGAATAATTTCCACTTCATTATGAATCTGTGATGTGTGAATAGAAAACCTTTGTAATTAACTAGGCTGAATGCAAAGTAATAGTAATACCCATCTTCTATCATCTGTCGAATTCGCTTCGTCAAAGTGACCAACATAATACTTACTCTCCATCGTACTCAGTTCTCACTTTCAATTACATCACTAAAGTTAGGCCTTAACACTTGATCATCTTTGAAAATACTATCGTTATTCACTGTTTATTTCTTTACATTTCAACTAAGTCACATGAAGTAAATGGCAACATTTAGTCAAAACATTCAACCCATTTACTCACATTGGATCATTTCATAATGAAGTGTATTTCAATCTCTTCAACACAGTTACGTTTCACTATATCAGATTTGTTCTTCGACGGGTTTTAGAATCTCACTCCGCTCCATAGAACTAATATGAACTCATTATGTTAATCACCATATTTGTCAATATAAAGGAAGTATTACGATTACAAATCGAGAAATTGAATCAATCTGAAGTTGTATGCATTGTGTTAGATGTACTGAATGAATGATACTTTCAATGATTCTGTCATTCTCTCAGAAATATCGTCTCGTTTCATTACTTACCTTCATCATACAGAACGAATCACGTGTCATCATTCCCCAGCTTCGTTTAGTTGTCATACTTCAATTGTTTACTCATTCTTTTTGGATTAACATGCTAAATATGCTTGGCACAAGCGCTAATTAATCTACAAGTTACTTTAACACGTAAGAATGTTTTGTTTCATTCATCACCTTAACAACGCATGAATATTGTTGACTTCTTCTAGTTTCGTTAAAATCGAAATGATCATGTTACATTATTATTGTGAAGAAGGGATTAATCAAGTTGATAACGTGAATCAAACATCATTAGACTTGTTCAACTTTCAATGTGACTTCAATTAATTAACATGTACACGAATAGGTGTGTGTGTGTGTGTGAGTGTGAGTATGAGTATGAGTATGGTGTGTAGGCACGTGTATATCAATCAACGAAATTAACGGAGCAAACATGAAAGATGATGATAAGTGAAACTGGTAAATTTTAATTCGAACTAATTAGAATTCAACGGTGCACATTTCTACTTCATTGAATGTAATGTATCTGGACACTTACTTTACATATGCAACCAAAATGGCATAGAAAATTGTCAGTGATGTGATCACCATTTCATCTGTGTCCACATGAATGGTGTAACTGTGAAACCACCATTCTGTGCAGTGTTGACTGAATTCTTTCTAGCAACAACTACATTAATAAATAAACTGAGACATGAAAATTGTTTTGTTTACTTCGAAACAACACTCATTATGAGATATTGTAATGAAAGTGTATTGTGAATAGAGCGATTGAGATGACAACATCTTCGTTTAGATACTTGAACTTCTGATTACATGAATTTACCCTGTAGGTATGATATGAGCCCTGTCTGTCGATTAGCATTAGAAGGTGTAAGTGACATCAAGATAAGTTTAACAGAACCCCAACTACACTCCAGAGTATGTAATTAGACTGAGTACTCTCATGAGAATTTCTAGTCATGCAAACTCTGAAGTCACTGTAATCTCCTGTATCAATTACTATTCTTAAATTGGTGTTGTAGATCAGCACAATGTGTAATACGCTCTCCATTCCCGAATATTCTACAAAAATTGGAAGAAATGACTGACTGGAATTCTCCATGACTGTACATTCATTTCACTTACTTTTAATACAATTCCACATTCATCATATCAACATGTTTTTTTCTAAAATATCTTCTTTAACATGAATTGTATCATCGCATCGATTATCTCACACGAAGAGTTGATCGGTCATATTCAGTAAGGACATGATCACGTTTATTCAATGGGTGTTTCGTCATACAACTCCGATTCATCAACAAGTCAAATGGATTAGTCCTGAATAAGAAACATTTTAACAAGTTAACAACTTAATCGAACGGATTTTAATGGTTGATGAAGTTGATAGGAGAATATTAGAGGTAAAAGAAAAACACTCTTTAACTAACTACTAATTATTACACTTGTGAAGTCGTTATGCAGAAGAGAAAGCAAAGATGAACATGTCTATCTTGTTACATCAAACACTCTAGATAAGTTTAAATCTTCTTATTAGTTAATTCTCATCAACTACTACATGACTGCATTTAATCTGTCTAGGAGCTAGTTACTAACATATAATTAACCGGTGATTAATTGTGTTTGAATGAGCTAACGTTTTCAGAAAAATACACTAATGTAACCAAGCAACAACTTTAGTAGTATATTTTGGAATCAATTATACAGTCCACATCAATCTACAGGTTGATGAAGTTCCCATACAGAGTGAAGTAGACACATTATCAAGGGCACTCTTAAGTGATGAACGATCAACAGGATCCAGCACATCTTACTAACAGAAAATCAAGATTCTATGTTTGCGAAGATGAAAATTAAACAGTGTAGTACACAATGATTCTGCTAATGTGTTGTAAGTAATCATTTTTCACCAAGGAGAAGATAGAAAAACAAGGATTATAGAACAGTAACATAAATATAATAGGAGGGTTAGGTTAGAGCTTATTTAAATATCACTTAGAGGGTGGTTTATACTACAAGCATTTTATAATGTCAGAAGAAATTGAGGTTTAGTAGTCATACTGAGTAATGATAATATGTTTCTAATTCCTACGAGTAATACTTCTCTGACATGACTTATCTACAAAGTGAACTGTCAGTTTGAACAATAATTTATTTAATATCCTGTAGTAGAAATTAAATTCAAGTTGTCGACTAAACAGAATGTCTAGTCCCAGTTCAGTGGATGTGGTTTTGTATGTTAGACTACAGTCACTCTCAAGGATATTAAGCATAAAGTAAAGATAAATAGGTTCCGGCATAGGTTTGTGCTTAATCCAGACATCAGTGGGAATAAAAATGCTGGATCATTTTAGTGCTCGAATACATAGATTGTATGGCATAGTATGAAAATTGTAGTTATGAAACTTCCTTAGTATGTAAACTGGAAGTCAGTGTGACCTAGATGTTTTCACAGTAACCTTCTTAGTAAATCCCGGAATGAAACCCTGACAATTTGCTACCGTTTATAAAGAGTTCAAAATTTAATCATATATCAGCATGACATAAGTCATCTCACTTAAAACTTCTATGCTCAAATCTTCATTCCGAGAACCATATGACCACGTAGTTGATTTTAACATGAAGCAATGGACAACTATTACGCCATACTATGCGACATCTCAACAAAGTCTGCGCACTTCAGTCTTCTCTCGTCATGAAAAGGTAGTTTTCAATGATAATCGAATCCCATTAATCAGCGAAAAACGATCAAATATCACATTAGTCAATACACAGAGATCAGTCAATTTAATGTAATGTAGTTCTATATGGAGGATTTGTCACAAACTTAATAATAAAGTGTTCTACAGATTAACCACAAAATCTTCCATTTAAAAGGTAGATTTACCTAGCACGTAACTTGGGATTTAAATGAGATGGTTTCGGGTTGACTTTTATTGAATTCTACTGTTTGTATTCATCACATAACGAACTTCGTAGAGCATAACTTGAAACTAGGAAGCACTTAACAACTATTTCATCATAGTGTTGGACTTGTTAGTAGGTAACACCCATGATTCGTATAACCTAAAACCATAACATCTTGTAGTGAATGCTTAACCATAAGCTTCTAATAGTAGAATCATCACCGCAGGCAACCTGTGATATAACGAAACGACAATTAACAATGTTTACAAAACAAAGTTAAATACCATTCTATACAAAACTGCCTCAAGTGAAGTAGAATAATTAGCGCATAAGTTATAGTAAGAAATCGTAACTAGTGAAGTTGAGACATGTCGACAGCTGGACACTTATCATCCATTGCATTCACTGATTATCAGGCAAAACTAAAAACTGATTAAATCAGGAATATTTTGAGTTCAATATGCCCTGATGAAATCACGTTCTTACGCTTCCGATGAGCCCTATACAAGAACAAAATAACTATCCAATCCTCCATGTTTCTTAATGATACCCAACTGTATTGTATCTGTGACAAATACAAACAACAAAATTAGCTTCACATCTATTACTATGTAAAAACCTAATGTGAAAATTTTTCTCTTCATTCATATTCTCATTGTTTTTACTGTAAACATTCTAGTAGAATAAGGTGGGGTGTGTGTGTGCATGTGTGCGCGTGTGCGTATGTGTGTGTAGAAAGGAGAACTGGGGGGGGGGCGGCGGCGGAATGTCTCTCTGATTAAAACCAGCGGAAAAATTTTCACACTAAATATTTATAGAATTATTATTACTATTATTAGTAGTAGTATCAATGAAGTAAATAGAGAAAAACGTGAATTAACAGCTGTTCAAATATTTCGACTTTATCACACCCTCATCAATAATACACAGTGGATAAGCATAAGTGAAAGAGATAATATGAGTATTATATATTTCATCATTTTTTTTTATTTATTCTACTACTTATAGTTATTCAGTAGATATTTCTTAAAAGATATACAAATGCTTTTTGTATCTGTGTATAAACTAATTATAGCATAGTACGGTACGTTTTTAGTTCATAATTAATATGAATAGCAAAAATTTCTCAAATGTATCACTAATATCATTTCATTCAATAGAAGTAGTTGAAATAGAACAGCTGTTGAATAGATGAAAAAAAAAGAAAAGTAGTAAGTAGTAAAGAAGTGAAGAAATGAAGAAGACTTTAGAATGTTCTCGAATGAAGTAAAAGAAGTATATACAACTAATGTTTGATAAAATATGCCTATTCCTATCTACAACAAAGAAGTAATAGTCTTATTATGATTAAATACTACTGAAATATTCTATAAACTTTAGGATAAACTTGTATATTCCCGTTGATTTGTAATAGACTGAAGTTGGTCAGTCATTGTTGCTATGTGTACATCCTGAGCTGATTGCCTCGATAAAGCGATATTACACAAATTATATATTTAGGTTGGATTGTGACTGGCAAGCAGAATCCAGGACGCGCGTTTTGTCCTATTTGGGACTCATCGGCTGGATTCCACTTGCCAGTCAAAATCCAACTCATATAATACTTGTGAAAAATTCACTATATCGAGGTAATCCGCTCAGGATGCACACATATCAACAATGACTGACCAGCTTCAGTCTATAACAAATCAACGGGAATATACAAGTTTATCCTAATACCAATGTGCACGTTTCACAAGTGTGACTGTCTGGACTCAGTAATCTAGTGGTGAACGCGGTGGCGTTCGACGCGAAACCGACTGAGTTCGAATCTCAGTGTGAACATCAACATTGGGATGGAGGTACATCCAACCGATGAGTCCCAAATAGGATGAAACGCGCGTCCTGAGTTCTACTTGCCAGTCACAATCCAACTTATATAATTCTATAAAATTTGTTTGTTAATTTAATTAAATTAAATAAGATCATTGAAATGTACTGAATTCCAGAATTTATATCACTTGAATATCAGTGTTTTAAGTTGAAGAGTCTTATGGAAAGGACGAAACTTACAAATCATAATCAAACTTTATTCAATGCTGTAAACTAACATTTTATAATGGTCTCTACATGAAATCAACATATGGAAGCAGTGACTAATCAACTGAAGTATCTTAGTGGATAGTACTGCTGTATTTATAAAATAAGAATATACAGATTCAATGCCAATATAAATACTGAAATTTCGCACAAGTTTCCAGCTGATAAGTCATAAAAAAGATACATACAGTTAAAACACACTAAGTACCTGATGTGTTTCATTAAAGAATTCAAGGTTTATAAAACTTTATAAAGATTGAGAACTGATCGATGATAGTACGGGGTTTATGTCAGACCACTAAACAGGGGTGAAAAACTACCAGAACTGTGTCTTAGTAGACTAACTCATTTATTCTGGTCGTGTATAATGCAAACATTACATTTTTATTATTGTTACATTTCTCTTACCCTATCCTCCCGTTTAGTATATCTGCTGTTATTATATTGTCTCTTACTATGGACTACAGATAACTGGTTGTGTACAAGTTACTCCCATTCACTGCCATAATCTCTTCTGTTTTGTATTAATGTAAAATCCCTAATCGGTTTGCTATGTGGTTTGATTTTGTTTATATATAAAGGCATGATTGATATACAATACGATTGATTCGGGTTGGATTGGATTGTGTCTGTTTGGCTGATAAATCAATGTTTCCTCTATTCCGGCTTTGGGGACTGGTAGTCGCGATGTAGACGTGTCCGTATACTGATTGTCAATTATCAAGGGCATTGTGCATTAATTTTCAATACATAACTTACGCGAAATGGTGATTTTGGTGGTTGTCAATAGGCAACTTTGCTCAACCGAAGTCTAATGCTGTTTCTTACTTGTTGGTTAGGTTAACCAACATTTTTAAGGGAACGATAGATTTGGTTTTAAGTCACTCAGTTCCTTAGTCTGCAAACAGTACTACTAAGCTATTCGCGTAGTGACTTACAGCCAGTGAATGCAAAACTGGGTGATTAGGGATCGAATCCACAGAGGAGCATCATCTCTCTCGAGATTGCAGGTACCGCTTGATGAACAGTATAAAATATAACGAAACCCAGAATGAGAGTTTTGCGGTGGCTAACACCCCCGGAAACAAAATTTCATCAACTAATTAGTACCAGTGGTGTAGCAAGATTACATCTGAGAAGATTGAAGCTGATTAGGACTAAATAAGAATCATATTTGTAATTACTCAGTAATCAGTCAATGTATATCACTACAAAAGTTTGGAAAAGAGTGCAAGACTGAGTATGAAGAGACCAAAATTATTCATAGAGGGATTCGATCCATAGAAAGGGAAGATTCACAGCCTGGTATATGTACATACATTTAAATTGTGACAATCTGATCATCAGAAATGCATTATGGTTAGCAAAATAATGGCAACTGTTAATTAGTTAACAAAACGTTTTATCTTTTAAACCCTCTCCCTTCTTTCCAATCTACCTTTCTACGTTCAATCTACTTGTACTACAGTAGCTAGGAATTCTCAGTCATCCTTCCGTTCATTGACAGGATCAGTGCTCTGAAAGTAAACGTAGTTTTCATCAAAAATATGATTTCAGGCTTCAGAATTTATTACTTTTGTATTTTTGTTTATCTAGTATGTTGAATTACGATGCATTGAGACTACAGATAAAACTCGATGGATGAAATGAAAAAGTCACTTTGTTATGGTACATCGACTCGCTAAATGAGTGGAAAAATGACTAGTATATCGAAAGTATTGAATACTGACAGTGATGAGGATAATTTCATCGTGATATAGCTTCAGTGACAATATTTCTTAATTGCTTAGGTAACTATTATATCGACTTACTTCTAATTAGCATCACAATGCAACTTGATGGATAATAATCGATCAGCACTATAATGAAGTTAATGAACATCAAATTGGTCACAAATCGGTCATCAACCAATATATACATCTCAGTCCTGAATCGGTCAGTCACAGCCTTGAATAATACAGTGGTGAGGATCATAGACTATGAAACTGGGTGACCCTGAATCGAATCCACAGAGGAGCATATATTCCTCGAATGATTACAGGTACGCCTTACTTACGAGTACTAAATAGCAGGAAGCCTAGGTTTAGAGTTTCCTATAGACTAACCTAGCAAACCACGTTCCGTCGTTACATACTGCTAATAATGCTCAATCACTTTAAACTAGTGGTCACATTACAAGTCGGTTGATAGAATTCGATTAATGCTGTAAAGGAGTTGATGGACATCAAAATGGTCACAACATAATAGTCGACTAATGTATCCCAATTTACTTACTGATTATTTGCTAAGGATATAAAACTCAGCAGAATTAATGTACATAAATATTCGGTTATTATGACTTTAACCTCAGCTTAAGGCTTCATTTACTCAATATCAAACAGACGTTTATGCACACACACATTGTCAGATGTATTTTGAATGTATTCCAACATAAGTCTTCTGGAAAGCTGTTAATGTTCACTATGTATTTTGTATCTTAGCATTAACAGTTACTGATTACTTTATCCAGTAGGTAAGTGTATCAGGTTTGAGGGAAATTTCCATCCAGAATTTCGTTTCAAAGCCAACCTCTTACAGTGTTGGTGTTTTTCATTCGGAAACATGGATCATCCTTCATTAAGAATATTCTTATTGGTAAGTTGTGATTAACTCGCAATTCTTGAAATGAAATCTTTATTATACAGAAGGAAGAAACTATGTTTACAGGGAGATGACCAACAATGCAGTATACACCATACTTATCCAAACATGCAACGAAACAGTCAGAGGTAATAAACGCACCATAATCTACAAGAAATGACAGGAAATGTGTAGAGTAATAAATCTAAAGTGAGTAAACACCATTATTTGTTATGGAGGGAGGACAAATTAACTTCAGTTGACTTTCTAACAGTTTAGTTACTAGATAAAAAGTGATATTATGGTATAATTGTGTTCACATATTACTGTTATCACTACTACTCACATGATTATTATTATTGTTATAACGACTTAAACTGTGACTACACTACGACTACTGTTACGACTGCTATCAGGATTAAAACAACGATGTTACTACTACTACTACTACTACTACTACTACTACTACTACTACTACTACTACTACTACTAATACTAATACTACTACTAGTACCTTGAATACTACCACTCATATTACTACTGATAAAAATGTAACGACAGTGACTACTAGTAATACTATAACAACTTGTAAGACTGTAATTACAACTACGACAACGACTCGTACTACAACAAGTATAACATCAGTAATAACGACTATCATTGCTACATGTACAGGCACAGAACTGTGATGTAAAAAATTATTTCAGTATGATTAGAATGTATTTAGATCTTCCTGTTGATTTTCACCATGGACTGAAATTGATCAGTCTCTGTTGCTATCTGCACATTCTAAGTGGATTGTTTCGATATAACGATAGTTCACAAGTATTGCTTGAGTTAGATTATGACTGGAAAGCGGAATCCAGGATACGCGTCAAGTTCAATTTGGGATTCGTCTTCTGGATGTACCTGCATCTTAATGTTGATGTTCACATTGGGATTTGGACTAAGTTCGTTTCGTGTATAACGCCACCGCATTCACCGTTAAACTAATGAGTCCAGTTATTTACACTTGTGCAACAGGCGTGTAAGTACAATTTGAATGCATTTGGATCTTTCAGTTGATTTATTATGGACTGGAACTAATCAGTTTCTGTTGTCATATGTACATTCTGAGTAAAGTGCCACATCCAAATGCATTCGAATTATACTTTCATTTCCGTATTTCAATACATTACATTTTAACAATGATGAAGTATATAGAGAAATGCATTAACGAATAAACCATAGACAACACTAAATCAATGAATGCCTGTTACGCCAAGTAGAGCATAGACCGCCCACCTGCATTCTCCAACCAACTCTGTCCAGGGCTTTCCTTTTTAGCTCATCCAAGGTGCTGTTCATTCTCTTCATGTCTGTTTTCAATCCTCGACGCAATGTGTTCCTGGATCTTCCTCTGTTTCTTTGGCCTTTTGGATTCCAAGTTAATGCTTATCTTGTGATACAGTTTAATGGTTTCCTCAATGTGTGTCCAATCCACCCCAGCATCTTTTCCTTAATTCTTCCTCGGCTGGAAGTTGATTAGTTCTCTGACATAGAAGGTTGTTGTTGATGGTATCTGGCCAACGAATCCGAAGAACCTTGTGCAGATACTTGTTTATAATTACGTGAATCTTTTGAAAAAAGCTTTTCGTAGTTCTCCAAGTTTCAGCTCCATACAACATAACTGACTGTCTTCACATTTGTATTGAAAATTTTGACTTTAATAATGACCGAAAGTTGGTTTGAGTTCCAGATGTTTTTCAGTTGTAGAAATGCTGCCCTTGCCTTACCAATCCGCGCCTTCACATCCGAGTCAGACGCTCTTTGTTTCTCGATGATGCTGCCCAAATATGTAAAGGTCTCAACGTCTTCCAGAATTTCTCCGTCAAGTCGAGTGTAATTGGGTTAGTGTTTGTTGTTTTGTATCTGAGGATCTTTCTTTTCCGTTTGTGTATGTTAAGCCCTACTGCTGCTGAGGCTGATGCTATGTTGTTGGTCTTCATCTGCATTTGATGATGTGTGTGAGAAAGAAGAGCTAGGTCATCTGCAAAGTCCAAGTCATCTAGTTGCGTCGATGTTTGTCCATTGTATTCCCAGAGTGTCGTGAGATGTTGCAGTCTTCATGATCCAGTCGATGACCAGTAGGAAGAGGAAGGGCGAGAGTAAGCAGCCTTGTCTGACACTGGTCTTCACTTCGAATGAATCTGTGAGCTGACCTCCATGAACGATCTTACAATGTAGTTGGTCGTAAGAATTTCGTATGATGTTGACTATCTTCTCGGGTACGCCATAATGTCGTAGAAGGCTCCATAATATCCTCCTATCCACGCTGTCGAATGACTTTTCATAGTCGATGAAGTTGATGTAAAGTGGTGAATTCCATTCAATTGATTGTTCAACAATTAACCGTAGAGTAGCGATTTGGTCAGTACACGGCCAGTCTTTACGGAATCCAGCCTGTTGATATCGAAAGACAACACTAAGGTAGAGATAAAATACACTTTCAAGAAAATAAACAACAAAAAGAAAAATTTTTTTTAAAAAAAAAACGAAAAAATCAATAAAGATAAAATAAATTTTTGCAAGTGAATAACTTCAAGTAAATAAACACTGTAGAGATGTAACACTGAAATGCATCAAATAACTTTAGTCACCTTTTTTGTTTTCTTCATTTTATTTCTTTATATCCCCTATAGACAATTGATTACATAATGTACCGTAATCAATGCATTCTGTTATTTTCTTTTTTTTTTAACTTTAATATAAACACATAAATTACATTTATAGAGATAAAATTCTATCATGGTAGAAGGTGAAAAACACCGCTACCACTACCACCACTACCAGCAGCAACAACAACAACAATAAGAAAACAAACGAACGTAACCATAATCGCAATGATGATAATAATAATCATCATGAAGAAGAAGAAGAAGAAGAGGAAGTGTTTAGTTAGTTTTATAATAACAAAATAATAATAAAATGAACTATTGAAGTAAATTGAACGAAGGTGAATGATTGAATCAATGTTCAATATGGATAAAATTATTATTTTTAAATAGGCATACAGATCATATTCCCATATGATTTAAATGCAAAATGATATAAAATATGAAATATGCTTAATAATGATGAATAGTCTAATATACATTTTACTTATAGGATATTACATTGAATAACTTGATAGTTATTAGTTAGTTGAAATTAAACAAAAGAATCATTGAAAACTGTACTGTCTGTATGTGTTACCTTCAATGTTGATGAATGTGAGCATTAAGGAAGATATAAAAATGAAAGAAAGAATTCAATGTAGTTTAGTCTTAGTTAGTTACAAGTATCTAACTGGCATCTAACAACAGACCCATCATTTTGATTAGTATAATAGTTAAAATACTAGAGAGTATAGTCTTTGATGAAATAATAATTGACGAAGAATCACAAAACTTGCTGATTCCAAAGCAAAATGGGATGGAGGACTGCGTAGAAGCTACTGATAAAGAACTGTCTATGGTTGTAGTATTTAATGATTTCAGCAAAACATTCGATAAAGTGTCTAATGTTGGCATTATATGGGAACTATCAAACTTCAGGATAATAGGATCAATTTAGATTTGGATAAAGAACTTGCTATGCGAGGGGAGAGAGAGTTAACGGATCATTGTCTGATTAAAAGTCTGTATTAATCGAAGTCCTCCAAGGTACCATCTTGGCCCCTTTCTTATTTTTTGGTTTGCATTAATGAACTGTCACGTCAACTGAATTCATCGGCTTAAATGTCGCTATATATGGCGATAAATTGGAGCTGGCTGTTTTCGTGGAAGTGATTAACCATCATGCTTTCAGTCATTCATCAGTAAATGAACCTCTACTTTATACAGATATTCACAGATTGTAACAACCATTGATTTCACAACAACAAAGGCATGATGCAGACTAAGTTTAAAGGTCTACAATTAAGGTTGTTTAAGTTATACAATACTTGCGTCATTCAGTAATGAGTAGCTGATATCCAGTTGAGATGTAGACTAAATACATTAGTAAATAAACTGTTAGAAAATGCCAGTATGTTAAGTATAAGTAAGCAGTGGGGAGAGGAAGTGGGATGAATAAAATAGTCTACATTAGTACAGTATACCTACATGCGATAAGAAAATAGCCAGGCAGGCAGATTATATTCAGTAATCATAATTTGAATGTATTAGTAAGTGCTAGTTAACACGATACCCTGTATGATCCATGTTGTGTCCGTTGATTTCGGTGTATCCACTATATTTACAGATGTTAATACTTTCAACAGAATTCAAAACAGTTAACATAGATACTGTGCCTTCTATTTTCACTAAACCTATACTTAAGAAATAGATATTTCCCTGTAGGAGCAACTGAGTCTTCATTGGCAGTAATGAAAATTCCATTTTGATTATAACGCAATAATAGAAGTATCATGTAGTATTGCACTCAACTTATTAAAGAAGATTGTTTACCATGATACCTGATGACTCTGTGTTCGATTTTCTTGAAGGAATCGAGTATGTTCACTACTGAAGCTTCTTAATTTTAGATGGTATTCAATCAAGCTCAATTTATGATGGATACAAACAATGGAAATGATAATGATAAATACAAAAATTGATTAGAACCGTTACATTAATTTTATGTCATCAATCGATGTCACTGACTAAGTCAACAAGGAGGTTGGTAGAAATCTAGATAACATTAATGTTAATGTTTTAAACTACTAGACATTCATTAAAATCTCGTTAGGTGGAGAAGGTTGACTACTAACAAATGTCAATTTTTGTTAAACCTTATGTTGAGAATACTTTCAGCCAACTACTATTAACCATGTGGTATTTCACTAGTTAAGTAGATGTACTTGAAATCACCATGATATCAAACTTATTCATCGGTAACATTAATTTATACATGTATTCAATGTACATCTTTCAACTGATAATACTAATCTACACTGGTACGCATATATCTAAACAAAACCAAAACGACACCATTTGTAGAATACGTTAAATTCATTATATTTCGTTGCATTCGTTCGCATCAGCTACATTTTACAGGCCATCAACTTTCGATAATTTCTGAAATGCGTCTTTTAAATAAGATTAGGCTATTTGGAGGATGAAGTCACATGGAAATTAAATTGAGAGTATTTTTAAACAAACAATAAATTATACCGTCCTATTGATGATGTAGATTTGGGAAGCCTATGAGGACGCGGCTTCCGTTAGCGTATTTGTACTGAGTTTAGAATGAACAAGATCAGTTGCTTACTGTCAGTTAGACTGTATTACATAGAAAATAAATTGATGACATGATATAAACTCCACAATAAAATTCATGGTAATTCATAACAGAGTTAATATCAAAATTTCTGTTGGACGATGGTTCAGTGGTGCATAGAGTTAAGTGTTCGACGTGAAATGGGACGGCCTTGGGTTTTGGTTTTTGGTGGGGTTGATGGTGTACATTGTCACGGAACAGTTGAATACTACGACGAAATGGCTAGCCAGTATTTTCTGATTTTCAAAGGTACCTAACCAAGATCCATCTGTCATGAATGCAAACAACTAAACTCAATGTCTACCTCCAAGAAACCATCTAAATTTATTAACTATATTCTAATTCCTAAAAGAAAACAAGCAAACAATGGAGCATTCCTAAGGTATATTCATGAGAAGGTTACCTAGGATGAACAATATTTTTATTTTCATTAAATCTATTTAATGAACTACAAATATTGCCTAGTAAAGTTGCTGTAGAACAGAGCTAGAAAGTTATGCTGTTTTTTAAAAAATATACTGCAAACATTCCACAAGTTTCTCCTACGGATGAATAACAAGCTCTCAACTGATGCATACATATACAAAAAGAGAATGTTGTTAAAATTGTCATAAATAGCGTTGTAGAAAGGCGACGGATCTATTGGACTCAACGTCCTACTTACGTAAGAAATACAAACTGAAAGTAAAAATTAAAAACTCAAATTTCCACAAATGAATTACCAAAGTAATAAGTTTATAAAATAAAATCTGGGAATCTAGAATTCTCAACAAATAACAGCTAACAGAAATACTTGTTAAGGTTGCCTGAAGTTAGTTTTATGTCCTCATTTTGTAGAATGGTACAATTATGAACTTGTCAGCATTATATCACTGCAACATTACGATCATTATAGAAATCTCTTCAGTTTTACTACTTACGTTACTTACTTACTGCCCGTTACTCCTCGCTGAGGAGCATAGGCCGCTCACCAGTGTTCTCCATTTAACTATGTCCTGAGCAATCCTTTCCAGTTGTTTCCAGTTGCTGCTCATCCTTTTAATGTCTGCTTCCAATTCTCGACGCAGCGTGTTCTTTGGCCTTCCTCTTTTCCGTTTCCCAGCAGGATTCCATGTCAATGCTTGTCTTGTGATGCAGCCTGATGGTTTGCGTAGTGTATGTCCTATCCATTTCCACCGTCTTTTCCTAATTTCCTCTACGGCTGGAAGTTGGTTTGTCCTCTCCCATAGTAAGTTGTTGCTGATGGTTTCCGGCCAACGGACATTCAGTATCTTGCGTAGGCAGTTGTTTATAAATACTTGTATCCGTCTGAGGATGTTTGCAGTGATTCTCCAGGTTTCAGCTCCATACAGCAGGACTGTCTTCACGTTCGAATTGAAGAGTCTGACTTTGAGGTTAGTTGATATTTGTTTTGAGTTCCAGATGTTTTTCAACTGCAGGAATGCTGCCCTTGCCTTGCCAACCCTTGTCTTTACATCTGCATCAGACCCTCCTTTTTCATCGATGATGCTCCCCAGATATGTGAAGGTATCCACCTCTTCCAGAGTTTCCCCATCAAGTTGAATTGGGTTGGTGCTCCCTGTGTTGTATTTGAGAATCTTGCTCTTACCCTTATGTATGTTCAACCCTACTGCTGCTGAAGTTGTTGCTACACTGATTGTCTTCGCTTGCATTTGTTGGTGTGTATGTGCTAGGAGAGCTAGATCATCTGCGAAGTCCAAATCATCGAGTTGCATCCTACTTGTCCATTGAATCCCGTACATTCCCTCAGATGTGTAGGTCTTCATGATCCAGTCAACCACTAGGAGGAAGTGAAAAGGTAAGAGCAGACAAACTTGTCTGACTCCGGTCCTCACTGGGAATGCATTTGTCAGTTGTCCTCCATGGACAATTTTGTACTGTGTTCCGTCGTAAGAGTTCCGGATGATGTTGACGAGTTTCTCTGGTACGCCGTAGTGTCGAAGAGGTTTCCATAGTGTTCTCATATCTACACTATCAAACGCCTTCTCATAATCAATGAAGTTGATGTACAGGGGCGAGTTCCATTCAATTGATTGTTCAATGACGATCCGTAGTGTTGCGATTTGGTCCGTGCACGACCGATCCTTACAAAAACCAGCTTGTTGATCTCGAAGTTGAGCTTCCACTGAATCTTTCATTCTGTTCAACAATACTCTGTTAAAAATTTTCCCTGGTGTCGACAGTATCGTGATCCCTCTGTAGTTGTCACATTTGCTCAAATCTCCTTTCTTTGGTATCTTGATAAGGTGTCCTTGTTTCCAGTCTGCCAGCACTTGTTCTTCCTCCCAGATCTTTTTGAATAAAACGTGGAGTATCGATGCTGTTAGGTCGATATCTGACTTGAGTACTTCAGCTGGTATATTGTCAGGTCCTGCCGCTTTTGCACTTCTGATTTGTCTGATGGCCATCTTGATTTCTTCCATCGTTGGTGGAGTGACATATATCGGGAGATCTGTAGGTGCTGCTTCGATGTCCGGTGGGTTCAGTGGAGCTGGCCTATTTAGAAGTTCCTCAAAGTGTTCTACCCACCTATTCTTTTGTTCTTGAATCTCAGTGAGTGTCTTGCCTTTTTTATTCTTGACCGGTCGCTCTGGTTTACCATGTTTATCTGCCAGTTTCTTCGTTGTGTCGTATAGCTGTTTCATATTTCCTTCTCTTGCAGCCTTCTCCGCTGTCGTTGCAAGGCCTTCGATGTATTTCCGTTTGTCAGCTCTAATGCTCTTCTTTACTTGCTTATTTGCTTCTGAGTATTCAGCTTGAGCCTTTATTTTCTCTGCTCTTGTTCGGCTGTTGCTGATTTCTATCTTCTTGTTCCTCCTTTGCTGAATTTTGCTCAATGTCTCAGTGGAGATCCATTCCTTATAATGGTGCTTCTTGCGGCCTAGAACCTCCTGACATGTTGACGTTAGTGCTTCTTTGATTTCTTTCCAGTTGTCCTCCATAGTGGTTTCTTCTTTCGGCAGATCTTGTAAGGCTTGGAACCTGTTGTTGAGAGATATTTTGAATTCGTTGAGTTTGTCAGTGTCTCGGAGAAAGCCTGTATTGAACCATTGTACTGCTGACACTCCAGTTGTCCACTGCTTCTTTAGCTTCAGTTTTATTTTAGAAACCACCAAGTGGTGGTCTGAAGCTATGTCAGCTCCTCTCCTTGTTCGCACATCTTCCATTGATCTTCTAAATTTTTTATTGATACATATATAGTCGATTTGATTCTCAGTAGTATGATCCGGTGAGACCCATGTAGCCTTGTGTATGCGTTTGTGGGCGAATATTGTACCACCTATAACCAATTTGTTGAAGGCACATAGGTTTGTAAATCTTTCACCATTGTCATTTTTGTCTCCCAGTCCTTGTCGTCCCATGATTTCTTCGTATCCAGTGTTGTCCATTCCGACTTTGGCGTTTAGGTCCCCCATCAAGATTGTCAGATCCTTTTCTCGACACTTTGCTATAATTGATTGCAGTCTATCGTGAAACTGATCTTTGTCTTCGTCGTTGCCGTCATTGGTTGGTGCATAGCATTGGATAATATTCATTGTAATCCCTTTCTTCATTGTTTTGAAAGATGCTTTGATGATCCTGGGTCCATTTGGTTCCCATCCCACCAGTGCATTACGTGCCTCCTTGGACAGCATCAGAGCAACTCCTTGAGTGTGGGGAGCATTTTCCTCTTCGTGGCCGGAGTAGAGTAGCGTCTCTCCCGAAGCTAATGTTTTCTGTCCAGCTTGAGTCCAATGAGTTTCGCTGATCCTGAGTATTGTCAAGTTGTATCTCTTCATTTCTGCAGCTATTTGATTTTTCTTCCCGCTCTCCCACATTGTTCGAACATTCCATGTACCTATAAAAATATTTGCTCTGGTTGTTAGAAGGGGGGGCATCGGCCTCATGTCTTCCGAAGAATTTCGGCTTTCATCATGAGGCGTCATATATCCTTCCACTCCCAGGGGAGAGTCTAAATGGTTTATCTTGTTTAATCTGGTTTGCGTTTTTTTTTAGCAAGTTTGGGTTTTTACGGGATGGGGTGGTGCTAGCCCCATGCCCAACCCTCCTCCTTTACCCGGGCTTGGGACCGGCTGTAACCCTAGGAGGGCTACAGGCGGAGTTTCAGTTTTACTACAAATAAATAAATTGAAGTTAAACAAAGATAAGATCTAGTAAAGTATGAGTAGCTGTCAATCAGTATGTAATCATCCCAGTTCATCAAAGAGTTAGTAGCTACTCGACTAAGTAGATAATAATCAGAATGTATTTGGATCTGAAATTGATCAGTGATTGTTGCATCTTTAGAGGATTGCCTCGAAATAGCGATAGTTCACAAGTATTGTTTGGGTTGAATTTTGTGACTGACAACCGGAATTCATCACGCACGTTTGATACTATTTTAGACTCATCAGTTGTAGGAACATTCATCCCAATATTGATATCCACACCAGAACTCGAATTCAGTCTATTTTGTACCAAACACCACTGCGTTCACAAATGAGCTACTTAGTCCGGTCTTCAAAAATGGTTGATTTTGATTAAAATCTGACATACTGTATTAATTTCTTTAAAAAATTTTACATGTTTTAATAAAAAAGCTTCGTGATGATCACACACTGTATCTATAATTTTAAGTTTATTTGCCAAGGCAATTACGCAAGACCAACTTACATTCGGATGCAGGTACATCCAACCGATGAGTCCCAAATAGGTCAAAATGTGCGTCCTGGATTCCACTTTCCAGTCACAATCTAACTTAAATATAACTTGTGCACACTTAAGTTGAATCGTGACAGACAAGCAGAGTCTAGGACGCGCGTTTCGTCCTTTTTAGCACTCATCGGCTGGGTGTACGTGCATCCCAATGTTGATGTTCACACTGGGACTTGAACTCAGTCCGCTTCGTGTAATAACGCTATATCGAGGCAGTTCGCTCAGGATGCACATATAGAAACAGAAGCTGACCAGTTTCAGTCCATTGCAAATCAAAGGGAATATACAAACTTATCCTAATTACACAACTTGTGTACTATAGCTATATCGAGGCAGTCCGCTCAGGATGCACATATGGCAACAGAAGCTGACCAACTTCAGTTTACTACAAATAAACAGGAAAATACAAGCTCATCATAATTATAGGTAAAAGAATTTTCGAGTAAACGGTTCACAGAAACTTATAATTAGTGCCTCTACGAAACATCGCATTAACGCCCAACACACGACTATTACTTTGGCATTCTTTGAAGTAATTAATAAACAATTAGACTCAAATTTATTAACATTCACCAAAAACATGTTGCTGCCTGGGAAAAACAAACCAATGAGATGAATGTTATGACTCCGACCTAACAGATTTTAAAATGATATTTGTTTACTATAATTCTTGAGTAACCAATGCCTTCCCAAGAGGTGTGGATAGAAAGCATAAGCACCAATGAATGAAAGTTAAGACTGTATCATTTACTGTGTAAAATCAACAACATTTATGTATCACATATTGAACTAATTAGGTACAGGAAATACAAAATACAATAAAGGCTGAATTAGTAGAGTTGTGTACATGGCTAGGGATAATATAATAACAATAAGGTAAGAAATCATATGATGATAGTTAATAAATCTGAAGGAAGCTATTAACTTGAACAAGACAAATATTATAGTAAAGGTCTCAATATGACGAAGAAAAGACTTAATGGGTTGTGAGTTCTGGGACTTATACTTAATAACTCTGCCTGATTGTAACAGTTACTGTCCAATCTTCGAAAATTTAGTTGCATCTTCTACACATGGTGATGATTGGGATAATATTGTACATGTATTTACTTCTAAATAATTTCATTTCGTAAGTAAGTTAAATTGAATTGTTAGTTTGTAACTTTGATTTAACAACATTACAGATTGTAAGTGACAGTTGGTAAGAACTGAACGAAATGAACTGAATCGTCATATTTATTCTATCTCTCTTCAAGTCAATTATGATAACTAAATATATGAAGTATCATCATCTAGTATTGTTTGAGTCGGATTGTGACTGGCAAATGGAGTCCTGAATGCGCGTTTCGTCCTATTTGGGACCCATCATCTGGATGTACCTACATCCCAATGTTGATATTCACAAAGGGACTCAGACACATTTTATTTCATGCCAAACGTCACCGAATTCACCACTAGTCTATGATAAATCAAAAAGACGATCCAAATACATACTGATTATATCATCAACTAGAATGGTATAAGAATATAACGTTTAAACATGTAGTACATTATGTTTCACTGTTACCATGTTATTTTACGGACAATCTACAGATGAATTTAATGCATATATTGAACCACTAAAAGTCAACAACATTCATCCCAATGATTATTCTTTTATTCTACAATATTATTTCACCTTGTATGTTTGTTTTCTCTATATCAGTTCCTCTTTACAAGTACTGTCTTCGCTGTTATAGTTGTTGGCTGTTATTGTTATTGTTGCTTTTGTCGTCATTGTCGTTGTTTAATGATTCATTTGATTATGATTCAATGATTATTAAATCAATCTGCAATCATTGATTCAATGCATTTACTTATTCAGTGTAATGTTGTTATCATTATGTATAATAATTATTTCAGTAGATAAATAAGTAGTATATTCATATTGAATAATAAATAAACAAAATATTGCCTGAATATGTATTGTTTATTGAAACCTTTCATAATAATAACTTATTTTTATATAAATAATTTAATTTACCCGAAAGAAAACAAGCTAATACGCCAATGTGAACAATAACAAGCTAATCAGTTTCATTGAATTACATTTAAACAACATAAAAATCTGTACACTGTCGCTTCCTAATTCTGATGAATGTAGTATGTGACTAATAAACGCATTTGCTCTAACTCAATAAACAAATTGGCATTGTCTTCTACTTGATGATGACGTTCTCTTTCTTTCTACCTCTGGGAAAGTAAGTCACCCGGTATGCTGCCTACACAAACACGCTTACCGTCTTTCTGGTTTACATTACGTCGAATGCAGATGCTATGAGTTATATAGTTGTATTCTGGAAGAATTATTTCAGTGGTCTTAATATGACCTTACGATACTGATACATCCAACTGACAAATCTTAAAATAGGACGAAGTACGCGGCTTTGATTCCAGTGATAGCTGTAATTCGACTTTATGCCACAGTTTCAAAGCGGTCTAAAGATTGTAAACAAGAAAACCTGCTTCATCTAAGTTTCGTTAACTAATACTTCTTGGTTATTGTCTTTCATAATCAGCTACTGGATTATTTAGGCAGTAATAGATCATTTCAGAGGAATGAGTCGTTTATATTTATTTGTCAGCTAGTAGACATCAGTATTACATCATTCATTAGGCCAATAACAGAATGCAAATGCCTTATATTCTTTTACCCACCAGTTAACCTTGGATCTATTTATCTATCAATCTATTTTCTGACAGTTAACAAAAACATTTGGAGTCAACAGTTAGACAGGCAAGAGTTTGAATAAATGTAAAATTATTTCAAGCAGTGTTATGATGTTGCTGACTATGTAAAAACATAACTTGGTAAACTAACCTAAATACTGTGGACAATGTTCACCGAGTAGGTGGACTATACACGATGAGTTTATCCCAATCAATTGGCAAGTCGTAGCGAGTTGCAATAACTATTGCCTTTGAATAAAAAGGCACAATAATGTTCTGTGACTCCTCTGGACGAACTATATATTGGTTAATTCAGCTACTCTTGAGAACAGGGAGTTGGGGCATTATAACAAGCACATAGAAGCAGTTAGTGTAAATCATTTATTCTTTGAGTTATTTGTAAATAAGAGACGAGGTGTAAGCATGTTTTAAGATGGAATTGCATTTTCAGTTTGTTTTATACGAAGAGGCCTTAACCTTTGTGATTACCATTGTAATAGTAAATTCTTTGAGCTTCTAAGTCGTAGAGTACAAGTAGTTTCATCTACCCACTGATAGCTATCTAGTTTTAGAAATTTGTCAGCTGATTGTTTCATATTGATTTTCTGTAAACATATGTTTGTGATGTCCCATTAGGTTAACTTTTCAACAGAATTCCGTAAAGGCTACTAACATTAGAAGGTAAATTCCAGAGTTCTAATTAAAAGGCGTACCAAATGCTGTTCAACCACATTGTACATTAGGTAGTTGCTTATCGTTGGTAGTAGATGAGGTCACTCAGTAATCTAACCATTGATTGCTTACAGAAAAACCTTAGGGTCATGAAATCAACCACCTAAGAAATTGAGAAGATGGATTGCAGATGAGTCTCATACTAAAACAAAAACAACTTTTCAATGCAAATACCTGGTTTCTAATTGTTATCAATGATTTATTCTTTATGAGACGTAAATTGTAGGCTAATTACCAGATGACCTTGATTTTCCTGATGATGCTGAGTTTTACTCCGCTTCGTTGATTGTCACCACCCCTCCCCTCCTTCACCATCCGTTATGGCATAGAAAAAACTGTTGAAATACCGAACACTAATGTAGTGCCTAGTTGATCAGTGCACGTCTGCCTTATACCAACTTAGTTCCAAGCCGGAGGTAGGAGAATTCATGATGATAGACCATCCATCCAGAATAGTATTCTATTGCAAACATCCTTTTACACATACACAAAACCAAACCATACAGTCAACCACATAGTGAATGTGAACTGGAGTAACTTAGGCATAATGAATTAACCTTACTTCATAATGAGAAATGATTGACAAATAGTTAATGTGGCAAATGAGAGGATAAGGCAGTGTGTGTGTGTGTGTGTGTGTGTGCGGGGGGTGGCTGTAATATCATTCTAGTCTAAATCTAATTCAACAAGCCTCTTCATAACATTCTATTACAACCATTTCTCAATAGCTATGAATTTCACTTTCATTAGTAAAATAACTAACTAGACAAACATGATGTTGGTCACTATTCAGTGATTAATTAATGTATTCTCAAGGGTGTTAAACATTTTCCTTATTCTGAAGACATCATACATTTGCCATTTTTAATTGCTTTGTTCTTTTCTTAAAGAAAATACAAAAAAATATTTGTTTATCAAGAAGTGTTAGATGAAAAGTATGAAAAACTTCTTTGCATTATCTTGGTTGTCTGAAACGAATAAGTCATAAGTTTCTATCCAATTAAATTTGAAATAAGAAGACTCTTACACTTATTCATTCGTTTATTCACCTGTTACCCTTCGTGAAGCCGAGGCCACTGACTAACATTTTTTAACAAACTGTGTACTGGGCTCTTCTTATCAGTTCTTTCTAAATGCTCTTTTATGTCTTCCTCTAAGTCCTGAAGCAGTGTGTTTTTAAGGTCTTCCTTTTTTCTTTTGGTCTTTAGGATTCTAAGTTAAAGTTTGTCTAGTGTTGCAGTTTGATGATTACCTCAATATGTGTCCTACTAACCTTCATCATCTCCTGCTGATTTCTTCCTAAGTTTGAAGTTGGTTTGTTCTCCTCCACAGAACGTTGTTTCTGATTGTGTGCGTGCAGTGAGTCTGAAGTATCTTTCGCAAACATATGTTCATAAATACTTGTATTTTTTATAATACCTTTGTAGTTCTCGACGCAAGTATTAGATCCATACAACAGAATTGTCTTGACGTTTGTATTGAAAATTGTGACTTCGATGTTGGCTGACAGCTGGTTTGAGTTCCAGATGCTCCACAACTGTAGAAATGCTGCAGCTGCCAATTCATGTATCCACATATGTGTGAGATCCCCCCCTGTTTGCTAGTGATGCTGCTGCCCAGGCATGTAAAAGTATCTACGTCTTTCAAAACTAATCAGTCAGGTGTAATTGTTTTGGTGCTCGTTGCGTTGTATCTAAAAATCTTAGTTTTCCCATGTGTATGTTGACGTTTACTGCTGGGTGCAGAAGCTGAAGTTACACTGTCTCCACCTGCAATTCTTGTTTCGTGTGAGACAGAAGATCTATGTTGGTCATCTGTTATGTCCAGCTTGTTTAGCTGCATCCAAGTAGTTCTCTGAGTTCAGCACATATCCTCAGATGTTAAGCTTTACATAATCCGACAATAGCCTGAAGACTAGGTAAATGGTAGAGTAAGCAGCTGTGTCTGACACTGTATCTACTTGGAACAAATCCATGGGTTATTCTTTATGAGCTATTTTGCAGTGTAGTCCGTTGTAAGAATTCCATATGATATCAGGTACACCCAAACATCAAAGAAAGCTCCATAGTCTTCTCTTGTCCGCGCCATGATTTCTCATAGTCAAGGAAGTTTGTATGAAGTGGGGAGTTCCTTCCAACAAGATCAGTATGGTCATGAGTTAGTCGATACGTGGTCGATCTTTACAATGCCTAGCCTGCCTTAAATTGAAGTCGGGTGTTTGGCGAAACTTTTATTTAGTTCAACAACACCAGATTAAAAACTTTTCCTTATAATGGTAGGGATCTATACTTCAGGTACATATTGAATTCACCTAACTGGCTGCTTTAATTATCAAGCTTTCATTTTACTTTTAGATATCACCATTAGTGTATAGCTCAAGGAGGAGAGAATATGTTGATTAGTTCGTATGTACGAAGTCGATCTGTTTTAATGACTTTGTTTCCTACTGGTTATCGTTACATATTTCATATTCATTTTCATGTGTCGCTTTTTTTCCAATTGATATTTACATCGTTTAACTATCGTTCATAGGTTCATAAATGATTTTTATATGTTCACTTCTAACTGACTGAAATATCAGAGTTCTGAAAACGCCCTTCATTTCTAAAAGTTTCGTTCTTTTAGAGACTCGATATTTTAACTAAATTAAGAATTTCGAAAAGTATCATCTAAAAGACACAAGTATTTATAAACAGCTGTCTGCGTAAGATACTTCGAATTCTTTGGTCAGATATCATCAACAATAACCTTCTGTGGTGAAAAAGAAACTAACCAATACCCAACTGAGGAAGACATTATGAACATACACTGGGGCGGGGGGGGTGGATAAGACACATATTGAAGAAATCATCAAACTGTGTCACTAGACGAGCTCTAACTTGAAATCCTGAAGGTTAAAGTGGAAGAGAGAAACCAAAGAATACATTACTTTGAGAATTGGAGAGAGACATGACGAGAATGAATGGTACTTAGGAAGAGCTGGAAAGGAAAGGCCAAGACAGACTTGGTTGGATAATGATGGTCAACGGCCTATGCTCCACGTGTGGTAACAGATATCGATTGATTGATCATTTAAAATTACGAAAACAAAGTAACTGACCACATTGTATTGGGATTACATGAAAGGTAGCTAGTAACTTCAGTATTGTTTCTGTCCAACAGATGATCGCAATATAATGAATATGTCACTCTTGTAAACAACATGATTTATACAGAGTTGATACCTAATTTCCAGTGAATACAAAAATAAAAACTCTATCACTTATAACTAGTCATGTGATAGACTTCAAGGAGTTATCAACAATCACATTTGTCAACTGACAAACTGTTGATTCGCCTCATTACGTAAGATCTATTAACAGTACGATTATCATTCATTAAGCATGAAGATGAAATCATTCAAGCACCCTCACACACATATATACACACGTATTTACCCATACCTCTAAAACAAACCTTTTAGTGTGATGTAATCGATAATCAATTATTGTAGAAGTATATCACTAACGACATTCAGCTTAAAAACAATCAGTTGCTATGTAGTTCTAAAGTTTCATTAATTAACTATTGAAATCTAATTACAATTTGAATCAATTTATGCAACTGACATTTAATAAAACCGCGTCATCGTTATTTTTTTTATTTTCTAAACAAAAAAACAAGTTCAAAATACAAAATTTCATTCTTCTATGGACATCTATTGATTTGTAGCATATTCCCATCTCATATTCACCACAACTAATGAATATTCATAACAGAAATAACATTGAATCGATTGGTACTTCTTCCTTTTTTTTCTTTTCTTAAGGAAAATCAAGATCGATTATGTAATCAGAAAGAGAATAATTAATTAAGTAAACAGAATAAACCAAACTGGTGTTTTTGACAGTTTCAAATATTACACTGATCAACTACTGTATGCAGCTTAATCCCACATGAAATTAGTCGAGACCTAGATAGTACAATGTTGACAGTTGTAGGCTGCATGTGTGTATAATCGGTAAAGAATTTGGCATATGTGTGTATCGGTCTAAGTTGCCAATCTCAAAAGTACAGTAAGATTAACAGCATATTAGTGGAAGTAAAAGTTACTTCAATGATAATAGTAACGAAAACTAAGTACAGCGAAAACATGAATATGGTTCAGGGAGATAGAATTGGTGTGTAGTAAAAGAGTTATAAAATAATTTTTAGATTACGGTTTAAGGGAGGACATTGAGTGAATACACCACTATGACCGATTCAAAATCATGTTATCCAAAGTTTCCCACCACTGGTTACACCACTCACGAAGTTTCTAACTAAGTAGTCTGCATCTACTGGCACGACTCAAACCAGAAATCAGTGACCTCGTGAATTGATACTGGATAATCCAGAATTAAATCTGATGGTAAAAAGGAGTTCCCTGGAAAATTCATAGTATAATTTACCGACAAGTGTTAAATAGTACGAAACGTAGGTTAAGATTTATTTGTTGACTACTCCTAAAACAACGTTTATGTTAATTATAATGTCATAAAATGCTATTTATGTAAACATTAATGTAGAACATGAGATGTTTAAAGTGGTTTGTTATTAATCTCAACTGGTTATCATTAAAAGTCATGAGACGTTGAACAAGTACTTCGTCGTAGAAAAAACTCTTCAAGAATGCTCATATATGACTAACCAGGGAGCTGAACTATATCCAGTGCTTCGTTGTACTACATTGGTTGTCTAACTCCAACCAATTTGTGATATCAAATTAACATTCAACATTCTCTACGATACCCAATATCTTATTTCAATAAGTTACAGATTATTGAATTCTCTAGGGCACTAAGCTTCTTTTATATGCCTATTAGACATTTTTACAGTTCATAGTTTGTCGCCTTGACCTGATATGATAGAGGTACTGTATGTAACGATTAAATGATATTTATATCGTTAGAATGTTGGAAGAGTGACTACATTATCCTACATGATGTCAATTACAGTTAGAAGAGTTTTTGTTGGTATATGAGACTTCATTTATCATGACATCATAAGCCAAAACTTAACATCTGGACTTTTTTGATGTAAATTTAGGAGGCCATATAAATGTGAAATAGCGCATCCGGTTGGTTTTAAACTATTGAAGAGGTCACCACTGATTGTAGATTCAATCTACACTTTTCTTATAAACTTTGTTCATCTCGATCAGCTGAAGTGGAGAGTTTGTTGACATATTCGGTACAACCCATGAAAACATTTAGGATGGAGTAGTAGCAAATATTTATTTTATCCGAGGATTCCTCTTCATCCGGTAAGTGATGTGAATAACTTCCAATACCGTACTGTCATCAAATGGCTTGTAGATATCTTACAGCCATTATAAATTTAGTTCATTTCTGTGAAGAATCACTGACAAGTCAAGAAAATCGGAGTCACTGTTAATTTGAAATTATTAACAATTTCAAAAATAAAATAAACAACGTTCTAAGACAGATATTTCATTCATCCGCAGTAATCATTTATGATTACCAACCATCGACTGTGGACAGTCTCAGCGATTTGACGGTTAAATGTTCGACGTGCAATACTAACGTTTTATTCTTCATCTTAGGTAAGACAATGAATCCAAGCCTCTGAAGAGACTTATAATACGACGAAACAGATATCCAGTGCCTCCTATGATTAAATGGTTGTCTAGCCCAGGTCAGTTTGTGGTATCACATTCGAATTCAGCAGTCTCTACAATATACCGTAGTAATTACTTCATTGATTACTACACAATTTTAAGTTGTGGTGGATTTTATGAAATTGGTTTCAATTTGTTATTTATATTCGTCACGGATTGTTCTCAGTCTGGCACCACTGAAAACTAGGCAGTACTAAACAGTAACGTCATCCAAGCATAGGATTCATTATTAGTGAAGCATACTAATGACCCTAATAAAAAACGGAACCTATGACTCTCCGGTAATCCTTTAAATGAGTAACCATGAGGAATACAAAGTCAGCCATTGTTTAGTAATAAGATTCCCACTGCAGTTAATTTAGTGATATAAAGCTCACTCTCGGCTTATGTGAACACCAGTCACGAATTTTTTTTGGAACATGAAGAAAGTCTTAAAGTAAGTCATCAGTAAGCCAATCAGTCTTTGATTGAAGGTTAGGCTACATTACCAACTGTTTGTAGTGGGGATTTTACAGCTAGAAGCGCCCGCCAGTCCGATAGCACTGATGACTTGGCTTCTATAACGATACAAGAAGATCCTGAATTCAATTCTTTGTGACTCTAAGTGTATATACTACTATTCAGGAGTCCACTATTGGGATAAAACAGCTTTCCAGCCCTCTTCGGTACCATTATCACAATATCACCTACTCATGAATACATTTTAACATCACCTATCATGTATATTGCATCGGTTGAATTTTAGAGTTTAGAAATAATTTGTTACTTATGAACTAGGTAACTATTATCCAATGAGAAATGTCACAATCACGATTTGTATGTGAATGAGTGTACCAAATACACACAACGACTGATTTCATATCATCTATACAAACAGACACAGAGATAAGATAACCATGTGTATAAATGTGTGTAATCATTCAGTTGGCTGCATATGGATGATGTAGTTATGCGTACCTGTCTACTGTGATGAATGGTTAGTAAATAAGTTAAAGAGACAGAGTGGAAGGTCAGCTACTTCATTTATCAGAATGTATATACAACTGACTTGATGACATATTCATCTATCTACCTATAGAATATTACAGACAACGAAATAAAGGCCAAATATTTTCAAGTGTTGATCTTAATGATGATGGTGACGATGATAGTGCCGAAGACAATGATGATCATGATTACATGACAGCAACACATTTATTAAAGATATCTCTTGTGGTCGAAGTCAATTATCAAAATACACAACATATTGTTTAACTTAATTGCATAGATGTATACATACGTACTATTAAATGTGTATCTGTGCTGATTTCTTCAGAGGATCTGTTAGTGAATGTATGTATCTACACATACTTTAAAGCTGAAGGTACATTTGTCGATATATATAACAACACATGGTAACATCAAGAAAATTGGTTTCCTCATTTTTGTTACATTTATCCCCTTTCTCCTCTCCCCCCCCCATCTTCTTCCCCCCACCTACCCACAAACACATACGCATACATTTAAATAATGTACACAAATGAAATTGTGCCATTTCTCAATCATCTAAACATAGAAATTACCGATCAAATGTTAGACCATTATTAAATTGCCTCATTTGAGTACCGTAGATATTAATAATAATGATGATAATGACTGTTGAGTCGTAGGTGAGGAATTTATTCAATCCAAGTATGACTACTACTAACAAATATACTTATTAGTAATACATTCATTTATCAGATATGTTAGTGGATTTACAGCATTACTTTCAAATAAATCTTTTATTTTCTATCTATCAAATGATTCTATTGTCTAATGTATACCTTCTCAAGTGGATACAAACAAGTAACATCACTATAGCAACGAATATGCATAACAATATCAGTAATATATCACATGATACCATTGAATATATTCTCAATACAATAAAATATAAAGAATTAAATCGTCTCCCACGTTATTCAACACTTCTAGGTCATGAATTACTTCAAGTTAGTCATCATTGTTTAGTCTACGATGAAACACCAGGACAACATAGTTTACTTGATGAAATCAACGGTAATACATGTCAACTATTATCCAATACACAAATAGTTAAAAGTAGATCTATTGACAGTATCTTGATCAATGTGAAAATGATTACAACAGCTAATCCGTTAGCTAAATATTTTTATATTAATTCAAGTAATTATTCATTGTTAACAAGTCAACATATTGATCGTGAAGAATTATGTAATCAAATGATGACAATGACAGAATCACTGTCATCGATATCGGATTCTTTACGAACATGTTGTATAAATCGTCAAAAAGAATGTGTATTTCCATTGAATATACTTGTACAGACAAAACTTGGTAGGGAGGATACTACTGTTACTTCTAATACTGCTAAAACTACTAGCAGTATTAGTAGTACTAATCTTAAAAATCCAACAGATAAAGGAATTAATCACGGTTCTCCCGGTACTATTCCTATTGAAACTACTGATATCAGTAGTATAGCTGATAGTGGTAGTAGTATGATTGGTGTAACTAGTAATTCACGTTCAAAATTTTTTACTATCCATATAAAATTAATTGATATAAATGATAACCCACCGAAATTTCCAAATCCACAACATACAATACACATCTCAGAAGGAATACATATTGGATCTAGATTACCTTTACCTCTAGCAGAAGATTTAGACTGTACAGAGTATAACATTGTTCGGTAAGTTTGGATATTATATTTATTATTATTTTCATGTATGTATATATAATTCTGTTATGTAAGTATGAGGCATGTAAGCATGAACGGTACTGCTTTCAGTTAGATCGTCGTTGGGGGGGAAAATAACAAAAACTAATTAAAGCAATTTTTTCAGTGAACAGTAACAGTCAAATAGATGAAATGCTTAACTGATCAAATTAAGTCAACACAAAAGTTACACACCGATAGTCTCATCAGCATTTCATCTTCATCCATAAATTTTTATATCACTGTCAGAAATCGAACTTAGGCTCTTAGAATTTATTTCATTTGAATAAAGTGTCTTAAGCTAGAAGACTGTAACTTGTTGAGTTCTCCTTGGTTTTTAAATCTTTATTAGTCGGGCTGAGGTGGGGTCATAAATAGTGTTTCGAAACATTGGGTGACAAAATCGACCTTCAATGATAGTCTCCAATTAAATCTCGAATTTTACAAATATTTCATATCATTTAGACTTATTTTCTATATGACTAAACAATTTATTACCATCGATACTATTATCACTTCTACTCGTGTTCTATTCTTTTTTAATAATTTCATCTTGGTGTAGTAATAAGTTCATGGCTTAACCTTCCCACCTCCCCTTTCAGTTTATATAGTTGAAGTTAGTGAATTCTCAATAATGAATAGCCACTACACAATCACAAAGTTGATGTCTGATTGAGACCTTCAATCAATCAATCAATCAATGCCTGTTACCCCAAGTGGAGCATAGACCTCCTACCAGCATTCTCCAACCAACTCTGTCCTGGGCTTTCCTTTCTAGCTCTTCCCAAGTGCTATTCATTCTCTTCATGTCTGTTTCCAATTTCCGACGCAATGTGTTCCTGGGTCTTCCTCTGTTTCTTTGGCATTTAGGATTCCAGGTCAGTGCTTGTCTTGTGACACAGATAGGTGGTTTCCTCAGTGTGTGTTCTATCCACCTCCAGCGTCTTTTCCTAATTTCTTCCTCGGCTGGAAGTTGATTGGTTCTCTGCCGCAGAAGGTTGTTGTTGATGATGTCTGGCCAACGAATCCGAAGAATCTTACGCAGACAGTTGTTTATAAATACTTGTATCTTCTGAAGGATACTTTTCGTAGTTCTCCAAGTTTCAGCTCCATACAACAAAACTGACTGTCTTCACATTGGTGTTGAAAAGATTGAGACCTTAGTTCAACTCTAATGGTTTTAACTTTCCAGAAGAATATTGTTACTTAGTAGGATACACATTCTCACTTCATTATAAACATGTAGATTGGTTAAAGTTGGCTAGATTGATAATCCTCATTCATCTTTCATTTAACGTCACATGTAAACTTAAGTCATCACCGTATGATTTATCTAGTCAACTAGATAATAAGTAGTATATCTGTATAATATTTTTTTTAAATAATCAGTAATATATTAAATTTAAAAAAGGAAATCAATCTGTGTAATCGTTAAGTAGGTGTAAAATTTAGACAGGAAATCTATCGTATTAAAGTATACAATTAAGTTGCTATGCAAAAATTAAGTTACTTTTAGTAATATTGACATAAATGAGAACAAATTTTTTTTATAGTTTTTTTCTGTCTACAAAGTTCTGAAGTGTCAGGTTGTAGAATTTAAGCTGATGAGAATGTTATGGCGTAAAAATAAGTGTGTTGATTGATCAAGCACCAGTTGGATGTCTAGTCGATCACTAGCACATTTGCCCTTTGCCAACTTACTCCCATGTTAGAATAAGAAAACACAGATTAAGGAACTAGTTAGACAGAATCATATTGCATTTTATACAATCCCTTATATATGCATAGTATCAGACCATATTGTTAACCAATTAGGAAATTAACATTTATACCAAATATGAGCACTAGTGAATGTGAACTAGAGTACCCATACATAACTGATTAACCATAGTTCATCAATGAGAAATGATATACTAACAGTTAGTGTGTCAGATGGAAGGATTAGGCTATATGTGCGTGGGGGGGGGCGGGGGAAGGAGACACTGAATAATAATGGAACTAAAATGTTCACCTTGAATACAATCAGAAATAATGAAATAGTTTATAGAGAAACAGTTCTCGAAGGTAATCAATAATCTTTAGTTGTCTAGCATATCAGATTAAGCAATGCGTGGGTTAGGAAACAAGTAATAGGTAAATACGGTAAGTTTATTGATGAACTAGTAAATCTCCATCAACTAATGTGGTTAGGACATGTGTTACGTATGGCTGATCACCGCCTACCCCGACGAACAGTGCAATCTGATGTAGGAGTAGGCTGGAAGAAAGCTAGGGGTGGCCAAACCAAAACATGACACCAGTCCATGAAGTCATTGACAGTAGGGCTGAGTCATGTTAATAGGTAGCAGACTATCTGGTTAGGTTCCGCGTGACGCTCGTAATAAATGGTTAGAGATATTAGGTGATATGACTCAAAATCGTGTGCAATGGCAAAGGTGCATCCACTCCTTGTCTTCCTCCAAATTCTAACTTTCTGAACTTATCATAATTTTCTCTTTACTGAATCATATTTTCTTAAATCATATCTCTAATCTTTATTCCTTTCCATTAATACTAGCTCTGTTATTACCTCCCATACTCTGGAAATTTGATCCGACAATTTAATCTCTATTTGCTAATTTGTGTATGGCAACTTGAACTGATATACACATGTACCAAGTTCTACGTTGTACCTGACTGACTGACTAAAGTATGTATATGTTAATAATATGGATATAATCAAAGTGGGATTCGAACTTAGATCTCAAAGAATTGAAAGACTGGTGTCATGTTTTGGTTTGGCCACCCCTAGCTTTCTTCCAGCCTACTCCTACATCAGATTGCACTGTTCGTCGGGGTAGGCGGTGATCAGCCATACGTAACACATGTCCTAACCACATTAGTTGATGGAGATTTACTAGTTCATCAATAAACTTACCGTATTTACCTATTACTTGTTTCCTAACCCACGCATTGCTTAATCTGATATGCTAGACAACTAAAGATTATTGATTACCTTCGAGAACTGTTTCTCTATAAACTATTTCATTATTTCTGATTGTATTCAAGGTGAACATTTTAGTTCTATTATTATTCAGTGTCTCTTCCCTCCCCCTCATTCGGTGGTCCCAGAAAACACGAGCAATGCTTAGAAGGCCTGTATGATCGAATTCTAGGAGCCTAAGAATATCCTTCATCCTTAATAGCCATGTTTCACTTCCATAAAGTAGAACGGATCGAACTGCTACACAGTAGATACATCCTTTGGTCAGTAGTCGGATCTCTCACCTACGCCACAGGTGACGCAAATTCCTAAAACTAATCGAGCTTTATGTATACGAGTCTAGATTTCAGTAGACACCAGATCGTCAGGACTGATGTAGCTACCAAGATAAATGAAGCGGTCAACATACTTCATAATCCATTCATCAATAAATCAAACGTTTTAATGAAGTGTATATAATGAATTACTTTAAACAAAATTCTTAATTACATCATAATGACATAAAATGGGAAATGTATGCTTAACTTCAATGTTTTTTTATTTTATCCTACAGTAACTAACTAATAACCTTATAAACAATTTGTTTATCTCAAAATGTTTGACCTTAACTTTAAGAAAATAAATAAACAATCAAATAAGAAGTAAATCAGTTGTTTAATTTTAAGTGAATTTTTCCCGCTTCAATATTCAATAAGTGGTTCATATCAAGAAAGTTAGGTTATTTCTGCATTCAATAAATACGTTGATGGTGTATAGTTGAAGTATGATTATTTATTGATGATCGAATTTAAAATGCGAACTGCTGAAGAGTCATTTATCAGGACGAAACAGTTGTTTAGTGATTTCTGATTTTCATTGGTATCCTACGATTATTATTCTATGATGATGATGATGATGATATGCCGGGCACCTAATGAAGCTTGATTATCATCAAGAACTGTGTTTTAGAACATTATTTCGTTTATTGTAGCTGTGGACAATGTAATGGTTTCATTTCCATAACTGTTATGTTCCTCTTAACCGCTCCCTCCGTTTAGTATATTGACTCTTAGTATATTGTTATTTACTATGAACTACGGTTACTTAATTGTGTACAACCTGCCCCCCATTTACTGCCACTCTTCCCTTTGTTCTGTATCAATGTTAGATTCGTGATTGGTTTAATGTGTGGTCTGATTATATGTATATAAAGACATGATTAATATACAATACGTTCTTAGTTCTCAGTTTTCCGGTTCCCAATTCTAGTTGTTCTATTGTCGGCCTGGGAGTGAGCGGGCTTAGGTTAGTCTCATATTATCAACTAGGTACACTCCATTGGCTTTCGCTACAACCAAGCAAAACCATCTCTTTCTTTACGTTTTAACAGATGAATTCAATCAATTAAAACTTTATATTCATCTCTACAAATGACATCAATTCAGTTTTTTTATCAACTCTTAAGTTGTACTAATTTTATATTTTCATTCAGTATACCTGACTACACAAACACTGAAAATATTCGTGGATGTTTATTGTAGTTCATATTTTCTGATGATTCCATCCTAATATGAAGTGATTGTTCATTAAATGAATAGAAAAATAGCTGACATTTATAAGTAATAAATACTTAATGAGCACACAAAACGTTGCGGATAACCTACTGATGTTTATGATTAGGTGTTGTCGAAATTGTTTGGGTTAGTTGACTATTTAAAAATGGATAATGGTTCTGCATAGGTGTTGTATTCCAGTGCTTAACTATCTAGTAAGGTGGGTCTACAACCATACCATTGAGGTCAGCCTAGGACCATCATTTTTTATGGTGAATGTTTAACTGTTAGACTGTTGAGGTAGCTGACATTTAATTGCTGAGATTTCTAACTTCCGTCATTGGTTGCTTAACTTAAGACGATTTGTCATATTGTGGGCATATTCAATAATCTTTACAATATACAACTAAAATCAATATCACGACTAAATCTCGACATTCTAATGAGAATACGTAACTAATAGAGTTCAGTCATGAAATGTGAAAGATAAATAACATTATACAAATAGAGTACGGTTAGTTAACCTTCTGAAAAGGTCTAGATGATAAATATGATTTCTCAGATGCCATCACAATTATCTGAATATCAAAGTTTTCCTATGCAGCTTGAATCTTTATAACTCAATCCTTGGATGTAAATGAGCAATTATCTAGTGTTTCACGCTACATCAAAACACCTGTTCAATTATTCTTGGTTTTCTAAGATTATTGAATTAATAACCACCAGTGACTGGTAATCTCAGGTTTATTCCACAAAGTAAGGTACATGAAACTAATTGAGAATTCGGGAATTTCTTTTGAATCTATAGAAAATACAATAGAGAATTTTTTAATTTCGTCACAGACTGATGTTGGTTAGGCATCAGCGAGAATCAAGGAGCAACTGAAAGTTGTTGTGTTCCATTAGAGGACTACTTCTTGACAGTGCTCACTGTTAATTATGTCAACGAAAAAATCCTAATAATTTCAAAATTTATTCATTAATTAAAAAATTCTAAGTAGTATATAAATGAAATTTAAGTAGTCTGTTTTTATTGCTTCTAATCAAATATGCATACGTCACAGGAAGTTCATTTGTTAAACTATTCAGCCTCCTTCATCGAATAAAACAATATTTCCTTTTTAACAATATAATTATTATATATACGTGTACATTTTTTTTAAACTTTAGAACACAATAACATACTACTTAAATACCTCAATCACATAAAATAATAATGAGTGATTGACATTACTACTTTACAATACAAAAACAATAATTTGCTTATAGAACGATTTCTGTTTATGTTATTGATAATGATTAGTAATTTTGTAATGAGTAGTATTACTTAATGTCATAATAGTAGTACTAGTAAAGTACAACTAAAAAATATGTAGCATTATCTATTAATCAATTGGTTACACAATGAAATAGAAGAGATTAAAGTATATGTTCAAGTATTATAGATTTCGTTGATTGAATTCCTAGTAGACTAATATTGGTAGGGTACCATTTAAAAGTAGGGAACACTCGACAGCTGTGCCAGAATCCTCAGCAGATTCAGAACCAAAGTCAGAGGATGGAGAAAACACCTAACTATCTGCACTTGTAAAATTATTACCTTCATCAATTTGTGATATAATCCGACAATCATCAATCATCGTTACCAATAACTGTCTCACTTCCGACAAGTCTACAACACACCATTCACAACTTATCACTACAGTTTCATGAACATCTTGAAGTTAATCATTATTAAACTGATTATTATAACTGAATTAAGATGAACTTTTGTTTTGTAGAGATTAGTATTCAACTTTTAATTGATTGAATTCATCATAACTAGTTCCATGTTCAATCACTTTACCATAGTTTCCATGTTCATACTTCCAGTCTGTCACCTCCTCCCCCTCCCACCAGTTTTCTACACCCACCACTGTCCATAAAGACAACTATTTTTTTTTCCTTATTTATGTATTTCCAATGTTACTGTTACACTCAGTTTGGTGTAAATTACCAAAAAATAGTTTTCTATTTTGAAGTAACTAATAAACACAGTTAACTGAGACAGTAAAGATAAATTGTAACTCAGGAGGATGGTTTAATTACGAAGGTTTCGTTGTCATCCTAGTTGACCACTGATATAAGTGAATTATTAGCAGTTAATCACTCGTGGAAGAAACCTCATAGCTTACTTTTACCAAAAGTTACAACCAATGATTCGCGTTGATTCATTAGTAAATCATTGATAGATTTGAATATCGCCTCTCACCTTATTATGAAATGATCATGATACACACTACATACAGATTAGGAATTAATTCACTCCGTATTCACTTACAGAAAATCTACATTATACTCATAGACCCTCTTACTTTGTTGTTCGTAATGGTTGAGATTATCCATTTTTCCAATGATTTATAGATTATTTTGTAATTGAATAATGAATATCATGATGTTATTATAGTTTTCATTTTAAAACATAAGTATTATGATAGAGTTTTTTTGTTCAATAGCGTTTCTCTGATATGTCTACAAGAGATAGTTAGTGATAACTTCAGTCTCCATTATGAAGTACTTATGTACTGAGATTTACCTCAAATAACGGATGCATTACAAGTAATCGAGATACCTTTACCTGCTTAAATATGCGCACTAACATTTACATACATTACTATTGTCTCAGCCTTTGTCTTCATGGTAATTTGTTGCTATAATTTTCCTCATGTGTAAACAGTTATCAAAGACATTCCTAGTCAGCTGCCTATGCTCCACGGGCATTGGTTGATTGATTGATTAACTATATCACAATATTAACAAATACTTCAATTAGCAGAGATATTTTGTTGTCCGTCTGCGTCGTAGATTGATCCTAGTTAGATACTACTGGGAATCAAAGAAAATTTGGTATTTATTTCTGTAATGTATTGCACAAAATACACAGTGTCCTTGATAATTGATAATCAGTATACGGACACGTCTGCCCCACAACTACCAGTCTCCAAAGCCGGAATAAAGAAAATAACGATTTATGAGCTAAACAAACACAATCCAATTCAATCGTATTATATTTCAATCATGCCTTTATATATACCATACAGCAAACCAGTTAGAGATTTTACACTAATACGAAACAGAAGAGATTATAGCAGTGAATGCGGGGGAGGGAGGGTAACTTGTACACTGATGATTACAGTTTAACTCTGTACAAATCTAAACTCCATCAGTCATGTTATATCTTGCCAGAACATCATGAACATCTTAAAATTATTCATTAGTTATATGATTAGAATAATTGAGTAGAGATGATTTACCAAAGATTGACATTTAGTTTTATTGTTTTTTTACTTTTTTTCTTTTTTATTTCTTTCACTGTAATACAGTTCAAGTTGTAAAACTTTTCATATTCCTTGAATTGAATTTCCTACCTCTCTCTCTCTTTCCCTCCCTTACCCCTCCCCCCCACTTCACTCCAGTCTACAATTTAATCGATATAAATTTTTCTTTATACAATTTTCTTTATTTTTTTTACCTTCTTTTTTATTGTCGTTTATTTGGTGAGCGGTTTATTTAAATTCACTAAGTAGATTAACTGTGTTTATTAAAGTTAGTTCAAAATACAAAACTACTTTTTGGTAATTTACACCAAACTGAATGTAACAGTAACATTGGAAATACATAAATAAGGAAAAAAATAGTTGTCTTTATGGACAGTGGTGGGTGTAGAAAACTGGTGGGAGGGGGAGGAGGTGACAGACTGGAAGTATGAACATGGAAACTATGGTAAAGTGATTGAACATGGAACTAGTTATGATGAATTCAATCAATTAAAAGTTGAATACTAATCTCTACAAAACAAAAGTTCATCTTAATTCAGTTATAATAATCAGTTTAATAATGATTAACTTCAAGATGTTCATGAAACTGTAGTGATAAGTTGTGAATGGTGTGTTGTAGACTTGTCGGAAGTGAGACAGTTATTGGTAACGATGATTGATGATTGTCGGATTATATCACAAATTGATGGAAGTGGTAATTCCATAAGTGGATGTTGACCCAGTAGTGCATATGGTTAGGTATTCGCCATCCTTTGCTTTCGGTGAGGAATCTGGGTTGTGTACTGCTGAGGATTCTGGCACAGCTGTCGAGTGTTTCCTGCTTTTTAATGGTGCCCTACCAACATCAATCTATGATGAATTTAATTGACTCTACTTGATACCAATCTCCAAAAACCATTTCAATTTAATCGCAGATATATTTAAAGTAATCAAAAGGAATTAATGTAATTTTGTAGCGACTGGTATTAAGTTTACTTGTATTAGTTTTCTAGGCACTCGTGAAAACCAAAGAGCACCGGGCTAAGGTTTTGTCTTAGTTACGGTCTCCTTCGTACGCCTCAAGTACATCACGGAGTCGCAACAATAGCTTACCTGTTTCACGACGAACACTCAATCATCAGGGCATTAACGAATGACTTTAGGATATTCTTGAAGTTCTGATAATAGAAGTCGTGTCTACTGTGATCCGAAGCGTCAGAAGTGATATAGTAATCATTGATGACAAGAAAAGATCGTCGCGGTATAACAAAGACTAATGGAAGTGAGAAGTCTAATACAAATTGTCTACCAGCCGGACCAATAATACAAATAAATAAGCGTTTGTTAGGAAATCTGAAGGCCTAGTGTTCGTTGCCCTTCGGGTATAAACTGTGCGCGTCACCATGAATGAATCCTATACTACGAAGAAAAAACTGGGCAATTTTCTTTGGTTTTCACTAGTGTTTAATCAATCTTTGAGGAATACAAACAACCAATCAAAATGGGATAAAAAAAATATAAATCTAATTATTACAACTGTGGATTGAATAGACTACTAAATTTTAAACATTCATATCACAAATTAACCTCAATTTGACAACTACTGTAGGCCAGAAATCTATAGGAATTTGTGTGGATGTAGTAAGTGATTCTTCCTTAACATTGACTATCTACATTTTCATATAGGGGGGGGGATTTAAACACATAACCATTAAGCACTGTTGCCATTTTTGTATCGTTTTGTTAATCCTATTACGTACTAAAATTGTCTAGTCTCTGCTGCCGTACATGCATCTTGTTCAGATTGTTACGATAATGCGGTAATTCAATGGTATAATTAAGTAGGGTGAGTTTGTTTCTTCCCATTGATTAGTCATAGACTGAAATTGGTTGGCCTCTGTTGTCAAATATGCATCCTGATCGGATTGCCTCGACAGAACTATTAATCACAAGTAATATTTAAGTTTGATTGTGACTAGCAATCCGAATCTAGGATGCGCGTTTCCTCATCGATGGGATGTATTTGCATCCCAATGTTGGTGATCACAATCAGATTCAAACTCAGTCCGCTTCATGTGAAACACCACCATATTCACCACTAGACTAGTGAGTTGAGACAGTCACACTTGTGCAACGGGTATATGTAGTTAGGATAAATTTGTATCCCACTGTGAACATTAACAGTGTGATGCTGGTGTAGTTGTTAATTCCGATTATAATTAAAGAAATAAAGTTGTATTATGCTATAATGTTGAATAGATAGATCTCTTTAGATAGATAGACTTACTTGGATTAACATTCACAGTGACTAGTATATCACCATCATCATCATCATCTTCAACATCAGCAGCAGCATTTTGTTTAAGCTGAATGCATTACAGTACAGTTTGCCTATAAACATTATAAAACTTAAAGGAATCAAATGATGAACTTTATACCACCAATCATTTGCATTGAATCATTTACATATTCATTTTATCCATTGAAAATTGATTAGATGAACTACATTTAATAGTTTTTGTTTCTTTATTATTTTGTTTATTTAATGAAAATTAATCTTTATATAAAGAAATCAAGAAATCTTCATTTAATTACAAGATAAATTAAAAGAATCACTTAATTTAATTAAATATTATAGTAATAAATAAAATAATTAAAGATTTTCTTAGATTTAATGTGAAAGGGGGGGGTGGGAGTGACAAATGGTTGCCAAGGGGTGGGGTGGGGGGTAATAGTTATATGGACATTAACTCAGTGCTATTTAAATTGGATTGTGATTGGCAAGTGGAATTCAGGAGATGTGTTTCGTCCTACCTGAATCCCACTGTTGATGTTAACACTGGGATATGAATTCAACGAGTTTCGTGCCAAACGCCACCATTTTCACCATTTGACTACTGAGTCGAGATAGTCGCACTTGTACAACGGGTACATAGATAATTAGGATAGACATGTATCTTGTAGCTTTTAATCACAACTTAAACAATACTTGTGATTAATAGCTATATTGAAGCAATCCCCCCTCCCCAGGATGCACATATATCAACAGAGATTGACCAGCATCACTCTATAATAAATCAACTGGAAAATACAGGTTCATCTTAATTGATCTACTGTGGTTAATGATGAATAATGTTCAATAGTACTTAAGTCTTTTGAGTTCAACTCCTTGATAGCAACATAAGTAAGCGGTGTCAGTGAAAAGTTCTATGCTACATTGGTCAATTACTGTCCAATTATCGACTGTATCCAACAGAGATCAATCCGTGGTGAATACAACAAATAAGTTAGATGATTTTCTTTATAATAATCTTTTTGTACCTACTTTATTGGTACTTAATTCACACAAAGGTAAATAATACAATGAGTATTTCCATGTAGACACATGATGAATAAATGGTCTAAAGAAGTGACATAAAGTTTGAAAGACATTAGGGCAATGACGTGATGATGAATAGATCTAATATCCACCACACACCCTCCAAACAAAGGGAGGGACAGGCAAAGTGTTAGCTTTTACATACCGCTCTCTGTGTGATTGTCTTTTATTCAAGTTAAAGTGAGGCTGTTTTTCCTTCGTAGTTTATAGATGTTACCCAACCCTCCTTTTAATTTAGATAACTATAATAAATAGTGATACCAATATGCAAGTAAATGTAACTATGCTAAGACAGAAATTATTTGGATCAAATAAAATACAGCAGATCCCTGACATGAATTTAACATCACGAATTGATCCAAGTTAAAGTACCATTAAAAACCAGGAATCAGTAGTAGTCAGTTATTTCGCTATAAGGACCCTTCAGCAGTCCGAACCAACGGAGCTTTCAGGTTTATCGTTGGATGCCTTACCATCAGACTACTAAAACTGACTCTCAACACTTTACATTTCAATCTTAATCTATTCACGATACATTTGCGCAACCTTATCGATTGTCATCACACCGTTTTATTCGACAAAACACAAACATGTGTAGGTATGGTCAACTAAAAATGGGATCAAATCTAAAAACAGACGAATTCATTCCAACTTAATTGACGGTAAGCATAATGTTTCAATGTACAATGCCTTTTAGGTTATATACAATATTATAACAGTTGGGAGCTGAACAAGTAGTCTAATAGTAAAGCGTTCTCTGTGGAATCAGAAGGTGCTGATGAGTTCCATACTAGGAAGAAACACCGATCCAGTAATTCTTGGTTGTCAGTGGTTGTCTAATCTAGACTAATTCGTGTTATCAAATTCATATTCCTAAAAATCAACTTAAAGTAACTTGATAACACCTTCTCAGAGTAATAGAAGCATTCATTATCAAAAGAAATAAACTGGGATTATTTATATTGAAGAGGCATATTAGATCCCTTTGTTTACATAGTTCCACAAAGGGATCATCCTATCCTTAATCCAATAAATACATTTGACCTTATTATTGCTGTCATTATTATTATCATCTCATTACATTTTTATGATTAACCATAGTAACGTGCGGCATGTTATTGTCCTACAGGCGTTCTTAATTTTATTGATTAATTGTTTACCACTGTTCACTATAACAAAGTTTCTTCACTATTCTTAGTTTCATTTAGCTGTTTAACGTTAGTATTTGGTATTCGTCTACAAAACTGTTGTGAAACTGACTGATTACTGTTGACAACTTGGACAGATCTAATCACAATACTTAGATGGATTTACATTTTATACTAGTTGATGACTAAGTAGTGACGCATATGATATACGTTTATTCAATTAGAGTCTTGATTCATTTCTGTGGATGATCAAGTTGCAATGTTTCTGAGATGAAACATTGCAAATACTATGTTGGTGGAGGGAGGAGGGTTAGTCAGAAAGGTAGCCAGTAGGAATCCTGCAGTTTATATACAGTTTTCTTTATCTTAATTCAGTTTAGACAACTGAATAAATTGGGAGCAACTTAGTGAAATATCTTACATTGTCGAGCTATACCTACTAATAACATTCATCTTTATGTTTCTTTATCAGTTTTCTGTAAATCCTTGAAGCAACACATGTCTGATTGCCTACACAAACAGTAGCGATCCTTCTTCAGAGGATAGATGAACTACTGTAACAACACTTAATGAGTTTCCCAATGATCAGATTTGTGATCTATTGGTTCTTTGATATCAAGATGCATTTAAATCTTTTTTTACTAGTTTCCATGTTATTTAATTTTAATACCTTATTAGCGAAGCTTTCATTAACATCCTGACCAATATCGTCAATAATGATTACTAATGATAATTCCATAAGCACTAAATTAAAGCAATCACGTACCTAGTGAAACTGATGACATCACCAACACCTGTATTACCTCAGATAGAAAATTATATAGATGCAAGTTTGAGTAAGAAAACACTAGTTTGGCAATATAATGTACATCAATAATACATACTTCATTTTCAGTAAAACATTCTAATGCTCATAATAATCATGTACAAACTTGTAGCTAATTTCATGAAATACTTCCAAGAGTTGTTGTGTTAATGATATGCGGGCACCTAACAAAGATTGACTATCTTCGAGAACTATGCTTAAGAACATTATTTCAATTATTATAACTGTGGACAGTGTAAACATTTAATTTCTACGATTGTTATGTTCTTCCTACTCTATCCTCCGGTTTAGTATATTGACTCTTAGTATATTGTTATTTACTATGAACTACGGTTACTTAATTGTGTACAACCTGTCCCCATTTACTACCACTCTTCCCTTTGTTCTGTATGAATGTTAGATTCGTGATTGGTTTACGGTGTGGTCTGATTTTATGTGTATATAAAGGCATGATTGAAATATAATGCGATCTCGGTTCTCCGTTTTCCGGTTCTCAATTCTAGTTCTTCTATTGCCGACCTGTAGGCAAGAGGGCTTAGGTCAGTTGAGCATTGTCAACTAGACACATGTCATTGACGTTCGCTACACTTACTCAAAACCTCTTTCTTCACGTCAAAACAATTAAATCATGACAAGTAGAGTTTCACAATATGGGGGATAATGCAATAATCTACTGATACTATTGGATGATGCTTGTGGAACATCATGAATTGATTAGAGTTATAAATGTGAGCTATTGGATGTTGACTAAATGATTTGAATGCAAAGTACTTACGACAAGACATGAATGTTATACGTGTAAGTAATAAGTTCTACATCTAGACAAAATATCTATTTAGTTCTTTATCATTTTTAATGGTTGTCTAACTAAAGTCAATCTGTTATGGAAACTAAAGAATTTCAAAGAAGCTTAACAATCCAGCGTCGGAGAGAATAAACAAGTTAACACTAACAAAGTACACGTGATAGTCCACCCTACTGCTTAACAACATACCAAACAAATAATCGCTTATTATGTAAGTCTAATAGTTAGCCTTCTGAGATGATAGAGAAGATTTGCAGCTCAGGAGGATGTCTTTGCTTTGATAATGATCTCCTCTATCCAGCTCAGAGATCATAATCAAACCGACAGGTCATCTGATTTATAAGTCTGTGTTGATGTTACTACTGACAATAATCTACATGTTTAGAACGACAATAAAAACTTCCCTAATGTTTTACTCAATTCATGATATCAGTGTTTCTTTATCCCCTTCTTCTTCTTCTTCTTCTTCCCCTACATACATTCCTTATCCCATAGATTCCATCATATAAAACAGACTAACTTTAACAACAATAAAGAAGTATTAAAAAAATAGCAACAATGACAACAGGAAAACATTTAAAATTCATTCACAAAAATGTAAAATGCAAAGAATTTCATTCAATTTCCGTTGAATCTAATGTTCAATATTCAATAGAATGTATTCAATAAGCAATAAAATAGTTTTTATGACATTCGATATTAGAAAGTTTAGTTCCGGTATTGTTTGATCAAAGAACGAGAGATAGAGAGAGAGAGATAGAAGGAACTAAAGAGACAGAGTAGCATAGAAATTGTATTTGTTCATGTAATCTACATTCAATGTTAAATGGTATCCTGCCAGATTTTACGAAAAGTTTGCTGTAGATCCATGTGTAAATGTTAGATTAGGCGTCATGTTTACAATGATTATTCACTGAATAATTAAGTTTGTAATTGAATTGAGATGGCTAGTTTTTCTGTGGAGAATGATATATTTTTGATTCATTGAACACGTCACAGATTGATGTTGGAAAGGTACTATTCAAAACCATGGAGTACTGAACAGCTGTGTTCATTCTAGTGTGAAACGTTTCAGCAGTACACAAGCTAGATCTTGCCAGAGAGCCTTCAGGTTAACTAGCACCTAACCTCATGCACTACTGGGTCGTTATTAAATTGTAAAATTCCTACTTCGTTCACTTTGTGATATGTTTGCGCGACGATCATTTATTGTCATAGGTGATAACTCTCTCACTCTGACAAGTGTGAATTCGTATTTGTCTCGATCATAATATTGTTAGGATTCCATTGATCAAATTATATTATGGGGATGTGTCTGAATGGTTAGTCAAGGCTTGAACCTATACTCAGATGTTAGGTTGGTCAGCGATAGTCCGCAATATACTTAAGATCTAGGTTTCTTGATAGTTGACACTCGTTAGAAATAGCCACATCTAATCTCTACAGCATTCAATATATAGACATGTTCTGTATGATACTAGATACATCAGCTTAACATTCATCATGAAACTTAAATGGTAGATCTTTTGCTGACCATCACTAACCATCTAACAGAAACAAAGATTTTACGTTTCGGGACCGTATGTTAACTCGATAACTTAAATAGAGTGAAAATATTTCTTTTCAAGTATACTGATTAGCTCTATAAATAGTCAGTAGTATTTTGTTTATAACGTTTACTGCTATGTAACAGTGCACTCACCATAATTCAGTTAAAATAATTGGCTAGCTAATATCTAGCTCCAAGATGTTCCTCCATTTCTAGTGGGATGTCATGAGTGGTGGAGTTCAGACCCGTCCGTGGTGAGATTGTTATCACTTATGAAAATAGATGATTGTCGTGCTATATCATATATTAATGAACAAGTAAATTCTACCAGTGGACGCCTAACATCCCTCCTCAGTGACGCAGTGGGTTAGTCGTTTATCAACTTCCTTGACGCAGTCGAGGGTGAGCACTGCTAAAGAATACCATACTAGGAAGATATGTCTACTCAGAACTAATAGGTCTGCGGTAACACTCTCTCAACATCAGTCTGCGACGACTACAAACAACACTCAGTTATATTGGGACATATTTTGATAAGGCGTAGTACAGTGACTTTTAATCTCTTAGCTCACAGTGAATAGAAGATGTAAGGCCAAAATTAATTCACAGTCTTTACAGATTAAAATCAATGAGTGTTGATCACTGTTACACATGCAAAATGTACTTTTGACTGCGTTTACACTTAAAATATTCATTGTAAACAATTTAGTATCTACATCCTCATACCATAATTAGTCATCATGTCGACCCATGTACCCCGACATCCGAAGCACAGTTTATAATCGTCGCTCTGGCATAACACCAGACCTAATGGGCCTAGCCGACCACATAGTCCAGTTCAGACAACAAAAGGAGTAAATAAGCTTGCCCAGCCACATGTCGGATACACAATGTATCGCTGAAAATTTGGACTGGATTCAGACTTAGATGCGTTCAGTCTTAATCCCTCAGTTGGTAGCTTTGTGCCATTGGCCTTTCGTCCAGGCACATATGCTGATTATTTCAACCTGAGGTTCCTATCGTACTAAACAGAATTGCCATAGCAACGGCCAGATTGTACTTCACTGATTTAAATGGCGTACTCATTAGTAGGGTAAAGCTAACTTTTTCCACGACGGTCTAAACCCAGCTTACGTTCTTTATTAGTAAGTGAACAGTCTAGTGCATGGTGAATTCTCCCCCACAATGTTAGGAAAAGCCGACATCGAAGGACCAAAAGGCAGTGTCTCTATAAACACTTGGCCGGCACAAGCTAGTTATTCCTGTAGCAACATTTCTGACACCTCTTGTTCCAAAATCTGAAAAGAACGTCAAAGGATCGGTAGGCCACTGCTTCACGTTCTGTATTTGCACTGAAGACCAAAATTAGTTAAGCACTGGTATTTACTGTACGCCAGGTTTCTGTCCTGACTGAGCTTACTATAGGATACCTTCATACCATTTGACAGATGTACCACTGCAGTCACATTCTCCGCCGGATATGGTCTTCAAAACGAGTTGCGCATAACACCAAGACTCAAACACCGCAATTTTTACTTCGACTCATCTTACATGACCACGATGCCGACACAGATAGCGTTTAACTACGTATCCCGTAATGTGCTATGAAACAAGATACATATTTCTTTCCGGATTTACTAAATAAGTAAAGAAACAATGATGAAACTTTACTAAATACGAAACATTTCTAGTTCATGTTGAACAAAAAGAACAAAGGACGTATTCCAATTTTTTTAATTTTTTGAAACAAATTTAACCAGCTACAGAATTTATGACAGATTTTCTACAACTTGGAAGATCACATTTATTTTCCACAATTGAAGTACCAGAGGAGATTATCCTCAACATTCTTAATATTCAGTAGAAAAACCCATATTCAGCATATTCAGAAGACCTACTGTTTATTTTGTAAATGAATATTAAATGCTTCAATGTAATTTTTGATTATAAAATTGTATTTTTAGCTAAACATTATACAGTATTGTGTTTCACATTCAGCTTTCTATACAGTGCTACGCTGACATCTTTACAGGATTCGACTAAGTTCATTCACTTACAATTGAGATTCACTAGAAGAAGTTACATTGTGTTATACAACATTCGTCCATGAAAGTGCCAAAGTCGTTGTAAACATCACATCGAATAAACTATGGAAAATTTCCAAATAACTTCAGTTAAATTCCCTTTTTCTAAGTAGTTTTAAGTGAATAATTAAATCGACTATTAGGGTTGTGTATTAGTATTCTGTTATGTTACGAACTACGATCTCTTATTCTATATGGAAACAGTGACATTAATAGAAACCAATACCGGAAAGCTAGACACTAAGGCAGTTGTTCTGTGCCCGCACGTCTGCCACGTAACTTCTACCCATTACCCTCTAAGGCCGGATGGAATAACACAAGATAGATAAGCCAACAATCAACCAGTCAGATTATATTTCACTCATTCGTTTATATACACACAAAACCTGACCAAACAGTAGACCAGTGAGAAAAGTAACGTCTGTCCAAAAGTATTATGACGTCAAAAATTGGTTGGTTTATCGAACGCCAAACGGGTGTGCCTAGTCGATAAATGCGCGTCTGTCCTATGCCCACTCGGTTCCAAGCCAGAGATAGAAAAACAAGACGACAGACCAACAAGACAGAATCAGTATCGTAGTAAAATTCGGCAAAACTGATGGTGCAGTAGTAGTGGTAGATGTGCTAGGTGAGGAAGCATATGCAATTTTCGTGTCCGCGAACATTAGAATCGCTAACATTATCAGTATTGTGTTTCACATTCAGCTTCTATACAGTGCTTACGCTGACATCTTTACAGGATTCGACTAAGTTCATTCACTTACAATTGAGATTCACTAGAAGAAGTTACATTGTGTTATACAACATTCGTCCATGAAAGTGCCAAAGTCGTTGTAAACATCACATCGAATAAACTATGGAAAATTTCCAAATAACTTCAGTTAAATTCCCTTTTTCTAAGTAGTTTTAAGTGAATAATTAAATCGACTATTAGGGTTGTGTATTAGTATTCTGTTATGTTACGAACTACGATCTCTTATTCTATATGGAAACAGTGACATTAATAGAAACCAATACCGGAAAGCTAGACACTAAGGCAGTTGTTCTGTGCCCGCACGTCTGCCACGTAACTTCTACCCATTACCCTCTAAGGCCGGATGGAATAACACAAGATAGATAAGCCAACAATCAACCAGTCAGATTATATTTCACTCATTCGTTTATATACACACAAAACCTGACCAAACAGTAGACCAGTGAGAAAAGTAACGTCTGTCCAAAAGTATTATGACGTCAAAAATTGGTTGGTTTATCGAACGCCAAACGGGTGTGCCTAGTCGATAAATGCGCGTCTGTCCTATGCCCACTCGGTTCCAAGCCAGAGATAGAAAAACAAGACGACAGACCAACAAGACAGAATCAGTATCGTAGTAAAATTCGGCAAAACTGATGGTGCAGTAGTAGTGGTAGATGTGCTAGGTGAGGAAGCATATGCAATTTTCGTGTCCGCGAACATTAGAATCAACTGTAGCTTCTGCTTCAATAACAATTCTATTTTCGAAGGATCCATGTTAGCACCAGGTAACCTAAGCTATTTCACAGCGCCGTAGCCCAGCTAACAAGACGAAGTGTTCCAACATCAGCAACAAGCGTATAATTCCACAAGCAGCCTTTCAGACGGGCAACAACGACACATCTTATGTGTATATATACTAGAAAAGAGAGTGTCCATGGGATTTCACAAATAGCGTACTAAAATAAACAATGAACTGATAAGATTTAGCGTCATGTTAAATGAGAAACACAAAGTGAAGATGCAAAAGGAACATTTTGATGAGAAAACGAGAAATCTAAATTTACACAAATAAATCACAAGAATAACACGTTGGCCAAGAGAACTTTGGCGGGGATCTGACATCCCTAACAAAGAGAAAGACAATAATGACTATGAACTATGTGTACAGATACATAGTTAATTAGTTACTATTGCTAAATTAGAAAATAATATGATAGCAGTTCATAGGTGTAGTCCAAAGTTAAGACAATGAGAACATGACAATAATGGAAACGAAGTAATTGATTTACATGTACTCAAAATATGCGAAATAATCTTCAAAAAGACAGTTCTGAAAATTAGGTATTCCTATTTAATCAGTCAATATAACACATGCATTTACAATAACTTTGTATAGGTTTAAATGGGACCATTACTGAAGTTAGTATAACTTTAAGAAACTAGAGACTATTTCACTTGAGACTCTTGGAATAAGAAATGAATGTCAAGAAAGTTTGATGAGGGGTAGGAGTAAATAACAGCTTGAAAAGACAGTGTTTTACATAACTCCTTTGAATATCTACCTAATCTCCCCCTTAAATGGAAGTTAGTTTGTTTTCTTCCACAGAAGGTTGTTACTGATGGTGTTTGGTCAACTGGACCAAAGTATCATTCGCAAACAGCTGTCTAGAAATATTAATATCTTTCACAGGATTCTTTTTCTATTACTCCAAAGAAATTCCAGTTCCATAGAATAGGAGCGTAGTGATGCTTGCATTGAAAATTCTGAATCTGATGTTGGTAGATGGTTGTTTTGAGATCCAGATGTTTTTCAGTTGTAGAAATGCTGCTCTTGCCTTGCTTATCCATGACTTCATATCTGTATCGGGCTCTCCTTGTTTATTGATGATGCTACCCAATTATATAAAGGTTTCAATATTCTCCGGAATTCTCCGTCAAGTGTAATTGGGTCAGTGTTCATTGTTTTGCATCGAAGGATCTTGCTTGTACCTTTGTGTATGTTGAGGCCTACTGTTACTTGAGCTGCTAATATACTGTCCATCTTCACCTGCACTTGTTGCTTAGTATGGGATAGAAGAGTTAGGTCATCTGTGAAGTCCAAGTCATCCAGGTGCATCCACGTTGTCCACTGTATTCAGAGATTACTTTGAGGTGTTTATATCCACTGATCATTAAATAGTAGTCAATGTTGTACTTCCACAGTTTTAGTTTATTTATTGAATATCATATGAACTATGCTATTATTGATATGTTGTAGTACGTAATTGTTATGATGTGAGAAAGAAAGGTTTGATTGGTTGTAGCAAATGCCAATGAGGTGCACCTAGTCGATAATGCGCGACTGCCATATGCCTACTCACCTCCCAGGCCGATAATAGAAGAAGCAGAATCGGGAACCAGAAAACGTATTGTATTTTAGTCATGCCTTTATATATACACAAAATCAGACCACACAGTAAACCAATCAAGAATCTAAGATTGACACAGAAGAAATGTGATAGTGGCAGTGAATGGGGGCAACTTGTGCACAACTAAGCAACTGTAGTTCATAGTAATAAACAATATACTAAGAGTAAATATACTAAACGGGAGGATAGAGTAGGAGGAACATAACAATCGTAAAAATGAAATGTTTACATTACTCATGACCAAAATAATTAAAATAGTCCTCCAAAATACACTTCTGAAAGTTCGTTACTTTTCTTTATACTCCCGACGTATTTGTAATCGACATAAAAGCTTGGTTAACTTAGTTTTATTGATAGTTGATGAGTGTAAACAGCAATGCACAACAGATTTGTATCAACTACTTAAATTTCCGGTAGGTCATCATCTAATCCTGTGGACATTAATTAACTGATCACATCCTAAATATTCAATATAAAATAGTCACTTTGAATTGCAATAACAACAAAGTACACCTACAATATAATCAGTAAAGATTAAATTCAATCAGTAGCTTTATCAATATTGATTAAATGCAAACGTATTAGGTTCGAATTCCACTGTATACACTATCATTAAAATAATGATATATATCTATATATGCATATATGCATATATAGATATATATAAAGCTGATGAATCCCCCTATAAAACGAAACGCATATCTTGATTTTCATTACTCATCATAATCTCAAAGTTAATCAACGTAAACTCAATTAAGAATTCGTGAAATTAATATTATAGAATAGAATAATAGAATAAATTATTATTATTATTCTAATGTCAGTGAGGCGTTCATCACACTTATCTACGTAGAAAAGTCCCATATGCCTTAAATAAACAAGGTGTGACTTTAATAAACTTTTTGAGGTTTCTCTCCTGAACCTTCTTCTTCTTATTATTATTACTATTATTGAGTACGTTTCTTTTAAAATAAACAATTATCTAATTAAGGTATTAAATTAAAATGACTATTTATGATTTTTTTTTCATTAAGTTTTATTTGTGAAAATAAAAATAAACTTGAACCCAACCCACCCCCCCCCCTTTTTGTTGAAATTAGGGGTGGGGGGGGGTAGAATGTTTAGAGGGCGAGGGTAGTTACTAGGGTGTATGCCTTAAATTTTTGATGCTACTTAATCTTATTTAGTAACATAACTAATAGTTAGATGTGATTATTTTGTTTTCGAAGAAAATAGTTTATTTATTCATTTTTTTGTTTCTATGAAAATGAATATTTTTACCAGTGATTATTTGAAGTGGAAAAAGAAAAGAAGTTGGCTATCAAATTTTGAAAAATTTTCCTTTTTCACCATTATCTATTACATGTTTACGCATTCAGAATATCATAGTTCCCTACCGTAGCTGCTACCTTGACGTGGTGGTCGAGCTCGCCTATCGTGATGACCCAACCGAGCTATATTCGCTGGAATACCTGTTCCTCTAGGTCCTACCATGCCAAGCAGGTCTGTTGGAGAGCGATAAGACTAAAGGAAGCAACCTAAGATCTGAGGGCGAAGTCATACTGCTGGCTGCAGCAGGGTGTGACAGCAGTATTTCGCTCGGATAACCAGCATCTGCAGCGATGCTGCCTTCTCACAAAGGAAGGAAGGGGTTAGAAAAGGTCGACCCTAAAAATGTCACATCTCACCTTACTCCACGGATTTCCGTCTACGGCAGTAAGGCCTTTTAAAGAACAGAGCTAACACTTCGAAAACATCCCATAACAAGGTCGTGCGTGATCGGCCTCAAGCAGTTGCCCCTTGGGCTCTGCGATCGCGGTTCCAGGTCACCATGACCAATACTAATCCAGTTTCCTTTTCAGGTACCTCAGGAAGTAATATCCTTCCATGGTGTGGGCAGTCAGGAAGTGAAAACCTCCCTCATACCTCTAACAGCACAGAAGATCATTGTTATTAGATATATTTCAATTTAGTTGATAGTTATATGCATAGAATATATTTGTAAATAATCTCATCGGTTGAAAGCAAAGAAAATTTCAACGTTTCATTTAGCAAGCTGATCCGAATATCTTTGGAGAAATAACCAAAATTAAAATTATCGAATATAAATGTCACTATACGAATGTCCAATCGTATACACAGTATGAACGCGATGGTGTTCGACACAAAACGGACTGAGTTCAAATCACAGTGAGAATATCAACATTGGGATTCCGATACAGGTACATCCAGCCAATGAGTCCCATGTAGGACGAAACGCGCGTCCTGGATTCCACTTTCCAGTCACAATCGAACTTAAATAGTACCATTTTACATTTACAAATTTGTTTCAATTGTAATTATTCTCATTCATTTCAATAAAGAAACAAAGGAAACTGTTACTAATCTCTGTCTGGCATAGTTAAAAGTGGTGTCGCACAAAGCTGCTTACTGTAGTCCTTTCTCTTTCTGCTGGTGGTTGACTGGATCATGAAAACTGCAACATCTCAAGGAAAACACAGAATGCAGTAGACAACCTGGCAGCAACTAGACGACTAGGACTTTGGAGACGATCTTCTATCCCTCAAACAGTCACAAATTCAGGCAAAGACGGCTAATGTATCGGCAGCCTCTGCACCAAGAAGTAGGAAAAGCAAAAACCTTAGATACACCACAACGAGCAACAACACAATCATACCTGATTAAGTAATTTTGGAACACTTGCATACCTTTATATGCATAGGCAGCAGCATCACTGACAAACAAGGGCATCTGATACAAGTGTCGATATATGAATTGGCAAAGGCAGTATTTCTACAACTGTAGAACATCTACACTTGAGACCACATGTCAGTCAACATCAAAGACACAATTTTCAATACAAACCTCAAGACAGTTCTATTGAATAGAACTGAAGTTTGCATGAAGAACTACGGGAGCATCATTCATAAGATACAGGTATTCATGAATAGATGTTTACGCAAGATACTCCAGATTCTCTAGCTAATAATCTAATATGACAGAGAACAAACCAACTTTCAGCTGATGAAGAAACCATAAAAAAGCTGCAAGTGTATATGACAAACAGTGAGAAAATCATCAAATTGTGTCACAAGACAAGAAAAGGCCAAAGGAGAAGAGTAACACTAAGGAACACATTGCACCCGTAAATTTCAGACAGATGTGAAAAGAATGATTAGTAGTTGGGAAGAACTGGAAATAGGAGCTCAGATCAGTAATGAATGAAGTATCCTGATCAGTAGCCTACACTCTACGATGAGTAACTGGAACCAATTGATTACATGGCAAAATGATTAATGTTTAATTATGAAGCATTGTTGCTTAGATTCAATGTGATTAATGGTATTAAGGTAAAATGCATACCCTTAAAAGTATGAATATTCTACTTTACATTATATAACTACAAACCACTTGAATTCATAAAGTAAACTCAATGAATGAAAGTTACACATTTCAAATAACGTATACATTCTAGAGGTGGCGTTCAGTCACGAACAATTAAAATCATTGAATGACTATTACAACATGCTTTCAAAAAGTTTTAATAATGATTATTACATGATTCATTAACTACTGTAAATTAATTAAGTAGTTCTTTTAATACTTGAATAAAGGTCATTCATGATTAATTCTAGTATGTACTTGTTTTATTTTAAGACAAATAACTATACATAATGCCAATGAACTAAACCACTTGACTATTCTTTATATAACATTTCTATACAATAGAGTATGCATCAATAAGTATTAAGATTAATTGAACTTGAGAACGTGACCAATTCTGATTATCATTGTTATGAATTGCAGTCTGATTCAGTAATAATCAATCAATCAATCAATCAATCAGTCAATCAGTTATAATCAAGTTACTATAGAATATTTAGATGAATAAACTGAGGACTGTTCAAGAATATAACATGTTAAAATGAACTTCAGAAAAGGAATACTAGAAGTTTGATTCTTAGAGAAGAATAAGAATGAATACACTCATACTACAGTGATAAATTCTGTCGTACGCTAGTCAACCTCTTCATTAAATATGGTTTGAATACAGATTTAGATCAGACAATTTAACTTTATTTGGATGTATCCGACTTCATTCACTGATGTTATGTTTTAATTTGACGTTTTCTATCCTTCTTTTAAATCACTTCTACTTCACACTTATTAATATAGGCAGCTGTTGGGCACATATCCTAATTACTTTATTTCACTGAGATTCACAAACGTATTACGGGGTCTTTGTCAAGTACTACAGTTATTTCAATGAATATAAGTAATGCTTTTGGTACACTTATTATTTAAAACGAGTAATTTACTAATGTTGTTTACTATGAAATGTCATGTTGCATAATCATATTGTGGAATATCCGATCAAGATTATGAATGTTTATGAAGATTTATTCTAAATGATTGTTATGATGAGAGAAAGGAAGGAAGGAAGGTTTTTGGTTAGTTGTACCGAACGCCAATGAGAGTGTGCCTAGTTGTTAATGTGCCACTGACCTTAAGCCCACTCATCCCCAGGCTGACAATAGGAGAACAAGAATTAGGAACCAGAAGACGGAGAAAGCGAGATCTGATAGCCGAGATCTGAGGTCGTATTATACTTTAATCATTCCTTTATATATATAAAACCAGACCACACAGTAAACCAATCACAAATCTAACATTGAGACAGTACAAAGGGAAGAGTGGCAGTGGGGACAACTTGTGCACAACTAAGTAAACGTAGTTCGTATTAATAAACAATATACAAAGAATACAATTAAGGGGTTTGTAGAGATAATTAACTGTCAATACAAAGAATAAACACACTAAATGAAAGAATCAGGCAAGGGAAACGTAACAGTCACAGCAGTAAATTGATCACATCGTCCACAGTCATAATAAATGAAATAATGTTCTAAAGCACAGTTCTCGAAGGTAGTCAATCTTTGTTAGGTTCCCGGAATATCAATCATAGAAGATAATTTACAGACGATCAACACAAATAAATTCATATGATTATTCTGGTGAGGTAAATAGATCGCTTACAATAGAAACCAAACATTTTCATATCTAAAATATCGAATGATTCATAAACAGTAAGTGATCTTGCTTAAAATCGCTTGGTTGATCAAGAACACAACAATCTAGGGTAGGGAAGACTTAGAACTCAAGAGGACGATTTTGTAATACAGTGTTTTCTGAACTGAAAGGTTTTATTGAAGGACTTCCATTGTAATTCTAGACGGCTTCATTACTGTAAACTTCTGATAGATGTCAGCTGTGAGATTTTCTCACTATGAGAAGCTGGAGAAGAGTACCTAGTTACTGACGTTTAAAAGATCAACTATCAACGTAATTTCATCAAGAAATATCTTTCAACACCACCATGAAATAAAATCAAACGTAGAAGCCAACCTATGGATCATTCTACAATACATCAAAGACTTCAGAAATTATAACCAAACTATTGAGGCTTCTAGTAATAGATGTATTTCAAAAACCACCAAGTTCACTACAATCAGCTGCATGGGTACCAAAAAACAAGATAGCGACAGAAGATAAACCAAACGGTATCTACAAAGTAAATTGCTTCATCTGTGATAAATATTACACTGGACAAAGCAGCAGACATTTTTATCTTCGACTTCATGACCATCAGTTAGCCATAGTAACCTCACTATATTTCTTCACTTATATCAATAGAAATGGACGATTATGGACACAAGTTTGACTGGAAATACACAGTGACTTTTCAGAGTGGAAATGACCAAGAAACTAGAAAAGTTTGACATTCACGCCAATAGGCAATCAGTAAACATATTGAAGCAGGTGCAATTTATCAAACAATTGGAAGACTAATACATAACTACAACGCATTGAATCAAGTCGAGTGACAAATCAAGTGTCAATAACAACTTGTCAAATACATGGTCAATAGGACAATCAGATAGCCACTTGTGGAGAAATTCACATAGATCACTTAAATCAAAAGATTGTTGTAACAAAGTCATGTAGAATAACGATGATTACTCCACGATTAAACCACCAGGTTGAAGTAACTCACAGTAACCAAAACAACAACTTGTGAATAATGTACTCATCTTTAAGACTATTTGTAACTTCATAGGTTTATCATTCTAAAGTTTTAGTTAGTATGACAAAAGTTGTTTGTTTCTCTAAGCGACGTTTACTGATTGTTCATGTGAAGACAAACTCCCGTATAAAGAGTTTTCATATCGATCGGCTTAGGGATTTGATTTCTAGACTCGTTCAGTTCATTCAATAATAAATAAGTTGTTTATATGAATTTGTTGCATTGAAGATCATTCATGCAAGTAGTACAAGTGATCACAAGTTAAAGAACAACACTAAATTGTTATTAACACCAAAATACGGTAAGTATGTTTTGTTCTATTAGAGATTTCGTCGATCGAGTCTCAGATCCAGTACCAGTCACTCGAAAAACACTATTGCTCTATTCAGTAAGCTATGAACTAACTTGTTTATCTGATATAATGTCTGTATACATCCTTGTAGATAATCGCCAATGGTATTAAGAAATGACATGTTTGCATCCTAATCGATTCATTTCGATATATAGTTATTATGTCACAAGATTTCATCATGTTTAACATTCATCTGATAGTTACATCTAAAACAACAGACATTGAGTTTGAATCTTACAATCGACATTCCCATTGTAATATGGTCGACAAGTATGAAATATGATCAAATGTTACCTATCTGTTAACTACTTATTTATCTATTTATTTAAGTAGTAAGTTGATATTATTTACCGAAAAAAAGCATATAACATTAACTCTTAAGACTATTAATCAGTTATTCAGATGTAATTTCTTCACATTACAGACTGATCATTTAGATAAGTTAACGTGAAAAATGTAATGTACACACCACTAAATGAAATATTTTGTAACCAAGAGATAAACTAAGGGGTGTGTGTGTGTGTGAGGGGGAGGATGAGGAGAATGAAATGAATAACTGTTTCTTCTCGTGTTTTTTCTCTCTGTTCTCTTTTTAACGAAGAAACTTAAGAGGTTTTTGAAAACGGAAATAAAGTTTAAAAAAATGTAAAATTAAGTAAAAATGATGATAACAATAATAATGATGGTTAACTAAAGTGGCCACTTTTACAAATGCACTACTACTTTTAATACTACTTGGCTGATCATTTAAGTAGTTTCATTTGACTATTTTAAGTAACATTTTAGTTGATTAAACGAAACAACAAAAATTGAAATTGAGGAGAAAAAAAATATAACAGAAGTAAACGAAATATATAAAATAGAACATGATGTCAAAATGAAAACAGAGGGAAAATCATCAACTTGTCTTCTGTTGTTTCTCCATCTGTCTATTTAGAGGCTTTTTTTTAATGAATTAACTTAAATGAGGGAGATGATGATGATGATGATGATAATGACGATGTTGATGAAGACAAGGAGTGTATATGTACTTTACTCTGTATATTGTTTCTTGTTCTCAGTTTCACATGCCTACATACTCACTTACTTACTTAATACTCAACTTGAAATTGATAGAAGCAAAAAAAATAAACGAAAAGAAGTGTAAAATTAGTCTTTTGGAAGAAGAAAACAGTTTTCTAAGTGTTCTAGTAATCATTGTATCAATAAGAATAATTGAATTAAAACATATACATTTGTATATTAAGTGAAACTCTTTTAATTAATGACCGTAGGCGTTATCTTGACGTGGTAGTCAAGGTTGGCAAATATGATAAACCAATCAAGTGTAGTACTCGTAACTATAGACCCAACCACATGAAGTGAATTAACAGAAGAACTGGTAATGCTTCAAGTAAATAATTTAAGATTTGAGTGATGTAAGGTGATTATGTTTTCGTACCTGGCTCCACAGATTTCTATCTCAACATTTGTTAGGTTTTTGTGTTATTTTTGACTTGTCAGGTAGACTTATCTGTAGTCTTGAGGAAACAAACACTTCCTGATAGCTTTGATTCCGGTTAGCAGAGTTTCATGGACTAGAAACATTAGTGTAAAGACTACAAGCACATCATACGGACTAATATTAATTGCAACAAATATACGCACAAAAGTATATATGGATTCTAAGTTACTGGTTAGTAAATATTAGTCTGAAGATAACATAAACTCCACCTCGTCTATTTGTATTGTTAAGACTTATTCATTCCTAAGTAGCCAACCTCCTTTATCTTTTCTCCAATACGATAGAAACTGTAATCAGAATTATGGTGTAATACTTCTTGACATTCAATAATCTAAGAACTAACAGTATCATTTATGCGAGACTGGAGTACTTACGTAATCCTGACATAAATTCAGAAAAGTCACTTCACTTTAGTCAACTTGTATCACTACTAGTGCAGACAAAACTTAGAATGTGACTAACAGATGAAATTCTTAAAAGTAGCAAATATTCATAAGTTATTAGCAGTTAATTATATATGTGTCATTGAAACATCCCTCATATTCATTACGATGACCAAATAAGTAGTGCTGAGGTTCCATACAGGTTATTAGACACGAATATTTTTGAACCTTCACAGATTGTACTAATTGGGATATGCACTACATACTTCCAAGTACTATGATGCTTAGTGTTCACTAGTATAGGAGTAGTTTAGAAGAAAACTGGAATGAATCAATATGAAATTTATTTGGCTATTGATTTCAACCAAATATGTAGGCTCAGACTATTTGTTTGGGATTCATATGATGGTGCCAATTACCCAGCTGTTGTTGATAGCATGAAGTAATGGTCGAGCTTGTCCATTGTAATGAAGTAACCCAGCTATACTACCTAGAACAATGGTTCCTTAATGTCCTACTATTCCAGTGAGTCGGTTAAAGGGCAGTAAGAGTAAAACCTGCAAACCTAAAGTCCTGAGACAAAGTCGTACTACTGACTGTACAAAGGTTTGATGGTAGTAAAGTGTTTCCTGTAAACAACCAGAGTGATGGTGATGCTACTTTCTCACAATGGAGAGGTAGTGTTACTGAAGGTCGGCTGTAAAACTGCACATTCCAGCTAACTCCACCAATTTCCGTCTTCTGTAGTAAAGCTTTTTCAAGTAATGAGCTAACCCACTTAAACCTACCAGCATAAAGTTCTCACGTAATTGTCCTAGTGACACTAAGGTCATACTCTCAAGTTGCTAAGACCACCTCTAATCCATTTTCTCCTTCGAAAACCTTGAGAAGAAGAACCCTCCCTCTGTGTAATTAACTGGATGACAGAGACGTTAAGTACTGTAGCTAAGGATCGGGTAGCAATAATACGTATCCGTTCACTTTTGAAACCGTGCATTTTTAGTACTAAGCATATATTACTATTTGCAAATTGTTAGAAATCGGGATCGAATTAACAATGAAAGTACAATTACATTAAAAGTATTTGGATTGTTTTCTATATAATAACTATAATAAACTGGTTAAACTGATACTCTCACAAACACTTCTGAAGTGTAATGGATTACTACTGGAACAGACTGATAATAGGAATGAACTGAATATAACAACACACAAAACGAATATTCTAGAATCACTCTGATCAACAGTTATATTATAAATTGATAATGCGAAACAGAACTATAGTAAAGTAACACTGGACTGGTTATGTAACAGGAGAAATGCAAACCCACCAGTGAAATAAGAATAACCGATGAATTAGGAGTAACACCAGTGTAGAATTGTAAAATAAATCGCTATAAACTAAGCTGCAATGAAACAAGTTAATAAGCCGACAATATGAATAGAAGTACATTAGTGAGTCGAATGATGCATTTGGTCATACTGGATGTTGTTAGGTAATTCGAAAATAACTGTCATTAACAGGAATTAAAATCCTGGCATTTTCGACTCAGTACGTTTGTATATCTCATCAATATGCCGATAATGTTGGGTTCTATGAGCTGATTGTTTCCGTTGTACAGGTCTTATTATCATTTCTGAGAATAAACTGATACACAAAGATAATCATTCAGGTACAACATCATCTGTAAAAACCAATTAAGTTATCGTAAAGGTGGGATGGGATAATGAAAATTTTTACTTTCGTTCCACATAAACACTAAGGTAGTCGTTCATAAAGATAATGTATGCTTCAAAATCAAACTAACCAACTCAATGAACTCAACATAACCAAAAACACTTACCTGAAGTATCGATTTTTTACCATTACTACAAACTGCCGTTGGTTTCATAAGGTAACACTTTCTTCTTAAGTTTACATTGTCTAGTCTTCTTTACAATTATCGTTGTACGTATCCAGCTTGGTATTTTTGAACTGTATTACATACGTTTAAATTTCATTCTTTAATTCATTCATATACAGCGTATGACCCGACACGCAGAACATTTGCCCTTTCGTTGAAAGATGTCTAGATGACTCAACAATTAACGTAAGAAATCTTCCTGAATTTGTTCTTAGATTTCATCAGACACCCACTTATCGTGAGTGATGAGAGTTGTGAAATAAGTTCTGTAGTCAACGTACCTAATTACTTCATTCCTCGTGACTAATCTATACCATAACGTAAACCAGTCCTAGAGTATCATTTTACAGTTGTACTGGAAGAAATGGACTGTGAACATGCATTAATGATTAATCAGTATTCAAAAGGTTAATTCTTATCAGTATCTTAATTGAAAAGTGGTATACAGTCTACGTATTCTAAGTTGACAACTGGGCTTTCTGGAAAGAGACGAATTTCTAAAAAGATAGTCGACAGAATTTCGACTCCTGGAAGGGAATAAACATTTACCTTGACGAACACCACTTAAAGATGACAGTTCTGGTGACAGTTTCCCACGAACTCTAACTCCATCAGTGATGTTCTAGTAGAGATCCTTTATTAAGCTTATGTACATTTTAGGTACATATTTTAGTGACAAAAACTGTCACAACATCTGTTGATCTATGGAGTCGAAAGCTCCTTTCAAGTCAAGGAATGCAACTACTGTCGAACGATGGTAGTTATGCCTATGTTCTTCGACCTGACAAAAGTAAATATCTAGTAAGCGTATCCTCGTCCAAGTCTAAAATCGGCCTAGACTTTCCAAGTTTGTCGTTCATCAAATTAAACAAATGACAGACGATCACCTTTAGACACTATGTTGGCTAGACTAATTCCCTCCCCCCATGGTTGTCACAAGAGAATTTCCGTCCTTTCTTGTAATGTGGAACGATCAACGATTTGAACTGGTCGGATGAGATTACGTCCAGATCCCAGACTTTGGCTAATATATCAGTCAATTTGTCTATGAAAACTAGGCAAACGTCCTGAAAGATATCTAGAGGTTAACCTATCAGGACTCGCTGTTTTGCATTAAATCCTTGATACTTATAACTAGCTAACTAACTAACTGACTGATTAGAAGTTCTAAGAATTTTTCTTCGATAGTTTTAAATTATTATCTTGTGTTTAGAAAGAAGATATTTGTTTTGTTCAAAGTCTACTTCTGATATATTAAATGTGTCTATTTTTTATGTAGTAAGTTATCATACTACTATTAACACTACTAATGTCAAAAAGATAACACAACAACAACAAGATTGTATCACTTAAACATTCGTTGAATGTCATGTTTTCGTGACTTAAAACAACAATGAAAGTAGATAAGTAAGTGACAGTCAACCAGTTTCCGAAGAGATGGTACACATTAAATACTGTCACTAAAGAAATAATCAATTTATATTCAGACAATTTTTTCTGTATCATAAACTTAGGTAGCAACATGTATACACTGAAAAGAGAGAAAAAAAGAGAGAGAAAGAATGAGGAAAAACAGAAAGTACAAAGTAATTACTTGAATGAAGAAAAAAACATAAAGGAACATGTTCCATTGATAAAATACAAATTTCATGAACAAAATAAGATATAATGAAAGTAAGTTGAATTGAAAATTGAGAGATTAGAAATGGATAGTAACTGATGGTAGGTGGTGATGAAGAAAGGAAGTGAGGTGGAATATTTGGGGGGGGGAGGAGTCGCAAGGAATGATATTGTTATTAAGAAGCAAACAGAATATTGTAGATATTAATTACTTGATTGTACTTGTATATGGCAACAGTCATTATATACTACTAGGGAACATATAGTAAGTTTATATTACTTTATTTAGACATGACATTGTTGTGTAAAGTACACGACTATAGATTGATTAACAGAAGTGATGAAGTAGAGATGATACTATAACATAAGTTGTATACAGAAAAAATTATATCCTGTTTAATGTTACCTTGTTTCCTGAATTGTTTATATGCTATTTTTAAGTTATACTTTTTGACTTTATAGTTAAATACTACTGATATAGAGAGTCAAAAAGTTTACATATGTACAGAATGAAGTTTTCTGCAAGGCTACCTTTTATTACTAGGTATATTGTGTTTAGCATTTCTGATTATTTGTTCTATCATTTAGTGAATGAGTACTGTAACATGGCACCAGTACATGACATGGAGTCATTGACAATTGGGCTGAGCCATGTTAATAGGTGCAGACTACCTGGTTGGTGTCCGCATGACGCTCGTAATAAATGGCTAGAGACCTTGGGCGATATGGCTCAAAATCGTTGGCAATGGCGCAGGTGCATCCATTCCTTGTCTTCCTCCAAATCCTATGCTTCTGAACTTATCATAATTTTCTCTTTACTGAATCATATTTTCTTAAATGTTCTCGGTCTCTATTCCCTTCCATGAATACTAACTCTGCTACTACCTTCCCTACTCTGGGATTTGATTCGACAATTTAATCTCTATCTGCTAATTGAGGCATGGCAACTTGAACTGACGTACGCATGTACCAAGTTCTACGTTTCAACTGTCTGTCTGTCTGTCTGAATGAGTACTGTATATTAAAGTGCAATTTTTCCCTAAAGGGTATCAATACAAGTTACTGGACATGTTACTGTGACATACTCTGTAAAGGTGGATTAACGTTAGAACTTGAGATATGCTTGATATACTTTATTGATACCATATACATCACGATTAGACGATTAGTAAAATGAGCAAATATTCTTAATACGACTCAGTTAGGTTGCATTATCCCTGATGTTATTTAATTTTATTGGAGATGTTCTCTTAGAGATTGATTTCATACTTGGTCGCCGACATATCGATTTAAAATATTCAGATGACACAATCTTATTCAGTAAAGACACTGACAATATGTAATAATAATGATGATAATAGCTTAATTGAATAGTATGTTTAGCACAATATGAATTTTCACTGTCTCATGAAGTTACTCTTTTACCATGCACATATACGATTGGATTTACACCAGTTTATGTTCATGAATGTAGCAACACTACCTGTGTACGTATACTTGATGATAGAATGATTTGGACGAAACATAGGTTATGTAGCCAAGATTCTTGAACTATGATTAAACCACAGTTAAGGTATATGTTGAAACTAAAGAGAAATTGAAGGTAGGACAATTTTCCAATGAGAAATCTATAGTTAAGACTATGAATTTCTGGAGTAGACGTTTGATAAGTATTGATCCTTTCTATCGCATGTTACCAGCCATCATTATGTCTTCGCTTAGATCCAACTGAATTACTTATGATAGGTCATGAACATTCTATAAAGGCTCATGAGTACACAACTCGACTTCCTGATGCACAATATTGATTGTGGACTAGGATTACATATATATAATATTAGTTGATAAATTTAAGTTCAACACATATCCATTTCCTTCTAGATTAGCGTAATGATATCAACCTTGATTAAGATTATCCCATCGGGATTATCATATTTCATAAGATGATCCAAAATCCAGGAAACATAAAAGTTCCCACTCATTGTCTTAAGAAAGTCAGAGTAAAAGATGTCTATCAATCAGAAAAATGCTTAACCTGACCTTGAAAAGTTACCCTTTTTCAGCAAATTGAATTCCAAGAGGCCTGGGGTGGAAGGAGTGGATAAATTAGTTTTTTTTAATATCATATTTATACTTGCTGGAGCTTAGAAATCGATATAAAGAGGAACTTACATGATATTTTCTTATGAATTTCTACGGTACCGTTTCTTTTATTAAGTGAATATTGTTTCATTTATCATGATACCTGCGTATACATCACTGCTATTTTAATCTTGTTACACAGATGGGAATTCACTTACATCAGTAAGATTAGCTACATTATTAATTGGAATTTTCATGATCAATTTTGATTCCTAAAGGATTAGTTATCTAAGAGTCAATTTAAGGTAAGGAAAGAAGTATTAGTCTATTGGAGATGACTTATTACAACCTAGATGGTATAGAATTGCATCATTATTATGTGTTATTTACTGTCGATCACCGTAGAAATTAGCTTTCCAAAATGCTTACCATTCTTGATAATACGATACCTTTATTACCGTGATTTAAAAGACAAACTACTTAATGCTTACTTACTTCCTTACGCCCGTTAACCCTATAGAGGATCATAGGCCGATCAGCAGTATTCACCATTGAACTCTGTCTTAAGCAATCTTTTTCAGTTGCTGTCCATCCTTTAAATGTCTGCTTCCAGTTCTCGACTCAAAGTGTTCTTTGGTCTTCCTCTTCTTCGTTTCCCAACAGGATTCTATGTTAATGCTAGTCTCGTAATTCAGTCTGACGATTTCTACAATGTATGTCCTATCCATTTCCAACGTCTTCTGCCGATTTACTCTTCGGCTGCAAGTTGGTTTGTTCTCTCCCACAGTAGGCCGTTGCTGATGGTTTTTGGCCGATGGACATTCAGTATCTTGCGTAGACAGTTGTTTATAAATACTTGTATCCTTCTGATGATGTTTTCAGTAATTCTCTACGTTTCAGCTCCATACAGCAGTAGTTTGTTTGTTCAAACGCTAACCAGATTAAACAAACTACTAATTAGTATTCACAAATTATGTGTAGAGATTGTTCTGTGGAGATCGGACTTTTAATTTATTTCTTGTAATAGTTGAAGATTGTTCACAGTTAGGTATCATTAAAAAATAGGCTTTCTTTTCTATTATCCGACTGTTTAATGCTAGTAAGCACCTATGACGTTAACAAGGATCGAAGTCTCATGACAAACGATTAATTATCAATACCACTAAGCCGATGTCCAATCATGAAACTTCCTCTTTACTCATGACATAATGTTTATTCTACTGAGAAGTCGTGACTTTGGGAAATGGGCTGGGTTGTCAGAGTTCAGACATAGTAGGAGTAACAATTTATAGTCGTCTCAATGTGTCACGAATTGGCTAAAGCAAAAATTCTAATGCTGAACATTTTTTTAATCCATCCGTTCTACCATGACAACATTTTCATTTCGCATTTCGTCATTAAAATTACATCTTGATATCTAATTGATTAATTCTTGAACATAATTCCAGTTTTTTCCTTGATAATATTCTGTCGTATGTATACTATTAATAGTAACTTTTTTTTATTATACTTTAGATATCAACTATTAACACAAGGTGATGATACATTTGAATTAATTCAATTATCTAATGAATTCAATGATCTACCTTCATCTTCTTCAATAGTACCATCTACCTCAAATCAACCAATCAATCAATTCAATAATTTCCCTCATTCATTACATATACAAAATACATTCAATTATCAACCGACATTATTTACAATGAATCAATTATCTTCTATATATCAACAAAATAGACCAGAACAATTATATTTAAAAGTAATGAAACAATTAGATTGGGAAACTAAACGTAATTATCATTTTATACTGATAGCAGAAGATAGTGGAACACCAGGATTTACTGGTGAAATGAACTTAGAAGTAAGTTTTGTGTATAGGAATATAGAAAGAAGTATTTTTTGTTTCATAATTTGTATAAAGGATTGACTACAGTTAGATAGTAGACGAAAATTAGAAAGCATAGTGGTAATGAATATCTACGATCACACTAAGGATCTAACACAAACTGTTCAGACCACTTACATGGTATTCACAATTGAACGTTCTATTAGTTCAATACTTCGTGCTTTCCAATCATTGTTTAACTGTAGTCATTTCAAGTAAGAAAATAGTTTGTTCTTTGGTATTAGGATAAACTTGTATATTCCCATTCATTTGTTATAGACTGAAGCTGGTCAGTCATTGTTGCTATATGTGCATCCTGAACGGATTGCCTCGATATAGCGAGTTTTCACAAGTATTATATAGGTTGGATTGTGAATGTTATCAATCAAATTTAAATATCTTCACATTGCTCGTATATCATGGAATAGGCGGATTAGTAATATTGAGGTTAGACAAAAGGTTCTTGGGAAACACGATAAATCAGTCAAAAAGGTCATTAACCTTCATTGACTGAGATGGCTAGGACATGTATTGCGCATGCCCGACCACCGTCTACCCCGTCGCGCGATGTTGGCTAGGGCTGAAGTAGGACGGAAGAAGATTAGGAGCGGCCAAACCAAAACATGGCATCAGTCCATGGAGTCATTGACTACTGGTCTAAGCCATGTAGGTAGATGTAGATTACCTGGTTGGGGTCCGCGTGATGATCGCAATAAATGGCTGGAGACACTAGGTGATATGGCTCAGAATCGGTCACAGTGGCTCAAGTGTATTCACTCTTTAACCTTATCTAGATCTTGAATTATATTGTTATTTTGTGGACATCTTTACTTTACTCTTCCCTCTTGTATCCTGTCTATACGTTACTTCAATAATCTCGTAGTGCAACTTGAACCTACGGCGTTTGTGCCCGGTTCTACGTTGCTGATGATGATGATGATGATGATCATGATCATGAGTAATCTAAGTGACTCAACACTATCCATCGATATAAGTTAGTGGAACGTTGTTGTCAGGATACTTTGGATAGACCATTACTTAGAAGTAATCTAAGACTCGATTTCATACTCTCAAGTACCATTTATTGAACAGTATCAACTAACATGAGAACTGTATCTAAGGTATCCATTTACACAATTTTTCATTTCCAATGAGTCAAATGAATATCGACTAGAATTTTTAGGTCATTAGGTAACATTTTATTTTTATAATATAATGAATTTTTATGCATAAACATTTATTATGGCAATCATTGTGTTCGTGTGGTGTGTTGTTTTCTTTCCTATCTTAAACATAACATATCCCCCCTCTCTCCTGATCCTTCTCCCACCCATCCACATCCTTCATACTCATACACATTCACATATGCCTATACATAATGTAGATTATTGTCACTGATGAAAATGACAATCATCCAATATTTCGTAATAAAAGTTTAATTGTTACTGTACCAGAAAATTCTCCAGAGGGTTTACATCTTATTCAATTAATTGCAGATGATCCAGATGAAGGATGATGATGATGATGATGATGATGATGATGATGATGATGATGATGATGATGATGATGATGATGATGATGATGATGATGATGATGATGATGATGATGATGATGATGATGATGATGATGATGATGATGATGATGATGATGATGATGATGATGATGATGATGATGATGATGATGATGATGATGATGATGATGATGATGATGATGATGATGATGATGATGATGATGATGATGATGATGATGATGATGATGATGATGATGATGATGATGATGATGATGATGATGATGATGATGATGATGATGATGATGATGATGATGATGATGATGATGATGATGATGATGATGATGATGATGATGATGATGATGATGATGATGATGATGATGATGATGATGATGATGATGATGATGATGATGATGATGATGATGATGATGATGATGATGATGATGATGATGATGATGATGATGATGATGATGATGATGATGATGATGATGATGATGATGATGATCGATTTCATACTCTCAAGTACCATTTATTGAACAGTATCAACTAACATGAGAACTGTATCTAAGGTATCCATTTTACAATTTTTCATTTCCAATGATCAAATGAATATCGACTAGAATTTTAGGTCATTAGGTAACATTTTATTTTATATATAATGAATTTTATGCATAAACATTTTATTATGCAATCATTGTGTTCGTGTGTGTGTGTTGTTTTCTTTCCTATCTTAAACATTAACATATCCCCCCTCTCTCCTGATCCTTCTCCCACCCATCCACATCCTTCATACTCATACACATTCACATATGCCTATACATAATGTAGATTATTGTCACTGATGAAAATGACAATCATCCAATATTTCGTAATAAAAGTTTAATTGTTACTGTACCAGAAAATTCTCTTATTAATAATACAAATGATATAAGAAAAGGTTTATTTGAAATTAATGCTAAAACAGGTTGGTTAATATTAAATGGACGTTTAGATTATGAAAAAGATAAACATCATCTTCTACGTATTATAGCACGTGATCAATTAGGACATTCAGGATTTGATGAAGCATTAGTTAGTATCTATGTAACTGATTTAAATGATGTTGCACCACAGATAACTATTGAATCAGTGAATAGAATTTCATCCAATAAAACAATAAATGATATAAATGATAATAAAAATAATATATTACATGTATATATTAATGAAACACCAGGATATAATGTTATTAATGAACAATATTCAGATGATTCATTATTGCCTACATCACAATTATTAGCATTTATTGTTGTAAATGATCCTGATACTGGTTCCGGTGGTAATTTTCAATGTTATTTACAATCAACTAATATAAACACTATGAATAATAATAATAATAATATAAACTATAAACGATTTAATACTGATTTACATTCATCTTCATTGAAATCATTGTTGCCTTCAACAAATGAAATGTATAATTTAGATAAATTATTCTTTACAACAAAATATACATTAGATGAATCAAATCATCCATTGTCATCATCATTAGTTACTACGACAACGACTACTACTACTACTTCTATTGGAAGTAGTTCAATAGTTGGTGTATTTCAATTAAATCTTATTTCAAATGTAAACTTTGAATTAATTACAATTTATGGATTTGATTATGAATATAGTAAATCAGAATCAGTTAAAGTAAGTTATAATTTAATTTGTTTAAATTTATTTTTTTCAAGGTTATTTGAAGTGGCGTACAATTTAAATTTGAATAGAGCTAAACAACTTATAATAAGTTATGATTGTTTTCAAAGAATATTTAGTTTAGAATGGATGAAGTGTATGTAAATAAGTGAAAATACTAATAGTGATGTAAATTACTTATTACATGGGGGGGGGGGCGAATGGTATAGCAACCGTTCTCATATGAAATTCATTAAGTAGATATATGCAATATGCAATTAATTATCTAATACATTATTACGTAATTTAAATACATGCAAATGGCTTAATAATATTAATTATTATCCAAAACCAGAAATGCTATTCAATAATAGAATAAGCAAACGGACATCATATGAGCTCGAGCTTGAAGCAATTAAGCGTGTATCGGTTAATTAGAAACTAAATTTTGAAATAGATTAAGCTGACTGTTTAAAAATAATGACCAAAATGAAGTTTTATTAAGATATTTCAAATTTATTGAAATCAGTGAATCATATCGATATAAAGTACTTATCTACGTGACTATAAAGTATTCATTAATAATTGTCATTATATTAGTGAAGGTAGTCTCTCAACGTAAACCACATTGTTTCCACGTCCCACATAGTGGGACTTGTGGAAAACATCATACTGAATGTGTTCTATTGAAATGCATGTAGAACGTTTAGATATTTGCCAAAAAGTTCCATGACAATTTTTACATCTTCCATAATAACAAGTATTTCGGTAGGTTTAATGCGAGTTGTTTATACATTTGAATTGTTGAAACAAGGGTAATCTATTACAGATTATAGTAAAAAAAACATAAGGACCCATTCTGTAAAAATGCTTCGACGTAGATCCTTCGTCTGTTGTCTAACTACTTTCTCATCAATCATTGAATTTCATTCTACACACTACGTGGTTAATAACGTTTTCAATAAGATCTGTGTTTAGATGTCAATGCATAAGTGAATTTGATGCTCAATTATTACTTACATCATATCTGTCATAGAGGCTACTGTAGTTACAGTTGTTTCTATTAACTAATCATTTATTATAGAAATTATCAGCTGAATGTTATAACTCCTACATCATGGCTTGACTAACCGCAACAACTTTAGAACTCGAAAGTCTTGAAGCATTCTAGTTACAAATTCAGAAGACAGAAGACAAGTAGGCAGAAATCTTTATTCTAGTAGAAAGAAAGTCATGTACAACTATTCGTATATTTATATTTATCTAAAATGATAAATTATCATTATAATCCATCTAAACTGGACTAAGAAGTTTCAGAAATTATCTACATCAATACTCTCGAAAGTTCTGTTGATCAGTCATTTGGATAGAATGTCCCTGGCTGTTTCAAGGGTTCGGGAGGATTCGCTGGGGTTTGCGGGAGCTGTCCCAACACTGAAGTCTAATTTTCTAATCTTTAACAGAAAATATTAGATCTAATTAACTAATTGCTTTGAGACATTCAATCAATGCCTGTTACCCTATGTAGAACATAGGCCAACGACGAGCATTCTCTAACCACCTGAGTCCCGGGTTTCCCTTTCCTGTTCTTCTTATGTAGTGTTTATTCTTTTCATATCTGCCTCTAATTCACAAAGTATTGCGTTTTTAGGTATCCCTCTTTCACTTTTATCCTAGGGATTCCAAGTTAGTGCTTGTCTTGTGACGCTGTGTGGTGGTTTCCTCAATGCATTTCTTATCCACCTTCAGTGTCCTTTACGAATTTCTTCCTCGACTACAAGTTGCTTTGTTCTCTGTCACAGAAGGTTGTACCTGACGATATCTGGTTAACGGATTCAAAATATTATGCATAGACATCTGTTTACAAATACTTGTATCTTTTGGATGATGCTTTACGTAGTTCTCCATACAAGTTTCAGCTACATACAATAGGACTGTCTTTACATTTGCATTGAAAATTGTGACTTCGGTATTGGCTAACAGCCGGTTTGAGTTGCAGATGTTGTTTATTTGTAAAAACACTGTCCTTACTTTGCCGATCCGTGGCTTTACATCTGCATCAGATTCTCTTAGTTTATCCATGTTACTGCCCAAGTATTTAAAAGTTTCCACATCTTCCAGAATTTCGCCGTTAAGTACAATTTGGTTAGTGCTTGCTGTGTTGTATCTAAGGATCTTGATTTCCCCTATGTATTTGTTATGGCCAACTGCTGATAGTAGAGGCTGCTGCTACACTGTCCGTTTTCACCTGCATTTGTTGCCTTGTGTTCTTTATTCTTATTTTCTTTAACCGCCTTTCATCCTTCTGATCTACCTCGGATACCATGGCACATTCATGTTGTTGTTTAGTGTGTGCATATTTGTTTTTTTCTTTCTTTTTCACACAATCATTTTCAAAACTAATCAATATTGTCAAATGTGTACCCTTTACTAACCTTAAAAGATCAATTTAATATGTAGATATCACAAATATAATAGGAAGTTCATGTAATTAAATGAACTCTATGTGGTTTATAGTTAAGTGTACAAACCCAAAATACAAAAATAAAAAAAAATACAGTAAAGGTATTTTACTGTTGCTAGGAGGAGGAGAGTTGATCATTAAAGCAAGAAGGAAATATCAAAATGAATGTTTGGTAAATTATTTTGTCTAATTACTAATGAATAATTACGTAATTACGTAATCGTGTAAAATATCGGTAATACCTTTTGTATTTACATATGAACGTAACGATGGTAAAGGGTATTAAATAAAATTATATACAATGGTGATAGTGTACACCAATTAATCTACCATGGATCGAATCCATTAACATCAAGTTTCATAACATTTATTACTCTATTAGAAACCATACAAGAATAGTCATCAAGTAAATTCTTCTTCTTCTTACTGCCCGTTACTCCTCGCTGAGGAGCATAGGCCGCTCACCAGTGTTCTCCATTTAACTATGTCCTGAGCAATCCTTTCCAGTTGTTTCCAGTTGCTGCTCATCCTTTTAATGTCTGCTTCCAATTCTCGCCGCAGCGTGTTCTTTGGCCTTCCTCTTTTCCGTTTCCCAGCAGGATTCCATGTCAATGCTTGTCTTGTGATGCAGTCTGATGGTTTGCGTAGTGTATGTCCTATCCATTTCCATCGTCTTTTCCTAATTTCCTCTTCGTCTGGAAGTTGGTTTGTCCTCTCCCATAGTGGGTTGTTGCTGATGGTTTCCGGCCAACGGACATTCAGTATCTTGCGTAGGCAGTTGTTTATAAATACCTGTATCCGCCTGAGGATGTTTGCAGTAATTCTCCAGGTTTCAGCTCCATACAGCAGGACTGTCTTCACGTTCGAATTGAAGAGTCTGACTTTGAGGTTAGTTGATATTTGTTTTGAGTTCCAGATGTTTTTCAACTGCAGGAATGCTGCCCTTGCCTTGCCAACCCTTGTCTTTACATCTGCATCAGACCCTCCTTTTTCATCGATGATGCTCCCCAGATATGTGAAGGTATCCACCTCTTCCAGAGTTTCGCCATCCAGTTGAATTGGGTTGGTGCTCCCTGTGTTGTATTTGAGAATCTTGCTCTTACCCTTATGTATGTTCAACCCTACTGCTGCTGAAGTTGTTGCTACACTGATTGTCTTCGCTTGCATTTGTTGGTGTGTATGTGCTAAAAGAGCTAGATCATCAAGTAAATTCTTCTTCTTCTTACTGCCCGTTACTCCTCGCTGAGGAGCATAGGCCGCTCACCAGTGTTCTCCATTTAACTATGTCCTGAGCAATCCTTTCCAGTTGTTTCCAGTTGCTGCTCATCCTTTTAATGTCTGCTTCCAATTCTCGCCGCAGCGTGTTCTTTGGCCTTCCTCTTTTCCGTTTCCCAGCAGGATTCCATGTCAATGCTTGTCTTGTGATGCAGTCTGATGGTTTGCGTAGTGTATGTCCTATCCATTTCCATCGTCTTTTCCTAATTTCCTCTTCGTCTGGAAGTTGGTTTGTCCTCTCCCATAGTGGGTTGTTGCTGATGGTTTCCGGCCAACGGACATTCAGTATCTTGCGTAGGCAGTTGTTTATAAATACCTGTATCCGCCTGAGGATGTTTGCAGTAATTCTCCAGGTTTCAGCTCCATACAGCAGGACTGTCTTCACGTTCGAATTGAAGAGTCTGACTTTGAGGTTAGTTGATATTTGTTTTGAGTTCCAGATGTTTTTCAACTGCAGGAATGCTGCCCTTGCCTTGCCAACCCTTGTCTTTACATCTGCATCAGACCCTCCTTTTTCATCGATGATGCTCCCCAGATATGTGAAGGTATCCACCTCTTCCAGAGTTTCGCCATCCAGTTGAATTGGGTTGGTGCTCCCTGTGTTGTATTTGAGAATCTTGCTCTTACCCTTATGTATGTTCAACCCTACTGCTGCTGAAGTTGTTGCTACACTGATTGTCTTCGCTTGCATTTGTTGGTGTGTATGTGCTAAAAGAGCTAGATCATCAAGTAAATAGCTCGATGTTAATTTAGTTGAATTCTTCGTTAACAACTACTAGTAGTAGAATTTTACAGACAAGCATAAGAGAAATTAGAACTCTTTAACAAAAACAAGCAGTTACCAGTTATAATGTTCTGAAGTGACTGTATCGGTAGTATAACGGATGAGTTGCTCAATATTACAAACCTTCATTGAACATTTGATACTACGACTTAACCGATACCCACTAACTAGCCTAATCATCAGACACTATCACATGAAAGTTGAATATCTCAAATTGTGGCTATGATTCAAGAGAGCTGTTGAAATATGAAAGAACTTAATGGAGTAAAACGAGTAATCAGAAGGTGAATAGTATGCCAGAAGCTGAATAGAAAAATGAGGCAGTAGATGATGGTACTTCTATTTCTTGACCGAGCAAAACTAAAGTATGTATAGGTAACCCTCTACTAAAATCAACTATTTTGAACATCCTACAGTTCAATGGCTGAAGAGTATTTGAAAAGAGATACATATGCCTGTTCAGATGTTTAAAGTAAAGAGCTATTCACTTGAAGGTTGCCCATGATCTTAATACCGATTCCTTTATCTTAATGCTGATACCTTTAGCCGAAAGCTAATGATGTGAACTGATCATGGTTAGACTTACTACTGTAAAACCTGACCAATATACCACCAATATTCTCATGAGTAGATATGTAACTTGAGTAATCAGGTTAGGGAAATCAATGTGTTCCTGCATTTTCTATGAAACTATACAGAAAGAAGACTATGTCTGGAATATCTTCTAAAATAACTATGTCAGAAGAAGATAGACAATGAGAATATAAGGATAATACGAGCATCTTACCATTTAATAGTTTTCCAATGATTATTATTGAAAATATGCAAAGACCAAAAGACTTATTATCAACTATTAATAATAAATCGAATGAACTGTTATGGATTCATACTGTTGTTCTACCTTATTACCATGACACAACAGAAGAACTGTAAAGAATTTTAAAGTAACATAGAATTCAAGCATTCTTCAAAGCAACTAACATGATTCGGAATGTTTTGATAAAAAAAAATGAAAATATTCCCTACATTTGAACAAAACTTTCATGCCTTCTATACTAGTGGGTCTTCTCGAGAAATTACAAATCATGTCAAAGAACATGCTAACTGCACAATACAACCTCTCAGTAATCCTGTAGAGCTGAAAAGGTTGTAAATCAAATCGACGTTTTTCATAACAACCACGAAATCGATGTAAATAGTGTAAAAATCACCTAAACAGATTTTTCGAACCACAAATTGTGGCATATGGCTGAAGCATTTCATATTTTTCTAAACCTTGGGGGCTTGTTTGAAATATTGGGCTATTACTTATTTTCCAAATATCTCAATAAGTTAAATATTTAAGTTGGATTGTGACTGGCAAGTGGAATCCAGGACTCGCGTTACGTCCTATTTGAGACTCATCGGCAGGATGTACCTGCATCCTAATGTTGATGTTCACACTAGGACTCAATCTCAGTCCGTTTCGTGTCGAACGCCACCGCGTTCACCACTATACTACTGAGTCCAGACGGTCACACTTGTGCAACGGGCACATTGGTATTAGGATGCAGGTATATCCTGCCGATGAGTCCCAAACAGGGCGAAACGCGCGTCCTGGATTCCACTTGCCAGTCACAATCCAACTTATATAATACTTGTGAAAAATTCGCTATATTGAGGCAATCCGCTCAGGATGCACATATAGCAACAATGACTGACCAGCTTCAGTCTATAATAAATCAACGGGAATATACAAGTTTATCCTAATCTCAATAAATTACTTTTTCGTCCCTTGTTTTGTTTTAATTGCTTGATGATGTCTCGAAATCGCATTGTGTACTGAAGCGCTTATATAAAATGTCTACGACGTATCGTGAGTAATATAGTGAGATCATAGTGAAGACATCCTGGTGGCTGGTAACACGTTAAAAATGATGGATATTCATTAAATGTCCTATTTCGAAATTCTTAGTCGTAACGACAGATCTCTTATTGGATATGTGAACTACTTACAATTTCTTCTTCGTCTAAATATACCGTAACTACGGTTTAATTACAGTTCAAGAATCTTAGCTGCATAGCCTGTTTGATGTCAATTTGGTATCAACAAAAGCTTTTCAGATTTTTCTTCAGAATCGTTTTATCATCTAGAAAAAATGTGGTGTTACTACTTTCTTTAACATAAACTAGTGTAAATCTAATCATTTCTTTACATAAAAAAATGGTAACTTGTTGAGATAGTGTATGCTGAAATATCATAGTATACTAAACATACGATTGAATACAGCTATTATTATTGTTATGGTTACCCCCCCCCCTCTCCCACTGCACTTGGTAAAATGGAAAGCCTTATCATTTCATTTAACACGGTCTTTTTACTCTAACAACGACAATTAAATGGGTCGAATTTCTCATAGTTTAAACACAGGTTATCTCCAAGATATTTTCCTAACTTCACTCAGTACATTCTGCATACATACAGACAATTAACAAACAAACCTTCAAAAGTACACATGAAAATGATTGACTGTGAAGTGCCAGATTAACATAACTTCAATACTTTCAGACCTATAATTCGATTTTACTAATATTCGTGGTTTCGATTTATTCGATTGTGTATCATTTAGACTTAAGCTGAATTGTGACTGGTAAGAGAAATCCAGGACGTGCGTTTCGTCTTATTTAGGACTCGTCGGCTGAATGCACCCGCATCCCAATGTTGATTTTCACATTGGGACTGTTTGGTTGGACACAATAGCCCAGTGGTAAATACGGTGGCTTTTGACAAGAAATGAACTAAGTTCGATTCCCTGAGTCAACATCAACATTGGGATGCAGATAAATCCAACCGATGAATCCCAAATAGGACTTGACGAACATCCTGGATTCCACTTACCACTCACAAACCAACTTGAACATTACTTGTGATTAATAGCAATATCAAGGCAATCCGATAAGGATGTACATATAGCAACAGAAGCTGATCAATTAATAATCAACAGGAAGATACAATTATGTAATGTGGTTATTTATTATTATGTAATGCGGTTATTTATTATTCTCTGACGAAGATGCTTACATTAAATTACGAAACGTCAGAAGTTGCAATTTCTATAAATTGGATTATTACAAATATATATCACTCCGTTTTAAAAACTACTTAATCATTGTTCAATCAATTTAAAATTATGAAATTCAACCTTCGAAATGTTGTTTATGTTTATATCAGTTTCGTATTGTAGCTCTTACAGTATAACATTGACTGATGAACTTGATCGTACCAAATTTCAAGGTTTAATGGTAGTTAAATAGGTGTACGTTAAAGTATTAAAAACAACTGCACATACATTTACATCTGTGTTTTAATATTTAGTGAGCAAACTGAGTCATTTGGGAAAATATTCCTCATCAAGGTTACGTGTTAATGTATGCGTATCACTATAGCACACTTCTATCTTGATGAATTTAACAGTCAGTATTGAACGTGAACATAAGTCACTCAGATTCGCACTCTGAATATATAATCATAACTAGTAACTAGATAAACATGATATTGATCAATTAATATAAATGTTTATATAAGAGGACAATTGTGGCCTTTAAGAGCTAAGTAGTCCAGTAGTTGAGCAGCAACTGGAAACAATTGGAAAGGATTGCTCAGGACAGAGTTAAATGGAGAACACTGGTGAGCGGCCTATGCTCCTCAGCGAGGGGTAACGGGCATAAGTAAGTAGTAAGTAAGTAAGTCCAGTGTTAGATATTGTTTTACTAGTTAAAACATGTACAAGTAACATAAAGAGTCAGTCTTTACAAATGACCATCATCTATCGAATCTTGATATTTGTTTATTGAGAAAGTTATGTTTACTGCTTTAAACTGTGTTACATACGTAGCTCTAAGTAAGAACATAAAGTTACCACGTTATATTTTCATAGAAATGTACTTTATTTTTCCATATAAACAAATTGCTTATCATTCATTTTAATTTTCTATATTCAACAGATTGTCTGCATGGATAATGGGGAGCCAAGTCTTACATCAAGTCATATAATCAAAGTGATTGTACAAGATTTGAATGATAATCCACCGATTTTTTCGAAAGATTATTACAGTGTGGGTTGAATTTTATTATTATTATTATTATTATTATTATTATTATTATTATTATGTTTGATTGAATATATCACAGATTGATGTTGGTAGGGTACCATTGACAACAAGGGAGCACTGGACACCTGTTTCGTTCTAGTATGGAACTCCTCAGCAGTGCGCACACCAGATTCCTCACCAGGGGCTTTAGGTTGACGCGAACGGCTAACCATCTGCACCACCGGGTCGGCATCCAATGGTAGAATTCCCACTTCTATCAATTTGTGAGATATATAGTGCGACGATCATCCATTGTCATTGGAGTTCCACACTAAAACGAAACAGCTGTCCAGTGCTAACTTGTTGTCAATGTTACCCTGCCAACATCAATCTGTGATATATTCAATCAAACAAAATAACCAATCTCCACAAAAATAACCATCCCAATTGAACTATTATTATTATTATTATTATTATTACCGTTAATGTCTTTTATATAAATGTATTGAATAATATGAGTTCGAGAATTTCAAGAGAGTTAAGAATCCTATATAGCATAACGTAGGTATGCGTTCGAACCCTTTAAAATATCATCTAGACAGTATATCCGGTAAATCAAATATTCTCCAGATATTTGGTTGGTTTCTGACAAAATCTCAATCCGGATTTAGTAAGCTCATTTATCTTTTACCAACCTACATCACATGTGGTAGAGGCAAGATGCTTAGCTTTCAAAGGAAGTTCAAGTGTACTATGTAGCAGTCCAATCTGATACAAGTTATGAATGTAAAAGATGGACCATGAAAATAGAAGATATTCACAGACTCTAAGTTTCTGGTCATGTAAACCTTCGTAATATCTCCCGTCTATCATGGAATGAGCGAATAAGCAATATTAATATTAGAAAGTGAGTACTAACAGAATGCGCTAAATAAGTTATAACCTCTTATCAACTAAAATGGTTGTGACATGTATTATGCATGCTTAGCCGCCGTCTGCCTCATCACACGATGTAGGCTGGCGTAGCAGAGTAAGGAGGGCTTCAAACAAAACATGACATCAGTCCCTGAAGATAACGTTTTTGATCTAAACCATGTTGGTAGATACAGACTACCTGGTTGTGGTCCGCGTAACAGTGATGATCAGTGGCTAGTGGTCCAATTAATTTCTTCTGTTGATTACGTAACAATAGTAAAGAGAGACATTAAATTCGGAGATAGATTTATTTATTCATCAAGTTGGTAATAATATAGATAACAAAAGACTACAAACATTTAGTCGATACATTGCATCATATTAAAGTGAATACAGCTTTCTAAATAATCTGTGGAATCTCAACTAACATATCCTCCGCCTCTAAATGTATATTCTTACAAATAACAAAAGATATAAACATCCAAATTAATAAGTCATACCTTTACCTTGAGAAACACTTAATGCATCCTCTCTCTCTTCCTTGATTATCAAACTAATTTATAACTTATGTATCTGTATTCATTCAAGTTTCATTATGTAATCACATCTTATGATTTCAAACTTACTCTTCATTTTTCTATTTCTTATGTTATCAACATGATCAATGAGATAATCTCCAAATCTGGCTTCATGTGTTCACATTTCATCATTATTACGTAATCACTAGGAACAATTAATTGGGTTCCTGGATTAACAGACAATTACGTTTCTCATTTTTGAAAATCCTATCGTTATGTAATCAGTTATGATTGTAAGCAAATTTAAAACTCTGGTTTTCAATAATTACTATAATTAGAATGAGGTGGATTTTTGGGACTAGGCATCGAGTTTAGTTGTTTGTATCTGTCACAAAATAATGTTCGTTAGGTATCACTGAAAACCAGAGAGTATTGACCACTTGTTTCATTGTAATATAGGGCCCCTCTCTGTAGAAGTACTCAACCTCCATTCTGATAGGAGATCTAACCCAAGACTATCAAGTCTAATAGTAGACGCCTCATCATCCACATCACTGAACCAGGCTTGCTGACGATTACTGATAGAATTTTCACTTCAACCAGATTGTGATACAGCACAATGGTCATCCATTAATCATTAGGGATAACTCTCTTACTGAAGACAAGTGAGAACTCTACCAGCCACGGTTTCTTACTAGAACTCCATGAATTACTTTCAGAAATTAATCCTTAGTGAATTGATACTATTTATAATTGAGCATTGTGTAGATTGTTTAATTTGAAACATGCTTGCGCACTGCACTAGGATGAAACAACTATCCAAAACTAGTTTCTCGTTTCCAGTGATTTTTTTCTCAACTTGGACCTATTTGTGATGTTACATTCAAATTCAACGATCTGTGCAGTTACTATTTACATGTTAAACTATGTATAATAGTGTTGAACTTATCCGAGGAATCAGTTGGACAAGAAATATTTCTTAACTTAATTTATTATTCTCAATGTCTCTCTCGATTCGACTAGTTCAGCATTAATGTAGGTTATACATTTAAGTTGGATTGTGACTGGCAAGTGGAATCCAGGACGCGCGTTTCGTCCTATACGGGACTCATCGGCTGGATGTACCTGCATCCCAATCTTGATGTTCACATTGGGACTCAAACTCAGTCCGCTTCGTGCCAAGCGCCACCGCGTTCACCAATAGGCTACTGTGTCCATACAGTCACACTTGTGCAATGGGCATATATATATGTAATTAGGATGAGTTTGTATTTTACCGTTGATTTGTAATGGACTGAAACTGGTCAGTCTCTGTTGTCATATGTGCATCCTGAGCGGATTGCCTCGATATGTAGGTTATTTTACAAATTTCACTGAAGACAAAAAAGAAGACCAATTTCATGGCATCATCAAATTGAACATTCAATATTGATTGATCACTAGTACAAAGTACTAATTTCAAGACATTATTATCATTTACATATTATCCTCCAGCCCCTCCTGCCTCCACTCCACCCTCCTTTTAACTTATTATGTAACTATAGTTCTCACAGATTACATTACTACAACAAAAATTTAAATATAATCCAATTTGGTTATATAAAATTTCTTTTATTAAAAAACGGAAAAGAAAAATCAGACTACTCCACTCCTTACCAATAAGAAAAGAACAAAACAAGAGAAACCACTTTTATCAGGAAAGTGTTATGTAATCTTTGTTTCTATGCGAAGAAAAAGGGGTGGGAATGTGGGATGAAAAAATAAAACAATAAACTGATGAACAGTTTGTTGAACACCTGTATGATATGAATAAATAAATTATTGAACATATGGTTTATTCATTGATAAATGCAATTCTAAATAAACATCTGGTTGAAATTGATTAAATTTTTGTTGCTATATGTGTATTATTGATAGTGAATTATCAGAAATATAGTGTTCTAATGTAAGTACATGTAGTTGATGAGTATTAACTTAAACGAAACTCATTGCATTACAATTGAATATTCAATTGGGATGGTTATTTTTGGATGATCGTCGCACTATATATATCACAAATTGATGGAAATGGGAATTCTACCATTGGATGCCGACCCAGTGGTGAAGATGGTTAGGCGTTCGCGTCAACCTGAAGCCCTTGGTGCGGAATCTGGTGTGCGCACTGCTGAAGAGTTCCACACTAGAACGAAACAGCCGTCCATTGCTTCCTGGTTTTCAATGTTACCCTACCAACATCATTCTGTAATATATCCAATCAATTTACTATTCATTAAATAAGTAATTAGATTACTGAACATTAAAAATACTAAATTAAAAGAAGTAATAAATTGAAGTTGATTCCATCTTCTAGTTGATATATTGCATATGATCAGTTTGTTGATATGATCTTATGCGCACAAAGTTACAATGGTGAACACCAATGAGAGTGCCCAATCTGTCCCTGTATATCTGCCTGATGTAATGTCAATCCCAGGTCGGAAATATTAAGAACACAAAACAATGAATCAACCAGACAAACTGCATTATATTACAAGTATTCCTTTATATATGCACACACATTAATATAAAACAAGGGAAACAGTGGTTGTGCAAAGAGGTGACGCGTACACAATTAATTAACTGTAGTACATATATGAGAGAGAATATACTGATAGTAAATATACTAAACAGGAGGATAAGGTAAAGGGAACCTAACAATTATAGAAATATAGTGTTTACATTAAATACAACTAAAATAATTGAGATAATTTTCTAGAACATAGTTCTGGAAGTTAGTCTTTCTACTTTAATCGACTAACATAACAATGCTCTAGACTGATAATTGATTAGTCCCTAGAGCTATGTATACATCCTGAGTGGAATGCCTTTATATGCTATAGTTCACAAGTATGAATTAAAATGAATTGTAGATAATGGTGAAAATGGTGGTGATTGATTGACATGAAACTAACTGAGTCTGAGTCCCCATCCCACTCCCCCACCCCCTTACTGCGAACAACAAAAGGATACAGACAGATCCATCAAGTGAGTCTTAAACAGAACGAAGTATTCGTTCTCATTTCCACCTCTTAGTCAAAATCCTATTCAATTCATGTGTAACAATGTTGAAATAAAGAAGAGTTTCCACTTAGAATATTCTGTACCATTGATTAATTAAAGTGAAATATACACGATATACAATCAAGTTGATTAAGAATTATGGAGAAACAAGAACAACGGTTAATTCTGAAGAATAAAGCTGTTAAATACCTGAAATAATTGCTAACATTAAAGTAGTATGGAAACAGGAATTTATTTAAAGTGAAGTGTAACCCTTGAAGTTGAGGAAGAAACCATGTAAAGGTAAATAGGATACACATTGAGGAAATCATTAAATTACACCACAAGACAAGCACTAACTTTAAATCCTAAAGGCTAAAGAAAAAAGAGGAAAACTGAAGAACAAATTGCTTTATAAATTGTAAGCAGACATGAATAGCAGAATGAACAGAGCATGGGGAGAACTGCAAAGGGAATCTGTGGACAGATTTAATTGGAGAATGCTGGTCGACATCCTATACTCCATTTCGGGTAACACATATTAAGTGATTGATTGATCGATTGTAACCCTTGATGAAAACACATTGAGATTGCGGATCTTGACAATTTATTGCCATTTTAATTACATCACCATTAATTGACATGTAGTACAGTGACACCAATCTGATTATAATTGCGAAATGATTAATATTATAAAGTAGAAATCATGATGATCAATTAATTGTAATGAATATCAATCAGTGGAACACTCAATAATACTGATAGATATCTTACACGAAGTATTCATTCCATTTATCCATCCAGTTACCATCTGTTGTAAATACTGATGAACTGTTGAATATACAAAAATAATAAATAATTATTTCTTCATACAATGAGGCCATTTAGTTGTACATAGAGAACTAACCTCAAAGTCAGACTCTTCAATTCGAATGTCAAGACATTTCTGTTGTATGGAGCTGAAACTTGGAGAATTACTGCAAACATCATCAGACGGGTACAAGTATTTATAAATAACTGCCTACAAAAGATACTGAATGTCCGTTGGCCGGAAACCATCAGCAACAGCTTACTATGGGAGAGGACAAACCAACTTCCAGCCGAAGAGGAGATTGGGAAAATACGTTGGAAATGGATAGGACATACATTGCCCAAACCATCAGACTGCATCACGAGACAAGCATTAACATGGAATCCTGTTGAAAAACGGAAAAGAGGAAGGCCAAAGAACACACTGCGTTGAGAATTGGAAGCAGACATTAAAAAGATAAGCAGCAACTGGAAACAATTGTAAAGGATTGCTCAGGACATAGTCCAATAAAGAAGCCTGGTGAACGGCCTATGCTCTGTGAGGGTTAACGGGAGTAAGTAAGTAAGTAAGTAAGAGAACATTCCAATGATGTCGGAAAACATTAAAATACACTTCCGCTAATTGACTAAAGTAATCTATATACGTGTGTTAAACTATAATAAAGTAGTTAATCTCTTCATGATGAATATTGCTCAAATATATATACCCTAAAATGTAACCATTTGTTTAAGTGACTAATCTTTGTAAATAGCATGTATTTATATTAGATGGTTAGATATTGTTGACATGGAAACTTGGATATATATTTCATACTAGTTACCACTAATCGTCATAATGTAGCTGTAATCTTCAAGGATTAAACACTCCCTCTTGATCTTGAATGTACACCAAATGGTCTAAAGGTGTTAAAATTTCTGTCCACAGTAAATATATATCGACCATTCTAACTAAACTTTCGGAATTCAATCCTGAAGTTATTCAATAATAAGTGAATACGGTTAAACCTGATGGTCAAGCATTTTTCATGAAGCCTGAAGTTTATGAGGTAGATGTCTGTTATAGACAGTGTTAAAATGTTTATATACTATAACAAAACAATTGATTAATCTGGATAAATTTTTTTTGGTTGTTAAGCAAAATTAGTTCACAAATTCAGATTCAAGTTCTACACATGACTGTCCACTGGACTAGCAGTAAAATTTAGGTGAATAGTTGATAGTTGCATTACTCTTGTTTGCAACTGCTCGACATTAAGCATAGTCTGAATAATTTATCAAACATATGAAATCTGGTCTTTGTAAACAACAATAAATATTTAGTGTACAGTGGTTCCATGTTCATTTGCGTGTAATCGTCACAGACTGATGTTGATTGGGTACTATTGTAAACCAGGGACTACTAGACGGGTCTTTTATCCATGTATAGGACTCGTCCGTGGCAACACCCATCCTTGGTTTCGACAGGGAATCAATAGCTGTGCCTTAATGTTAATGAATACACTGGTTGGGTGTCCTATAATTGGAAGGAAAGAGCTGTCCATCCTGTCCTGTCTTTTATTGGTATACAACTAACATCGGTCTGTAGTGATCAGAAATAACTACATGTAATATCAATCTCTACAAAACCATATCAAATCTCTTACAGTAGTCAGCTCACTAGTTACTACTTTCAGGATGCACGTAAAGTTCTAACGAGAAGTCGTGGTTAGTGAAATTCATACTTGTCAAAAGTGAGACAGTTATCACCAATGACAATGGATGATCATCGCGTCATGTCACAAACTGATTAGAATGGAAATTGTACAATTACATAGCTGGTATTGCATAGGGTTAAGCTTTGGCAGTGGGTTGGATTCCCTATCGACATGAAGGCTTTGCACTGCCGTGTAGGGGTTTGATACTGCGATAACTTGGTTGACCAATGCTCTTTGATTTTTACTGATGCTTAACCGACATTCTATGGCGACAACAAACAACTAATCATAATACCTATCTTCACAAAACTACATTAGTTCAATTACAATACTTTTATGTTGTTAACTTCATTTAACCGTCACTAATGATAGTCGAATTCCATATTTATCTAATGACCTTGGTTTAGCTGCAGATGCTGAGCTTGCTTGGGTACGATGATTTTTACCCCCGTCTCCAATGGTTATGACACCAACTGTTGTCACATGAGAAAGGAAGGAGGATTTGGTTGGTAGACACGAACGCCAATGGAGTGTGCCTAGTTGATAATGCGCGACTGACCTAAGCTCACTCACTCCCAGGCCGATAATAGAAGAACCAGAATCAGGAACGGAGAAACAACGGAAAAAGGGAAACGTATTATATTTTAATCATGCCTTTATATATATACAAAACCAGACCACACATTAAACCAATCACGAATCTAACATTAATACAGAACATAAGAAAGAGTGGCAGTGAATGGGAACAAGTTGTACATAACTAAGCAACTGTAGTTCATAGTAATAAACAATATACTAAGAGTAACTATACTAAACGGAAGGACCGGGTAAGGGGAACGTAACAGTCATAGAAATGAAATGATTACATTGTCCACTATTATAATAATTGAAATAATCTTCTAAAACACAGTTCTCGAAGATGTTCAATCTCCATTAGGTGCCCAGCATAATAAACGTTTACAGGATACTTTGAATTTACTATATCTTATTGCATCCTCATCAGCTACATACATAACTCAAAATATCAATACACATGTTAACTATATTAAGTGAATAATTAACAGATAACATTAGATTGCTTAGATAGTGACAGTGTAATGAAGTTAGACATATAGTATCTCTAAGTAAATAGATTGGATATTTTAGAGGTTAATTACGTAATATTAAAAAAGGTGCAAAAAAATAATTCAATACTTCACGTACGAATGAGAGTTCTATTGAATAGTCCAAGAGGTTCGATTGTGTAATTATGAATACGCTATTGTTGTGTATACATGAATAAAAGGAATAAGATAGAAAAATAAGAGTATAACTCACTGACTTACTATTTTAATAGTTGGAGAAGGAAACTGGAACATCAATCTGATGTTATCAGGGCAATTGATGGTTAACTAATGATTTCTTTTGAACACAAAGGTCAAGTTTCAATCATCTAATTTCAATGGCGTCAACAATTTTTTAGTAGAATCGATTCATGTTGTTTATTCATGATTTCAAGTCCGTTTGTTTTATCTACCTTATATCCTGTATTTACCAAATGACGTGTGATTGAACTTCTAAAAGTGGTTGCTTCTTTCAAGCATAAGTTCTTCAGGATATGTTCAATAAAGCATAAAATGTCCTTCCAATGTACCTCCTGTTTGCAAGTACAAGTCGAACTGGTAAATACAATTGGTGGGGACTTTTGCTTGATTTATTAAGCATCATGTTGTGTATAATGTGACTAGTATGGTGGTAAGAAATGATTATTTGGCAGTCGTTTTAAGTTTTTAATTGAATTATTTGGTAATTTGGTCTCCTTCAGAAACATTAATTGAATGAATACCCTTTTATTTTTGAGTTTTTCGACTTCGAATTTTCGGATTACAACTGTATTAATATTTTGAATTATCTAGAATCAATAACATGTATGTAGTTGATGAGATTGAATCCAAACGAAATGCGGTTTGAATTCAACGTAAATGTTATCGTAATTACCAATTATCGAAGGAAATCAGTTGAATGCAAGTATTGTCATCTGATTGATTTCCTTGAACTGATCTTATTGTTGTTGCTTTGATTATCATTCCTTTCCTTATTCTTATAGTTTTTTGTTCAAGAGAGTAGTCCAGTCAATACTTTGGTGAATAAAGTGATTGCAACAGATGCAGACAGTGAAAAGAATGCTGAAATTAACTATCAAATTAATCAAGATGGTAAAGAATACTTCAGTATTAATAAATTAGATGGAAGTATTTACACTAAAATGGTATTCGATAGAGAACTAAGACAAAAGTAGGTTTTTTTTCTGCTTTTGCTTATTTCATATAAATCTATGTATGTCTACTAATTGAAGCATTCAAATGGATCATTATAGTCATAACTGTCAATAATAGTACCCAATAAAACTGGAATGGATCTTGAATACTGATGCTTTCTAACGCGTGTTGCCAGCCATAGTGATGTCTTCGCCTAGATCTCATTGTATTAACCACTATACATTGTGGACATTTTATATAGGCGCGTGAGTACACAATGTGATTTTGGAATATGATCGAGTAATTAAAATAAAACAATGAAGAAAAAGTAACCTGTTGAGGTATTTGGAAAATAAATAGTAACCTATGATTTGAAACAAGCCGCTGTATTACAGAATGCTGGTCGGCGGCATATGCTACATGTGGAGTAGCAGGCATTGATTAAATGATCATTGGAACATTTATTGAAACTGTGAAAAATAGAACATTTAGAACTTGATCACACGTTATACATAACAGTGAGGGATGTGAAAGATTACGTAATTTATATCATATCATGCACAACGATATATGCTGGTATTAAAGTATTGTTAGTTTGCATCAATTATTTAGATCATCAATAGGCTACGATTAGTTAAGATGTTTTATCAGTACCATCAAAATAGATGGTTGATTTAATGTTTATTTAACAGAAAATGAATGAAATAATCGTTTAGTGATTAATGCAATGGATTTTAAAGTAGTAGGTAGTAAATTAATAACCCACTTTACTTGCTTCTGTTTAGGCAACTGAATATTATCACTAGTTATGGAACAATTAGTGTGGTTCACAGTTTAACATACAAGCGCCTACTTTGTATATGTATGAATCAGTCAATTCAAACAATGAATTATATATTGAATGAAATGTAAATTTTAAGATGCTTAGTCTTCTATAATGAAAATAGATGGTTATGCATCTTAAAGATTCTGGTAATTGATAGCTCCAATCAAGATGACTTACACTTGTTGATCTTAATTTTTAACTTCTAAAAGATACATTATCATATAAAAGTAATAGGTTGGATATATGATTATCCATATCAGTGTTTATTGACCATCTAGTCGACAATAAGTTATACTAGAAAGTATTCCATCATTTTACTTAGCTTACAATGAATCTATCATAGAATATGTACTTTATTTATGAAGTAAAGGCCTTATAACTAAATTTAATAATATAAATGCACTTTTATAAGCATCTAGGACGGTCTTCTCGGAGTATTCTCATTCAGGTTCCTAAATACTTTAAGATTAGCCCACACGATTAGAAAGTCTATAAAAATAGTTACTTTGCAGTTACACGTATTTCTGAACTCCTAAGTTCTTATTATCAGTCAATTGCAACGTAGATCTTGGTACGTATGTACATTAGTTTGGGTTGTCGCCATCCAATTAACAGATAGGGATGAAATTATCATATCAAATCCAAGAGTAGTGGAGGCATCAACAGAGTTAGTACTAATGAAGAGGAATAAAGGTCGAACATAAGATGCAAGAAAACATAATTCAGTATAAACAAAATTAAGATGAACTCGGAAACTTAGAATTTAGACGTGGACCAAGAATGGATACACGTCAGCCATTTCGAATAACTTTGAGCCATGTCACCTAAAGTCTCTAAACATTTACTATAATCATCACACGAACCCCAACCACATAATCTGCACCTCTTAACATGGCTCAGCCCAAACGTCAATGACTTCATGAACTGGTGACTTGTTATGATTTGGCCGCCTGTAGCTTCTTTCCAGGCTACTCCTACACCAAACAGCATTCCTCGTCGAGGAAGGCGTTGGTAGAGCATACATAATACTTAACTTAACCACTTCAGATGATGAACATTCACTACTATCTTGATCGATTTATCATATTTACTTAGTACTATATTCCTAACTCAAGTGTTGCCCACTCGGTGGTCCCAGCAAACACGAACAATGCTTCGAAGACATCCATGATCGAATACTAGGGCATATGAATATCCTCTATCCTTAATAGCTATGTTTCACATTCATAAAGTAAAACGGATCGAACCGCTGCGCAGTAAACGCGTCCTCTGGTCAGTAGGCGGATGTCTGGTCTACGTCATAAGTGAAGCAACTCGGCAAAAACCAATCCAGTCCTCCGTATTCGTGCTGATATTTCATCGGATACTAGATTATTAGGGCTGAGAGACTCTCAAGATAAGTAACGTGGTCAACACGATCAACTACCTCGCTCCCTATAACTGATTTCGGTGTCGAACCAAGCCAATTCTGATGGAACATTTTGCACTGGGATGGGGAGAATCACATCCCAAACATACACACATTGATTCTTAACATGGTCAGAAGACGCTACATTTTGTCAGTATCACCACCCAATAGAACCATCTCAGCTGAATATTCTCAGTCGATAAATTTGTCCCCTGGAAGAGGATCAACCCCTAAAATGTCAGATGACGAAAATTTTAATTCTAAAAACAAGTCGTGATAAAATTAAATAAAAATGGGGAAAGAAGATAACCTTGGTAATCAATTCTGAGAATAGTTTGGCATAAGCTCTAACTTAACTAGTAGTTTTTGAGTACAGAAACTGTGCATGGCTAAAATACTTTACTGGCATGCCTTTCAATGACAGACATTGCCATGCAACCTCTTGATCATTAGAGTTAAACACTACTTAAAGTGGCGTTAGACAGTAAGTGAAATACTAAGAAAAACGAACTATATAGCTTCTTTGTTGAGCGTAGAATTTTTACATTTCACAGTAAACGAATAACTATTAAACAAGAATTCTGTTTATCTATAAGATCTTTTATAAGGGATTTCATTTCCATAGCTGTACAATCGTATATAATAATAATATATGATAGCAACCATAGCAACAAAAGAGAGGAAGTACATGTTGACATGATAATCACGTATAATCAAACTTGGTAACATAAATCAATAATACATAACCATGTTATTCTTATTTAGATTATCCTAATGAAGACAGGAATCTTTTAAAATCAGGTTAAATAAACAACAGTATGAATATTAAAAACTAGATAAACAAACTATAAATAAACAGATCAAAAGTGATAATTTTGTAATTAGGTTATGTAATAAGATAGACTAAATAATGGAATGTATCTGAGTAATGAATAAAGATAAGTGCAGTATGCTTTTTTATACTAGATAGCGAGAGAAATAGAAATAGAAGGAAGCGATAACTTTGTAAGAATCTAATAAAACATTCAAGGTACAATCCAATATAGAATAAACTTATCATCTAAAGGAGAATTAGTTGGAAGTTTAGATTAAGTCCATGGTGGGAGTAATGATTGAAACAATTTCTATTATACACATAGTCCTGGTTTCTATAGAAATGACTTCGGTATTACATAGAATGTGGAGACATACTAATTTTGATAGACTTCTATTAACTATGTAGTTATCTATGAAATAGTAATCTAAGTTGACTAAGTGGCCAGTAAACACAAGATGTTCTATAATATCATTTGTAATATGATAGACATTATCTTTCCATAGCTACTCTGGATAATGTTCTTAGACTCTCTTAAGCAACCTGCACATGTAATGAACAATATATCCGACACCACAGAAATAAGAGAATTCAGTAATGTACCTGATAGTGATTAAATGAGATAATTTATCCTCCGAGTTATTTGTAAACGACGGTTCACTTGTAAAAAATTCTACAGGGTGACTGTAAAAAAACATTTTTTAGAGTATTATCAATTCACCTCGTCTTCGAATTCAACGTTAATGTACAGTGACGTCTTAGGTTCAGTTTTCAGATAGTTTTAGTGGTTTCGATTTTAAGTTTTTGTCTACGAATCGTGGTAGGTAACCGTTTTTAATTAGTATTTTCTTAAGGAAATCTAGTTAATCTGAAATAAAAGTTAGATGTGTGGAGGGCAAACTTTTTGGTTCCTAGTTTTTAATAGTTAGCTAATCTATGTAAATTCGTAATATCGTGACTATCCATTTGTCCATCAAGAAATCCATATGTTATCACTGTGATTGTGTTTCCATTGATTACTTACTTACTTACGCCCGTTAACCCTCACAGAGAAGCATAGGTCTCTCAGCAGTATTCTCCACTGAACTCTGTCCTGAGCAATCTTATCCAGTTGTTCCCAGTTGTTGTTCATCCTCCTAATATCTGCTTCCAATTCTCGACGAAGTGTGTTCTTTGGCCTTCAACTTTTCCGTTTCCCAACAGGATTCCATGTTAATGCTCGTCCCGTGATGCAGCCTGATGATTTCTGCAATGTGTGTCTTATCCATTTCCAAAGTCTTTTCCTAATTTTCTCTTCAGCTGGAAGTTGGTTTGTCCTCTCCCATAGTAAGCTGTTACTAATGGTTTCCGGCCAACGGACATTCAGTATCTTTCGTAGGCAGTTGTTCATAAACACTTATGCACTTCAGAGAATGTATGCAGTAATTCTACACGTTCCAACTCCATATAGCAGGACTGTTTTCAAGTTTGAATTGAAGAGTTTGAATTTGACGTTGGTTGACAGTTGCTTTGAGTTCCATATTTTCTTCAGCTATAAGAATACTGCCCTAGACTTGCCAATCTTTGTCTTTACATCTGCATCGGTTCCTTCTTTTTCATCGATGATGCGTCCTGGGTACATGAAGATATAAACTCCTTCCAGAGTTTTGTCAGGAAGTACACTTGAGTTTCCATTGTGTTTCCATAGGCTTTAATGTTATTCACAAACAAAAGAATCATGATTAAGGTAATAATAATAATAATAATAATAATAATAATAATAATAATAATAATAATAATAATAATAATAATAATAATAAGTGAATTCACGCAGTTTCATGCAATTGTGTGTGTAATATTCTATATTCATCACAGATTGATTCCAGTCGGATACTAATGTAAACCAGGAAGGACTGGACATCTTATTCACTTCAGTATAGGACCTCCCATCAGTGCACCTGTCAACCTGAAACCCAAGAGTATAATTCCCTAGAGGAATCGAGGGGTGAGGGGCACAGCTGAGTAATCCTATAACAAGGGAAAAACATATGTCTAGTGCTCTTATGTTTTCGTTGATAATCAACTAACATCAATATGTAACGAATAAATTCAACTAAACTTAATTATGGCAATAATAATGTAAGTGAAAAACTGGCATTAATTATTGCTTTGGTTTTCAGAAGGGGCATCGACCTCATGACTTCGAAAAAAATAGGCTTTTACTATGAGCAGTCATAGCACATAAAAATGAAGACATTCCAACTCTTATGGCAGAATTAAAATGATTAGAATGGTTGTTTCTGGTTAACCTTGTTCTAGCAAGACTGACCCCCCCTCCCACTTCCTCCGTCCGAGTTTAGGAGCAGTAGTAACCAACCCAAAATTGATTTCAAGCATTAATAAAATATGAATTCACAACATTTTACTATGGAGACAGTATTCATTATATCTACATGTGGTATAATTTATTATGGCATCCAACTTAACTATTACCACTTATTTAAACAAGAAGATAATAATTATTGAAAATTTAACTAAAAATAAATAGTTCAATTGGGATCGTTATTTTTGTGGAGATTGGTTATTTTATTTGATTGATTATATCACAGATTGATGTTGGTAAGGTACCAGTGAAAACCAAGGAGCACTGGATATCTGTTTCTCCACAAAAATAACCATCCTAATTGAATTATAATAATGAGCTGTTTAGTGACAAACACCAGGATGTTCTTGAAGCTCTAGTGAGAAGTCGTGACTGGTGGAGTTCAGACTTGTCTGGCGTGAGACAGATATCACCAATGACAATAGATGATCGTCGCGCTACATATCACAAATTAATCGAAGTGGGAATTCTACCATTGGATGCCGACCCAGTGGTGCAGATGGTTAGGCGTCCGCGTCAACCTGAAGCCCTTGGTGCGGAATCTGGTGTGCGCACTGCTAAGGAGTTCCACACCAGAACGAAACAGCTGTCCAGTGCTCCCTTGTTGTCAATGGTACCCTACCAACATCAATCTGTGATATATCCAATCAAATAGAAATAAATAATTATTTATTAATGATTATAGTGAATTAAAACATATTCAATTTCGACATCACGAATTGATGTGAATCAGACAACCAATGATCACCTGGAAGTACTGGACAGCTGTTTCGTCCTAGTATGGGACTCCTCAGCAGTGCACATCCACGACCCCATCTGGGATCGAACCCAGGACCCTCTGGCTCCGCGACGAACGCTTTACCATTGGACCACTGAGTCGGCTCCCAACGGTTGATATTTCCAATTCAGTCAATTCGTGATATGTTGCGCGACCTCCTCCATGCCATCGGTGGGTTACTATCCCACACCCGACACAGTTGAACTCCACCGGTCACGTCTTCACACTAGAACTCCAGGAATTACCTCGAGGAGCTAGTCACTAGTGAGCTGATATTAATCACAATTAGGGGGTTTTGTGGAGATAGTTAATATTCAATTTCGACATCACGAATTGATGTGAATCAGACAACCAATGATCACCTGGAAGCACTGGATAGCTGTTTCGTCCTAGTATGGGACTCCTCAGCAGTGCGCATCCACGACCCCCCATGTATCAATAGATTGTTTAATTATGTATTCCGATAATTTATTACTTTTTAATATGTAAATGAAATAATAAAAGTACTAAGTGAATAATGGTGATTCGAGTGTTAATTTGAATTATACACGAACGATAATATTTGCAGTATACAATGAATTCAACAAGTATTTCGTTGCATTCAATCTCATCAGCTACATACATACTATTGAAAGGAATGAATTGTATAATGTTTATTTAATATTTAATTTGGATTGTGACTGGCAAGTGGAATCCAGGACGCGTGTTTCGTCCTATTTGGGACTCATCGGCTGGATGTACCTGCATCCCAATATTTAACTTGTGTAATAACGCTATATAGAGGCAATCCGCTCAGGATGCACATATGGCAACAGAGACTGATCAGTTTCAGTCCATTAAAAATCAACGGTAAAATACAAGCTTATCCTAATTATATATATATGCCCGTTGCACAAGTGTGACTTTCTGGACACAGTAGCCTATTGGTGAATGCGGTGGCGTTTGGCACGAAGCAGACTGAGTTCGAATCACACTGTGAACATCAAGATTGGGATGCAGGTACATCCAGCCGATGAGTCCCAAATAAGACGAAACGCGCGTTTGGGATTAGGCTTGCCAGTCACAATCCAACTTAAATATATAACTTATGCCATAATCCTATATCGAGGCAATCCGCTCAGGATGCACATATGGCAACAGAGACTGATCAGTTTCAGTCCATTACAAATTAACGGAAAAATACAACCTTATCCTAATTACATAATGCTGACTTGTTTGCAATTATCATCGACAACCTGTTTCTTACAGAACAATTTTTTTTATTCGTTTTTCATAAGAATTGATTTTTCTTTATATGTTCAATGATGCATATTACTGAGAGGTGGTTTAATAGTAGTCAGTGATAATACTGAATGATTGAAGTTTTGTATTACTTGATATTCGTTACTAAGATATAATTGGAATTTTGTATGAATCAATGCTCATTTATGGAAGTTAATCTGTATAACTTAGATTTGTTACCATTATAGTATTCAGGTTATACGTAACCTCCTAATGGACGGAGTAGTAAATTAAACCATCTTAATTTAGTCTTTATTGTTGATTGAATTTAGAAAACATTAGTACATGAAACATGTATTCCCTTTATATTATGGGTAAGATTAATGGATGAGTATCGGTTAACATGAAATATAAGTTTATTCGGGTATCATATCAGATATCTATCACCATTACAATACGATTAGTGGTTAAGCTGTGACTTCATTGATAGGATTTAGTCACAATCATGGGCTTGAAAAACGTTAATCTAAGCAATAGCTAGAAAATTTTCACATGATTACCTATCCATTTATCTACTTATAAATGGTCATGCATTTCCATTTATTAATAGATGGGCAGATAGAAAAAAGAGGTAAACTAGGCAAATAAATAATTACTTCATTATCGTAACTAAGATATTTGGACTTTCCGCTAACTAGTTCCAACCTATACCAACCTTGAAGGAATTGATGCTTTGTGTGATTTGAATCCTAGCATCCAGTCTTATGACATACGAGTATCCAGGGTATGCAGGTAAATGTTTATGGCAAACTCCAAATATTATGAAATCTAGGTTCAATCAGCTTTCTTATCAACTATTTCTAATCATCTAACATTAGTACGCATTGCTAAATCACTTAGAGTAATAGTAGAGTTGAAACTCAATTTATGGAAATCGATTAGTGTTAAAAGATTAGTTGAATATCACACTGGTCAAAATACACTGGTCAATTAATATAGTCGTATGATCTACCTGGTTTTATCTGACAAATCACTCTGCCTTTTCACACTGGTCAATCAGTCTGTTTTCATTTACATCAGTAGGTACTTTCTATATTCCAGGTATTGTTGATTTAGTCCTAGTGATACTGATATCATTCTGATTTTATTCCTTCGTTTGGTTTCCTTTCTAAAATTTTAATGTGAAATATGAGATACAAAACCAAAGAAACGTATATTTAAGTTGGATTGTAACTAGCAAGTGGAATCCGGGACGCGCGTTACGTCCTATTTGGGACTCATCGGCTGGATGTACTTGCATCCCAATGTTGATGTTCACAGTGTGATTCGAACTCAGTCTGTTTCGTGTTCACCACTAGACTACTGAGTAAAGACAGTCGCACTTGTGCAACGGGCACATCGGTATTAAGATGAACTTGTTATAGCAAATCAACGTGAATATACAAGTTCATCCTAATAACAGTGACATGTATATGTTTTAACTTTCTAATCAGTGGTGTTATGAAAACGTTAGTAGTATATTGTGAACATGAGTATTAAATTAAGTGATGAGATAATAATTCTTCATCGACCGAAGTGTTTTTTGTGCATAACAGCCAACAACCTCGACATGTGATATTGTCCGATGTGAAATGAAGTTAAATGAATTAATTTCTCTACGATTAATTCACACTTCTATCACTCATACAGCAAAAATTTATTACTACGTTAATCTTCTACATAATAACTTCATCTCACTGTGATGATAGCAACTTGGATTGACGTACATTCCTGCAGGGGTGTACTGTAATCACAACTGATTGATTGCATATATTCAACCGAACAAATCATATTTAGGTTGGATTGTGACTGACAAGTGGATTCCAGGACGCACGTTTTGTCCTATTTGGGACTTATTGCCTGGATGTACCTGTATCCCAATGTTCTAATGAGCAAATCGTGTTTGAACGTTGTGAAGATTGCTGAATATGATATCATGAATCAACCTGCTTTGGATAGCCGTTGAAAGCCAAGCAGCAATGAATAGCAATTTAATCTTAGTTTAGTACACTTCAGGTAATTGTAATTACGAATACACCAGTGTTGTTATCTTGATCAACCGTGTACTTTTAGGTTAATTTCACATATCATGTTAACTTCTATTTTTCATCTGATTTCATTTTTCAAGTTATCGATTTCAAGTCTATGCAAATGATCATGGTCAACCGATTGCATTGACTGCAACAACTACCATAGAAGTGACTATTGTCGATATCAATGATAATACACCAATGTTCGTCGGTTTAGATCGTGATGACTGTTATCACTTTCGTATAGCGGAAAATCAACCACCCAATTCATATGTTGGTAAGTTAAAATTTATATATACAGAAGTACATAAGATATGCAACTGTATTACAAATCTACTGTTTTGATGCCATGTTTCTAGTTACTGTATACTTACTGAATATTAACGATTGGTGGACCGATGTTTTATTTTAGTTCATCATAGTTACATAATAATGAATTGTTATAATACGCTAGATACTTGAAAATATAAAACCGTATCATGTCTGGGAACGAAACCCAGTATATCTTGACTAATAGAAGAAAAGAAATGCGGTTGTTAGGTAGATATCTATTTATACTCGTTAATAAGGAAATGAAGATAGAATAACATTTCTTAATACTTTACTAAATTAATCATTAAGAATGAATCTGAACATGGAACTACTCAAATAGATCAATATACAGACCTTTTTGAATGTACTCCTGTACGCTAGAAAACTAATCCAGTGAAAATATTTCATTCTACTATAATCACTCTATACCCTACGGATACAGTCGGCGAAGAAATAAAAGCTTTGGAGAAGACTTTCAGAGAGAATAACTGCTGCCTGAAACCCATAAACATAAACATAGCTACGAAATTAAAGCCAAAAGTTGATTCAGACAGCAAGTAAAAGTCTATGTTAATCCTGACGTTACTGTGAACAATCCGACTAATATTCAACACACGAAAACTGAAATTAATGACTTCTACCTGGCTGACAGTAGGTAGGATAAATTGCTTAAGCCTGTCACATCTCGATAGGCGGAGCTGATTACATTAGTTGATGCTCTATGAATTCACTGTCTTTTGCCCACTAGCACCTCTGCGCAATGGCATTGTAAAAAGTACCAGTAGTTCTATATTAACCTATTTAGTTCATAAATTTTATTCAGCTAACTTATACTAATTACTGACAGTAATCTATCACGTGGACAATTATCTAGCAGGATCAGTTACACTTAAGACCCTCTAAAACGTAGAAGTGACGGCCATAAGCTTAAAAAGGTCAGAATGTTGTATACACATTTATATTCTGGTTAATAACTGTTTACTTTAATTTTCATATTAACTTAGTTTGTTACACATTGATCTGTAATGTGTACTATTTGAAACCAGGAAACATTAAACAGCCATTTTATCGTTGCAGCAGTATTCAAACTCGACAACACTATTAAATAAAACCTACGAAGATAAGGTATCTCAGGAAGAGTTAAAATATCATCACCACCAAGCCTGTCGATGTCCAGCTGTTGAATCCCTACTTCAATCAATTTGGGATTTCGTATGACAACTAGTCATTGGCATTGATAGTGATCGTCTCATAAGTTTTAATAGACCATAAACCTAACTATCTACGAAATTAAAGCCAAAAGTGATTCAGGACAGCAAGTAAAAGGTCTATGTTAATCCTGACGTTACTGTGAACAATCCGACTAATATTCAACACACGAAAACTGAAATTAATGACTTCTACCTGGCTGACAGTAGGTAGGATAAATTGCTTAACCTGTCACATCTCGATAGGCGGAGCTGATTACATTAGTTGATGCTCTATGAATTCACTGTCTTTTGCCCACTAGCACCTCTGCGCAATGGCATTGTAAAAAGTACCAGTAGTTCTATATTAACCTATTTAGTTCATAAATTTTATTCAGCTAACTTATACTAATTACTGACAGTAATCTATCACGTGGACAATTATCTAGCAGGATCAGTTACACTTAAGACCCTCTAAAACGTAGAAGTGACGGCCATAAGCTTAAAAAGGTCAGAATGTTGTATACACATTTATATTCTGGTTAATAACTGTTTACTTTAATTTTCATATTAACTTAGTTTGTTACACATTGATCTGTAATGTGTACTATTTGAAACCAGGAAACATTAAACAGCCATTTTATCGTTGCAGCAGTATTCAAACTCGACAACACTATTAAATAAAACCTACGAAGATAAGGTATCTCAGGAAGAGTTAAAATATCATCACCACCAAGCCTGTCGATGTCCAGCTGTTGAATCCCTACTTCAATCAATTTGGGATTTCGTATGACAACTAGTCATTGGCATTGATAGTGATCGTCTCATAAGTTTTAACTCTACTGGTCACGTCTTCTCTCTAGAAGTTTAAGAACATGTTGAAGTTAATCATTAAGAAGCTGATTATTTTACTTTGGTTGAAGCAAATTTTTTTTCATTTTTTTGGCGGGGTGGATCGGTTTTCCACTTTGTTCTTAGTCAAAAAACATTTGTAATTTGACAAACAAGCCAAAATTTTTATGCTGCCATTCTTTATGCAAATGATGTAGTGCCAAACTTGGCTTACACATATTGTTTTAAATTCATAATAGAATGTCATTATGCATTTTATGCATAAGGTGTTATACTGAGGAGTGTCATATTGAACTAAATTAACACACAACCCGCTCCCTCCGTTTTCATTTTGCTTCGAATACATAAGTCATTTTTAATTATCCGTTTTCATAGTCAATAAGAACTCCATGCATGACTAGGCTATCATGGCTTTAAATTCTGTGTATTTTAGTCTTATCGGGAGATTTTCCCACCTGTTTTAACCTCCGGAATGTCCCCTGACGTTTGGTGTATTCTAACATATCTGCATTTTAGTTCAGTGAAGTAAATACTATATTTTGTCTATATGAGTTTACTTGAGTTGGCCTGTTATGTTTTCTATGGATTACAGTTCGAAATTGGGCAAGTCTTATACAGGATTTAGGGCTTCTATTCATTGTATAGTCTCGGTATGAGGTGATTTGAGAAGAGAATTGTATGGTTTTTTCTATAGTGATGTCACGCTACCGACTAAAGGACAAACGCATTAACTGTTGAGTTTTTGGAGAAGTAAAAGTTTTTAGGTATAATTTACGTTGAAATGCTGATTGCGCAACGCTAGTACATTGTAAATCCAAGTGGAAAACGCATCGAATGTTCACTAATGAACAGTGCTGATTCTCTTCATTATGTAATTCATCCTTCGCATTTATTTCAAGAAAATATCTGAAATCTACCCAAAGCTTTACAGTTTGCTCATAGTTATTAATAAGGTAGCAAAAGGGTGGGGATTGTGAACTGACAGAATAAACTAAACGGATTGTTTGGGTCTGGTTACCAACTAATTAAACCTATTGATATTTGTATTATATTAATTGTCCCAGTAAAGAATCTCGTGTTAATGTCTGCTACTGTAACCCTATGTAAGCCCCAATCTGGAAAGTTCTGAAAGGTTTCGAAGTTCAGTGACATAACTTATTGATGAAACTTAATTCAATATAACATATCACAGATTTCTTACAGTTTTAAATAAACAAACTTATTGAAACTTATAGCATTCACAAAGGTATTAGTTACCTCTTAGACAGAACAAAATATCAGGTAGGAGTATAAGATTTTGAGAATGATTTTAAAGAACTAAAACCTAATTTAGTTAATCAGGAAACAGATTATGAAAAAAAATTGTTTCTTTGTTATTTAGTTGTGAAAGCAGTTTCTCAGTCAAAAACATAATCCATCAATGTTATGATTTACAAAATGCCAGCTGTAATTGTTACAACAAACATATTTATTACTTATAGATACATCGGTCTTAATTGAGCTTCGTGTTGGATTACAGTCTCATTAATTGATACAGTTCTACCGATACAATAGTTAGATATACGACACTAAAATGTAACACTATGATGTTTTTGTGCACGTATAATTCCGTTTGCCTACCTCAGTTACATATATATGGACGTTGTTAGGTAACCGATTCTATTGATAGTAGCTAATTATCATTTCATTATTTTAGTAAGTTAGTAATAATTAAATGATCATCATATTAAACCAAGTGTAATTTCAAATTATAATCATATTCAAAGTTATGGAATATGATATGATAGATACAGAAAGCGCATTCATTGCAAAGTTTCAAATGAGAACTTTAATGAAAATCACTATCCACCTCCCCCGCCTTCGCCTCAAATATAAAACATTCATTTACAGTATGAACGAATGTACTAAGTACCTCATATTTTATTGTTGATAACTTCATTCATATCTTTTCTTGTAGCGTTTTTTTTTCTTTTGCACTACCTGTTACAATCAACCAACTTGATTTTTGTATCTTTAAAATGATTGATATTAATGTTGTCCTTTAGTTTGCAATAATGATGTACAATCTGTTTTCAGTAAGATTTTACGAGTTCTATCATTATTCCAAGTATCTATATTTCAGTGAACTTAGCCTAGTTTTAAAAGAAGAGGAATAAGCTTCTGGCTATTAATACTATAATTCCATAGGATATTTTAGCTAAAATCACATGATTATTTCATATGAAAATATTTCAATACAATTAAACTAATAATGTTATCTAAACAACTGATTAGAGTAGCTTCAGTTGTAACTATTTAACACTTAAGAACATAAATAAGAATGAAATTATCTTAAATTATTATAATCAATTTACATCGCTTCACCAACTAAATCTTAGACTAATAAGTATTAGGTGCCTAGAAGGATAGTAGTTAAGTAATTATATTACACATAGACTGACTTCTATTTATCACTAATATTGAATCAGCACTCTTCTAATTATACTTTTCAACCAAACATTCTAGTTAACTAGTTTATATTCTCGTAGACTATTCAATAGTAACAGACTACTTCTACTACTTCTTCATTCATTTTTTAAAGTTTATACAACCATGTTAGTAGTATATTATTTAAAATAGAATAATGTAAAAAAGAAATGAAGGACCTTTTTCCTATCCAATATAGTATCCATCACTCTTTATTACTTGAAATCAATAGTCTTTTCGGCACCACATCATAGGAGACAGTACATATATAAGTCAAGTAATTAGATCTAAATAAATTATTCATTTCGATTACCGGTATACTACTTTCTTTAAAAAAAAAAGAACAATGATAATAATTAATTAGTTTCATGCAATTGTTCCCATGGTGGATTCAAGTCATGAAGACAAAAAAAATACCAACAAACGATGTTGAGTACTTCAGTTCCTTTTATTAGAAAACAAAACAAATACAAATGCATTTTATTATAAATTTCTTAATTATTAAACTTTTGTTCATTAACTAGCAAAGAGTTAAGTGAATCTGGTGAATTTTTATCTTCATCAGTTTTCTTTCTTGTCGGTATATACAATGATTTCGTGTATGAAAACTATTCTTTTTGTACTTAGAAATGGCGCCACTAATATATATGTAAATGTGTTTCTATTAATAGTATAAATAATGTTAACCAATCAAATGCAAATGTCAAGGTCATTTAAAAGTCGTTGAATGTAGTAAGGCTAAATCAATCTACCAATCATATTTTACATTTGGATTCAGGTGGTTCATAAATTAGAAATGAGTTTTAGTTATTGATGAACTTGTCACAGATTGATGTTGGTTGAGCACCATTAAAAACTTAGAAGCACTGGGCAGCTGTTTCGACCTGGCACGGAGCTCCTCAGAGGTGAGCGACCTAGGTTCCTTACCAGGGTGTTTTTAATTGATAAACACCTAACTATCTACACCACTGGGTCGACACCCAATGGTGAAATTCTCACTACCATCAATTTGTCACATATAACGCAACGATCACTCATTGTCATTGGTGATAACTTCATTCATATCTTTTCTTGTAGCGTTTTTTTTCTTTTGCACTACCTGTTACAATCAACCAACTTGATTTTTGTATCTTTAAAATGATTGATATTAATGTTGTCCTTTAGTTTGCAATAATGATGTACAATCTGTTTTCAGTAAGATTTTACGAGTTCTATCATTATTCCAAGTATCTATATTTCAGTGAACTTAGCCTAGTTTTAAAAGAAGAGGAATAAGCTTCTGGCTATTAATACTATAATTCCATAGGATATTTTAGCTAAAATCACATGATTATTTCATATGAAAATATTTCAATACAATTAAACTAATAATGTTATCTAAACAACTGATTAGAGTAGCTTCAGTTGTAACTATTTAACACTTAAGAACATAAATAAGAATGAAATTATCTTAAATTATTATAATCAATTTACATCGCTTCACCAACTAAATCTTAGACTAATAAGTATTAGGTGCCTAGAAGGATAGTAGTTAAGTAATTATATTACACATAGACTGACTTCTATTTATCACTAATATTGAATCAGCACTCTTCTAATTATACTTTTCAACCAAACATTCTAGTTAACTAGTTTATATTCTCGTAGACTATTCAATAGTAACAGACTACTTCTACTACTTCTTCATTCATTTTTTAAAGTTTATACAACCATGTTAGTAGTATATTATTTAAAATAGAATAATGTAAAAAAGAAATGAAGGACCTTTTTCCTATCCAATATAGTATCCATCACTCTTTATTACTTGAAATCAATAGTCTTTTCGGCACCACATCATAGGAGACAGTACATATATAAGTCAAGTAATTAGATCTAAATAAATTATTCATTTCGATTACCGGTATACTACTTTCTTTAAAAAAAAAGAACAATGATAATAATTAATTAGTTTCATGCAATTGTTCCCATGGTGGATTCAAGTCATGAAGACAAAAAAATACCAACAAACGATGTTGAGTACTTCAGTTCCTTTTATTAGAAAACAAAACAAATACAAATGCATTTTATTATAAATTTCTTAATTATTAAACTTTTGTTCATTAACTAGCAAAGAGTTAAGTGAATCTGGTGAATTTTTATCTTCATCAGTTTTCTTTCTTGTCGGTATATACAATGATTTCGTGTATGAAAACTATTCTTTTTGTACTTAGAAATGGCGCCACTAATATATATGTAAATGTGTTTCTATTAATAGTATAAATAATGTTAACCAATCAAATGCAAATGTCAAGGTCATTTAAAAGTCGTTGAATGTAGTAAGGCTAAATCAATCTACCAATCATATTTTACATTTGGATTCAGGTGGTTCATAAATTAGAAATGAGTTTTAGTTATTGATGAACTTGTCACAGATTGATGTTGGTTGAGCACCATTAAAAACTTAGAAGCACTGGGCAGCTGTTTCGACCTGGCACGGAGCTCCTCAGAGGTGAGCGACCTAGGTTCCTTACCAGGGTGTTTTTAATTGATAAACACCTAACTATCTACACCACTGGGTCGACACCCAATGGTGAAATTCTCACTACCATCAATTTGTCACATATAACGCAACGATCACTCATTGTCATTGGTGATAACTGCTTCACTCTTGACAAGTCTGAACACCACCACTCACGACTTTGTACTAGAATTTCAGGAATATCTTGTATTAAGTCACTTGTGGGCTTATTGTTGCAGCTGAAGTGAGATAATTTATGGATCGGTATTAAGTCGTAGTTATTGATAAACTCTTTATAGATTGTCTGGTAATAAAACATTGACAATGAGACCTAACTGGGTACAAATTATTATCGTCATGCAATTCGTTGTCATCCTAATCACCATAATTATAAATCCTTCCCTTTCACCTTTAAAAAGAATTATTAAAGGCGTCTTACTAACCAGCGAAATGATATGCAAGATGGAGTGTTCCATTCCGTTTGCCGTTTGATTTAGTTATATAGCTTACATTACCGTTTTCTAAATAGAAATACAGTTCCGATTTCAAACAGAGGTTACACAATTAACAAAACAGGATACCTGATTTTGTTTATAGTTGCCAAGATCCTAGAAAAGTACTTTCAGTGTCTTTACAAAAAATATTCTATGTCCTACAAAACTCTTTTAGCCAAACTAAATCTCTTAGCTATAACAATGTGTATGTAAATTTACTCGTCGGCTGAATGTATCCGTATCCCAGTGATGATGTTCACACCGGGACTAGAACTCAGTTCGTTTCGTGCCAGTTTCATCCAGCAGACGAATTTCATATGGAGCGAAACCTCCGTTCTGGACTCCTCTTGTCAGTCACAATCCAACTTAAACATTACTTGTGGTTAATAGCCATTTTGAGACAATCCTATCAGGATGCACATATAGCACCAGAGACTTATCAGTTTCAGTCCATGGCAAATCAACGTGATGATTCAAATACATCCTAATTATAATTAAGTAAAATTAGAACCTCATCAATACAGTTGTTAATTAGTAGATCAATTATAAGAAGCTAAATACGACATGGTTGAACAAAAATCTATCTTCCTATAACTCGACTTCAGAATGGATGAACTAAACAAAGTTTCTTGTTTCAGAATACATTTGGACAGATTTCTGACTTTTATAACTCCCAATTGTGTATACTAATTTGCATGTACTTGCCAAGGAACATACATTGAAAGATCAAAAATGACAGTCAATACCCACATTTCTAACGCACTTCTACAAGTGCAATCGCTTATTAGTTAATTTACAGGAGCCAGACTGTCACCTACTCAGTATCTCTTAAAATAATCACTAAACACGTAAATCCAATTCTCCTACAGTATGCTGAATTAATTACCATGAAACTATTTAAACCACAGTGATTTGTGTAAAAGTGACTGTTATCAACCTTCGTCTACCTTGATGACGATGGTATATTAAGATACAGTTACGCAACATTTTCGATGCGCTTTCCAACGAATTCAGTATCAGGCTGTTCAGTTGTATATTCATGTATGTGATAAATTATAGATCAATTAGCAATCGTAAGGATTTTCAATAGTTATCATGTGAAATATTCTATGACTGCCTAGTATATTAAGTACCTAATGAGTAATTGATGGAGAGAGTTTGTGAAGCCTGAAAAATTATGCAATCAGTAGGGTGAAGGAACATAGTAAATGTGATTATCATTAGATCAAGGTAAAGAGTTGTGAATGAAAATCGAGAAAATTCGTGTGGAGACAGACTTTGTGATAATCATAAGATGATAATAATAGTTGTAATAATAATAATTATTATTATTACTATTATTATTATTATTACCATTATTATTATTATTATTTAAGTTGGATTGTGACTGGCAAGTGGAATCCAGGACGCTCGTTTCATCCTATTTGAGACTCGTCGATTGGATGTACCTGCGTCCCAATAACTAAATGCGCTTCCTGGATTCCACTTGCCAGTCACAATCTAACTTAAATATTACTTATGAATAATCGTGATATCGAGGCGATCCGCTCAGGATGCACATATAGCAACAGAAACTGACCAGCCTCAGTTCATAACAAATGAACGGGAATATACAAGTTCATCCTAGTAATAATAATCGTTATTATGATAATAGTAAACGTGAATGAAAGTATGAATGAGATATGACGATACAGAGAAAGGCAAATAACTAATTCATTACATAATTAAATCAAATAATGTAGAACTCCTAACTAAGGCCACAGTATCAAAAGATATCTCGCAGTCTGCTTTTGTGTACATGACTCATACTTCGAAGTGAAGTTCGCTAGAGCTTCTATATTGAAGAGTGAATTCAAACTTAGGCCTCATGGTTTATTCGACTGAATTTAATAGATAATGTCAAATGATGAGTCCGAGGCTAAATGCCCTAAATCTACTATATGTTGAAGGATAGACGAGGTGATTCATCTGCAGTGTCCCCTCCTCAGCCATGCCGGAAGATGGTCTTGGATAAGACGAAGGAGCGGCTTCAACGAACGACCTACATACCTAGCTCCATAATAGCAGGCAATCTGATAAAGTTACATTGAAATGGTCAGTCGCAGCAGCTTGTACTTTAGCCGGAGACATAAATACAAGGCTTCTGATAGTTATACCATGAGTTGCTGAAGGAAAACTTATTATAATCGACCCCTGTAAATGACTGTTAATTATATCGTTGCCATATCTCCTTTAAATTGGAGGTTCATATATCGAATTCACTTGATCTAAGTTTTACTAAATTAATTACTGTCTTTAATTGTATTTATCATATTTGGATAAGTTATGTTGTATATTAGATTGAACTTGTCACAAATTAATGTTGACAGGGTACCATTGAAAACCAGGGAACACTAGACAGGTGTTTCGTCTTAGTGTGAGACCCCTCATTGGGAAGAAATCTACGGTACTCGCTTCTGAGGAGTCCCATCCTAGGGCAAACTTCTTTCCAGTACTCTCTGGTTTTCAATGGTACAGTGTCAACCAAGATCAATCTGTGATGAATTCAATCAACTAAAATTTGATACACAATCTTCAAAAGCGACTTCAGATCAAAAATTTTACTCATCTTCTCTACTCTGTTTTCATACTCTACTGATTTTCATTTCATCTTCAGAGATTTTTGTTTTACTGAACTACAAATAAACAACTGAGTTAATAATGTTTTAATCTTTATGCCACTGTGTTGTGTTAGGTTCTTCTAAATGATTCACTGTAAGCTGAATAAGTGTTATTCGTTTATATTTAGTCAACAACTAAAGAAAGCGATCATGGGACCAGAAGTGAACAATCTACAAGGTAAAAAAAAATGGGAACAAAGCAACCATGAACAAAAGCCAAATAAGATCATCCAGAATAATTCACGTGCAAAATCTAAATTGATACTCGAGTGCGTCATGAAAATCTTACATCACATCTACATACCAACTGCGAATTCTTCAAGGTTTTTCCAAGCGTGAAGTATATAGAACCGACTTTTTTGTAATGAAAAATACGTGAAAGTTATTTCATTTAGCCAATCAACTACCTAAATGAAAACGATAGTTGATAATTGAATTGAGATGGTTTATGGAGAATGATATTTTAAGTTGATTGAATTCGTCGCAGATTGATGTTGGCTGGGTACCATTGAAAACCTATATATCACAAACTGATACACGTCGGAATTCTATCATTCGATGCCGGCCTAGTGGTGGAGTGAGTTGGGTGTTAGCCAACCCGAAGTTTCTGGTGCAGAATCTGGGGTACGCAAAGTTGAGAAGTCTCATGCTAGAACAAAATAACTTTCCAGTGTTCCTTGGTTTTCAGTTATATTCTACCAGCGACAATCTATGGCAAATTCAATTAACTAGAAAATTGATAACTAAAGTTGAAAAGCACACCAACATTTTATTTGTTTCTGAATTTGTCAGAGAAGGGTGTTTGTTGGATGGCAGTGAAAACCAGAGGCCACTGAAAGTCTGTTTTGTCCTAGTACAGAGCCCCTCTACAATGCATACCTTAGATTACAACCCCCATCGCCAGGGGCTTTAAGTTAGCTATCTTCAATTTCGTATTCAGTATTCACTGGAATATATCTGAAAGCAATTACAAATGATTGTTTATTTCATGACTGAAAATAATTCATCAACGTCATCATGATCATAATGAAGTGATTGTCTGAAGTTTTAAAAAATGTTGATTGGCTTCTAAAGTTATTGATTTTGATCATCGAACATGGAAAGAACATGGAAAGAAAATAAGAATAAAAGATTAGACACAATGATGAAAGGGATAGTATATTGATCACAGTTATTATCTAATTAAAGTAGATCGTTCACCTATTGACATAGAAAAACTGAACTATTTATTGTTTACGATATATGCAATGTACTTAGTATATGTTACAGTACTTAGATTGATTGATTGCTGAATAGTTCAGTGTTATTGTAGATAGCACGAGTAACACTTGACACAGGGAAAACATCAACACTAGAATGTTGTATGTTCATATTAGCAACAAGTCCCAAAACGAATGTAACATACGTCCTAGATCCCATTTACTAAATATAACTTAACTGTAACTATACTTGCCAAATGAGAGTTCAGACGTATCCTACTAATGTAAATTTAGTCACACAGTGTAGAATATTTGTAAACATTGTTTAATATCGTACTTTACATGATGGTAGATTGTGAGGTAGTCACTCACTTGTAGCATTTCGTACTGTTCACATAATATCGTAAATCAGTAGAAATTAGAAATGTAAATCACTGCATAGATACCTAACTGCTACATAGTCAGCCTATCGGTTACTCAATCTCTGAAATAGTTGTGGTTGTAAACTTTAAAAAAATACAGTTTCATACAAATAGAATCTGGTTGATTGTTTAGCTATCGTTCATACCTAATGTATACAATAAAACTTAATTAGTTAAGTTGTTATATGCAACATTTGAAAATACTAAATATGCACTCACTACCGTACCGAGGAATCCAACCCAGAATAGTCACATCTCAAGGTTAGAGCTCGTTCACCAACTTAGCTGAACCTACCATTGTTTAACTGAAGAATTTCTACCTTTACCAGTGTGCATGTGCACGTTTGGCTTGTGACTACTTGTCCCCAAGCCGGAATAAAGAATACAAGATATCTAAGCCAACCATCAAAAGTGTCAAATTATATTTCACATATTATATTATATAAAACTTGACCACGCATCACACCAATTGGAAAAGTAACATCTATACAAAACGGGAACAATAATGACTAAGGACTGAGAATACAGGTACACACATGATTAATTGATCATAGTTTTTGAAGGGGAAATGATATGATGACAGTTTATGAGTCTAGTGCTAGGTTAGGGCTAGGAGAACATGACAATAGTAGGAATAAAATGACTGATTTACACCTACTCAAAATAAATGAAATAGTCTTCAAAAAAAGCAGTTCACAAAGTTAGTTACTTTTCTTAAATCACCCAACATAACAGCTACGTAATTCAAATTAATTTGTACAGTCAGAAGATTCTTGGTTCCACCCTTGGTGCTATTGTGGGTGCTCAGCATAAAACAGTCTTATCATCATTAACATTAATGCCTGTTACCCCACATGGTGCATAGGCCGCCCACCAACATTCTGTAACCAACTCTGTCCTGAGCTTTCCTTTCTAGTTATTCACAAGTACTCTTCATTCCCTTTATATCTGTCTCCAATTCCCGACAAAATGTGTTACTGGGTCTTCCTCTTTTCCTTTGGCCTTTAGAGTTCCAAGTTAATGCTTATCTTGTGATACAGTTTGATGGTTTCCTCAATGTGTGTCCAATCCACCCCAGCATCTTTTCCTAAATTCTTCCTCAGCTGGAAGTTGATTAGTTCTCTGACATAGAAGGTTGTTGTTGATGGTATCTGGACAACGAATCCGAAGAATCTTATGCAGATAGTTGTTTATAATTACTTGAATCTTTTGAAAAATACTTTCTGTAGTTCTCTAGGTCTCAACTCCATACAACAAAACTGACTGTTTCCACATTTGTATTGAAAATTTTGACTTTGATATTGACTGAAAGTTGGTTTGAGTTCCAGATATTTTTCAGTTGTAGAAATGCTGCCCTTGCCTTACCAATCCTCACCTTCACATCCGAATCAGACCCTCCTTGTTTGTCGATGATGCTGTCCACATATGTAAACGTTTCAATGTCTTCCAGAATTTCTTCGTCAAGTCACGTGTAATTAGGTTAGTGTTTGTTGTTTTGTATCTGAGGATCTTGGTTTTCCCTTTAAGTATGTTGAAGCATACTGTTGCCGAGGCTTCTGCTATATTGTTCATCTTCATCTGAATTTGATACTGTGTGTGAGATAGAAGACCTATTTTAGTCATTTGCAAAGTCCAAGTCATCTAGTTAATAAAACAATCTCATGTAGTACAAAGAAATGAAGATCAAATTCAATGCTTTAGTATTACACATTATAATCTTTAACTTTATCTTTTTTTTCTATATTCAGGTATTCTACTTGGTACTGATAATGATATTAATGAAAATGGTCAATTGTATTTTCGTTTAATTAGTTCAACATCTAATTTTAAATTAAATAGTACAACAGGTGAATTAACTACATTACAATTATTAGATAGAGAGAAACAATCAAATTATGAATTAATTGTTTTATTAATTGATCGTGGTAAACCACCACGTTCATCAACAGTTAAAGTTTATATACATGTAATTGATATAAATGATCATGATCCAATTATTGTATTTCCAGTTAATGGTAAAGGAAATATTAGTGTATCTTATAAAGAACCACCTGGTGAAGTAAGTTGTAACTTTAATGTATACTAGATTACTCTTTTACTAATTTATATACAAAATGAAATAGTATGAACATTTTTTTTAAGTTGAATTGTGAATGTCAAGAAGAATTCAGAACACTTGTTTCTTTCTACTTGGAATTCGTCAGCTAGATGTACCTGTATCTTAATGTTAATGTTCATACAGGAAATGGAGATCAGTTCGTTTCTTGTCAAATGCCATTGCTACTGAGTCCAGACAGTCATATTTGTGAAATGAATATGAACTGGTGTGAACTTCAACACTGGGATGAAAGCATATCCAGCTGGAGAGTTCTAAATAAAACAAAACGAACGTCTTAGATTCCTCTTAAAAGTCACAATCCAATTTAAACAATACTAGTGAACTATTGCTACGTCTAAGCAATCATCTAAAGATGTACATATAGCAACAGAGAAATATTAATTAAATATAAACTTTGTATAGTATAATACGATTTTACGTAGTAGTGGAGCTCAGGAGGAGTGTTTCTTCTTATCCGAAACCCATCATCTAGATGTATTTTATTTATGGCCAGGGTAACATTCAATTCAAGCATATTAACTCTGATAAATATTATCGCATAAGTTGTTGATTAGTGGAGTCTCATGGCCCTCTTCATTAAGAAATACACCAGTAAAAGACACCAGTATGTTTGTCTATCTTATATAACTGGACTAAAGTTAAACACCTGATCAATACAATTGTTATGTATTGAAAAGAATACACTGAGGACTTTATAATTGCCAGTCACTATACGGACACGTCTGCTCCGCAACTACCAGTTTCCCCTCCAACCCGGAATAGAGAAAACAACGATTTACGAGCCAAACAGACACAATCCAACCCAGTCCAATACCGGTCATATTGTATTTCAATCATGCCTAAAGTATACACAAATTCAGACCGCACAGCAAACCATTTAGGGACTTTACACTAATACGAAACAGAAGAGATTGTGGTAGTGAATAGAGGTAACTTGTACACAACTAATTAACTTTAGTCCATAGTAAGAGACAATATAATAACAGCAAATAAACTAAACGAGAGGATAGAATAAGAGGAACGTAACAATGATAGAAACCTAATGTTTACATTACTCACAACTAGAATAAATGAATTAGTCCTCGTAAACACAGTTCTAGAAGTTTTACACCCTTCTTTAGGGATCCGACTTCATGACAATCACAATTATGCCTTAAATTATTCCGTTCATTTTAGATGAAATATTCTTTTATTTCAACTGGGGCGTCTAATTATCACAACTAAAATCATATATATCACTGTGAAACGAGATCGTTGTAAGTTTAGAGATCATACCATCAATTTGCTTATTTTCTTTTCTAGGTAATAGCACGAATTGAAGCACGTGATCCAGATGAAGGACATAATTCATTATTACATTATAATTTATTTTCTGGTAATCAAGCTTCAATATTTCGTCTTGGTAGTACATCTGCTGAATTAACAATTGATCGTGAATTAACAGAACAAGATATTGGTGTATATCCATTAGTAATACATATACAAGATGCTGGTATACCATCACGTACAACCGAAGTTAAATTATTGGTTAAAGTAAGTTAATTTCATATAAGTATCTTGTTATATTATATTAATTGAGTACAATAAATAGTTCAGTGTATTTGGTTGAGGATGATCTAGCTCTCTTAGCACATACACACCAACAGATGCAAGCGAAGACAACCAGTGTAGCAGCAACTTCAGCATCAATAGGCTTGAACATACATAAGGGAAAGATCAAGATTCTTAAATACAATACAGGGAGCACCAACTCAATTCAACTTGATGGAGAAACTCTGGAAGAAGTTAATACTTTCACATATCTGGGGAGCGTCATCGATGAACAAGAAGGGTTCCGTGAAGATGTAAAGACAAGGATTGGCAAAGCTAGGGAAGCATTTCTACAGTTGAAAAGTATATGGGACTCAAAAAAATTATCAACTAACTTCATATTAAGACTCTTCAATTCGAACGTCAAGACAGTCCTACTGTATGGTGCTGAAACTTGGAGAATTACTGCAAACATCATCAGAAGGGTACAAGTATTAATAAACAACTGCCTACACAAGATACTGAATGTCCTTTGGCCGGAAACCATCAGCAACAGCTTACTATGGGAGAGTACAAATCAACTTCCAGACGAAGAGGAAATTAGAAAAATACGTTGGAAATGGATAGGACATACATTGCGGAAATCATCAGACTACACCACGAGACAAGCATTAACATGGAATCCTGTTGGGAAACGGAAAAGCGGAAGGCCAAAGAACACGCTGCGTCGAGAATTGGAAGCAGACATTAAAAGGATGACCAGGAACTGGAAACAATTGGAAAGGATTGCTCAGGACAGAGTTGAATGGAGAATCGTGGTGAGAGGCCTATGCTCCTCAGCGAGGAGTGACGGGCATAAGTAAGTAAGTAAGTAAGTATTTGGTTTGCTGAACCTGACATTAGTTAGATAACCATTAAAAAACAGGAACTAATGATCAGCTTATATGGAGTGCTGATTAATAATCCGATAGGGAATATGACTTATTAGATCCAGATTTTAGAACAAACACATAACTATTTAAACAGCTGAGTTGGTATTCAATGGTTTATATTACAAACTTAATTTAATCTGTAATACAACGTGACTATCATCTACTTATATTTTCAAGTAACTGCATCATTCTCTTATTGATCTATATTTGAAGAAATTGTACATCACTTAGGGAGACGTATATTGCAACAAAACAGATATTCAATGGATTCTGTTATTGATTGGTTATTGGGATACAATAGACAAGTGTTATAAACATAATATACAGTACGCATTATTATTATTATTATTATTATTATTATAAGTGTAGCAGAAAGAAGATGGTGTTCCTAATGTGAGATAATTTACTTTCTTCTTCTGTAAGTAACCCTCAACGTGAACAGATTAATAGTAATGTTATAGATTCTGAAGATGGATGATGAAGGTTTAAATTCTACAGGTGATTAACTTATTCAGAGTTTACTACAAAGGTCTTTAGATCCTTTTACTAATTTTTGGTGTAATCATGAATGGATATTGTTGCTAACCAATCTCAGAGGACATAACCATTATTTCATTTGATTCTCTTCAGCAACACTTCATAGTTAGTATAACATGTAAATCTCATCGTAAATTAAGTGATATAGATTGTTTATCAATAAGGATAGACAAGATTGTCCTACAGATGAACTCAAAGGTCTTCGATAGAGTACCTTTAAATGAAAAAAGAACAGTACTTCTAGAGACTGAAGCAAACTGATTGTGTAATAAGAGAAGAGGAGTTTAGTATTTAAACACAAAATAAGTCAGACAGGACTAATAAATCACTAAAATATTAATAGTAATTAAGTATTGTGAAGATTGTTAAATTTATCGTTGATATTACGACATGGACTGAATTAGAAAATTAGGAGTTAGTACCACACACCTGTTTTATCTTTGTATGAACCACTTCAGTAATGAACATCCATGACGCTAGCAGTTAATCCAAGCAACGTTTCACTGCAAATGCTTAAATGTCACACCTTTAAGCTAGCTGGTTGATATTTCTAACTCCAGTCATGTTATGTATTGTTTGCTAGACCTTATCAATTTTCATAAGTGAGTAACTATCTTAGACCGAACATGGCTGGTCATATCCACTGATAAGGTTTCTTTACAATAACTCCTAGTCATCTTGTTACATAATATAACTAAGATTTATTAAAATAGGCGGATTAAAGATTAAGGCGTAAATGAATGAACTAAGAATACATTAGATTTGACTAACAAAGACAAATATAATAAAGGAACAGTATAGATTAGTAAATACTATTCATAAATAAATGATCCAAGCATAATAAACCTCGTTGATATCAGTTGCTGAGGTTACCGAATTTGCTTAACTGTCGTCTATTTACGTACAAGGATCAAATTATAGCCTTCTAATTTAAATGGCTCCAGTGAATCTCACTATCGTAGTATTGTCTTGTTAGTCATGTACTTTAGAAGCATTAATGATAGTTACTTAATATTCTGTGTTTAGTAATTGTCCTTTAATTGTTTGATACTCTGTCTTCTTCAATAAACCTGTGAAGAGATCCGTTAATGAGCTGGGGACTTTTTATTTCATAGTAGTAGTGCATAGTTTAGTTAACGAATTTTGACGATTTATCGTAATGTCAGCTATTTTCAGGAGTACGTTTGACTTGGAAGGGCGTTTTTATGCGACTGTGAATGAATGCGACGCTGAATGTTTAGGGGAAGCGTGATAAATTACTATTTAAAAGTTCTTACAAGCAGATTATAGTCCTGGTAATAAGGTAACTACAGCTGCAGCTATAGCAGATATTACTGAAGTTACATCTGTTTAGTGGTGTCAGTACTACAGAGATGTTTGCTCACAGATACTACTGAAAACATTTATATCTATGAACTATACCCGTAAAATTGTGGAAATCAATGAAATGGTAGAGGACATAGCATCCATACAGTATGTACAGATAGTTTTTGTGTTAAAGCCTACAGTAGATATTTAGTAGTTGAGTTCGATTTCTTCAGAAAAGGACACCTTGAAATGATTCCTGGGTGGTTTAGGCTAGAAAACTATTTTCACAAATAGAAATGAACTCGTGGAAAAATTCTTTGTGACAACATAGATAAGTATTTATACGGAAATTACATTGATTTTAATTGTTTATAACCTTTAGATAATTTTTAGAAAATTATTAGTCATATAAAATTATTGTATGGATTTGAATAATACTTCATTGTTGAGGTTTTCTCTAGAATATAATTCCATCCTAAACTGCTTCTTTATTGGTAGATCCCCATTTAGCTAATGTCAAGGTCAAACTAAAGGTCGCTTAAGTTCGTCCCTAATCATTAGTCCTACCTTGTATTACATATAAAGAATTAACCATGGAACAGTAAAATACGTGATTTATAGTTACTTTCACTCATTGTTACTTAATGTTATAAACTTAGACAGCTGTTATGATGATTAAAAAGTAGGACCATTTAGCATGCACACATAACCTTCCCTGTGATTTATATTTAAGTTGGATTGTGACTGACAAGCGGAATCCAGGACGCGCGTTTTTTCCAATTTGTGACTCATCGGCTGAATGTACCTTCATCACAATGTTGATGTTCACACTGGGATGCGAACTCAGTTCGCTTCGTGTCAAACACCACCGCGTTCACCAGTAGGCTACTATGTCCAGACAGTCCCTATGATTGTCAGTCGCTCCTCTCCTCTAAATCTTTACTGAAGAAGATAAGACAACTGAGTTGACCACCAGGCAGAATCAAATTACATATCAAACAATCCCTTATATATATATGCAAAGTCTGACTACTTAGTTAATCAATTAGGAAAGCAACATTAATACAAAGTAGGTGTCACAGTAACTATGACCTGATCTAGCTTATACACAATCAACTGACCACGGTTCCTAATGAAAATGATGTAACAACAGTTAATGCAATGAACTGGACGATAGGGTAACGGAAACTTCGCACAAAACCAAAATAAATGAAATAGTCTGCCGATATAGAACAGTTCTTGAAGATGATCAATCTTCTTTAGGTGCCCTGCAAATTGCTTAATCACAGTTTTAAGCGTTAAACTGTTGAATACAATTCTCTCATTCAAATTATTAGCTTCCTATCTTAAATGATATTCATTACTATATCTCAATAAAAGCATTCTTAGATATCCACTTTCATGAAAGCATTCTTCTATTGTTTTTCATTCTTCTACAAAAATGTTCTGTATAGTGTATACTGCTTTCATTAGCCTACATTACATCATTCATTATGACAAGAACCAAATTAATTTTTTTTTTCTCATTGATGATACTGTCTATCTTGACGTCAAGACCGCCTACATGTTTAAGTGGTATACAGTAACAAAACATACAGTTACATTCATTGAAATATCTACATAGTAGGTTGTATTTGTCATTAATAACATTAATGAATAGGCATAGTTACCATTACTATTCATTCAATGTAATGAAATAGTAGTTTTTAAACATAGTTTTTCATAGACTGTAGTTGATACTGATGAACTGTAATGCATTAACTTCTGTGATTAACTGTGTTGTATGAACAATTTGTTTATACTCAGCAATTTACTGAGAAATCCGTCGAAGTTGATGAATGATGAGTTCAAGTTACAGTATTAACAGCAATACTCATGTGTTGATGCACATTTGTATGATGAGTTATAAACTGAACGAAACTCACCTCCTGGTTTCCACTACTAATCATACTACAAATATACTAATTCCATTTGCATTGGTTACTATTAACATGATTGGTTAACATTAACCTTAGAACTTACGAGAACTAGTTATCAATGCACAATCGTTTTACACCATACTAACCTTGATATGATGGCAGCAATGGAATCTATCTCAGTCAATCAACTCCTTTAGAGATGTTACCTTTTCACAAAGAATGGAAGAGCTTAAACAATACAACCATGAAATTATCACACTTTACCGCGTAGGTTACCATGGACGATACTAAATTACAGCAACACATCAAAAATTGCCTATAGAAAGGTCATATTGAGACTGATTCTATGCAGTGGAATTCAGAGAGTAAGAAGCATCCATTATCTTCTTTACATATTATTGCTAATCGTATTCATATATACTTTTACATTTATAGGATTGTTATCTAGCACAACAATACTTTAGTTGACTGAGTATTTCAGAAATTGATGCTATCATGGTGCCATCGAAAACCAGGGAACACTGGACAGCTGTTTCGTTCTAGTGTAAAACTCCTCAGCAGTGCCCACTCCAGATTACGCACCTGGGGCGGGCGCCTAACCCTATGCACTACTAGGTTGGAATCGAATGGTAGAATTCCCACTTCCTTCAATTTGTGATATATATATGAATATATCGCTCAGCATTCAGTACTTGGTTGATATTGATTCTATTATTATAATAAGTATATACATGCATATCCATTAATGTAGAGCAACGGTGAATATCCTCATGACTAATGGTTCTGCTATGTTGTATGAAATCAGGGAATGACAACTGCCTTTTTACTTCCAACGGCAGCCAAGTTATCTTGACCAAGCTCGAAAATGTTCACACTTTTACAACATGATATTTGTGGTTTTCTTTTGAAACAGATCTAACACACCTTAAGTAAAAAGCTAAAATCGCATGATGATCAATCTATTTAATACATCAATCAGTTCTTAATGAATACTTGCGTTGGAATAATTGTTTATCATTGCTATTAATTAACAAACTAAATATCAAGTATGATTGTTTGTATTCGTCACAGATTGATTTCGGTTGGATATTACTGAAATATATAAAGTACTATGCAGCTGTATCGTACTAAAATGAGACTTTTCTGTGAAAGTACTTACCCTCAATACCTCCAGGGAGTCGAACCGATGACTTTCAGTTTGATGAAGTATACACATTCCTCCGAACGAATACCGATCACCATAAAACCGCCTCACATCAATATCAGATATCAAATTTTAACTTCTAATAAATTGTTTCTATCTGTTTATTTTACATCTTGAGTGACAAGTGAATATTATATTCTACCAAGATGATTCTATGTCTTCTTTAAGTTAGTTACATCTCAGCAATGTATACAATTGTAAATATATGAATTCACATAGATATACGCATACATATTTTGTCTACACATCAGTTGGATGAAAAGGAAATAATTTTCTATTGATTACTGTTTTATTTCGGCATAGATACAAAATAGAAAATAATTTTAAAACTTTGGATTTCCGGTTATGTTCTATTTAATTTACTTTATTTCAGCTTTAAACTATGTTTTCATGTCACTCATTTTACATTTGTACATTCCGGCCATACATTCTATTTGTATGATTGTTACTTTCCGTGTGTGTGTGTGTGTGTGTGTGCGTACTTCCCAGGTTTATGCTCTTCAAATTATACTGTTATTATCCTATGTGATTTTACAAATCTATGCATATCATTCCCCAGAACTATACTAAATGAGTAGTATATGTCTATATTGATGTCGGTTTACATTTGAAGTTCATGTTAAGTATTAATGATAATTCAATAAGTATACAAACGAACATGATGAAAGTACTGAAAGAAAAGAAAACAGTTATTAATATCAAGTGATATATATTGCAATTGAGTGTTGTAGAGATTGTTGAATATTAAATTGGATACTGAGAACTGATCTGAATTAAACAACTAATGACCACCAGGAAACTGAACTCCACTGGTTATACCATTTCACTACAATTCTAGGGATTACTATGAGAAGTTAGTCAGGAGTGATTTGTTATTAGTGGGATCACACAAACGCATCTCAACTTGACTGAGTTAGAAGTATCAACAGTTGAGTAATGGGCTCAGTAATCTGATGGTAAAGTCTTTGTCTGTGATCTAGAATGTATTAGGTTCGATCCATGATGGATTTATGGATTCGCACTCCTGAAGAGTCCAGTAGTGGGATGAAACATTTGTTGCGCACTTCCTGGTGATCAATGATTGTCTAATTCCGACTAAGTCGTGGTATCGAATTAAGATAGATACGTAATATTTCAATGAGTTGCAATGAAAATTGCCGATGTTTCACATCTAAATGTAAGTTGCTTCTCTAGAGAACAAATGAATGAGTAACCGAGTTGAATTAACACAAGATCTAAATAACATAGCCAAATATGTCATAATCGAAATACAAGTTGGTTCACGTTGGAACCATGCTACTTTGTGTCAAATTGATTTAAGGTAAAACATATTTGTACATGCTGGTGTACTGTGAATGAGTACGAATATGTGCTTGGAATGAAGAAAGATTGTTTTTGTGTTAACATGAATGAAAATCGATCCAATTTAACTATGGTTGTTTCGATATTTAGTTCATATTGAACTCAGCAACATTGAACAAGATATAAATTGCTACAGCTATGCATCATTTTCATTATAATTGATTAAAGCATAGAGGAGGTCATGCAATGTATCACCAATTGGCTGAATTAGAAACATCAACCTTTAGTAGCCGACTCAGTGGTCCAATGGTAAAGCGTTCGCCGCGGAGCCAGGAGGTCCTGGATGCGCACTTCTGAGGAGTTCCATACTAGGGCGAAACAGCTGTCCGGTGCTTCCAGGTGATCAATGGTTATCTAATTCAGAACAATTCCTGATATCAAAATTGATATTTTGAATAAGTTAGATACATTTGCTATCAATTTTATGATTGTGATAAATAGCATATTCTGTTATTGTTGATTTGATATGTAACTTTTCAAGCTCAACAAGATCATCAAGAGATTGTTTTGTATCGTTCTAAAGTTTTTCTAAGACAAGCTAAGACATCTCAAGTAGACTCTGTAATATAAAAATCATCATAATCAACCAATTCTAACCCACTGACACAGTTTTGTGTAGAGGCGTAGGAGATCTTGTTGTGTAAATTACTTAGATCCGGCGGTGTTTCACAATACTCTTCAATTCTTCAGTCTATCTATCTATCTATTCACCTATTTGTCTATCTCACTCTCTCTCTCCACATATATATATATATATTTATGTATATATGTGATGCATCCATACCTTACATTCACTGCTGACTTCGTACTCGTTGGTTCTCTTGAATCACCTTGCATTATTACTCGGTCGTCATCATGGATTGTCGGCATTGAAATGTCCCATATTAAGACAAGTTATATGCACAATGATTATTGGCTTTTAATATTTGCATGAATAAACTTAGTCTGTTGTACAACCGACTAATTAGTAAAGTAGATTAGTTAATTTTTTAATTACATAGTTATAAACTTACTTAAATTAACGAAAAATATCCATGAAAAATAAGAATGAGTTTTTCCAATGATCAGTTCTCTTTCTGGTGAATTCATCACCTCAACTCCGTACTGATATGCCGGGCACCTAAAGAAGAGTGATCCTCTTCGAGAACTGTGTTTTAGAACATTATTTCAATTATTATAACTGTGGACAATGTAATCATTTCATTTCTATGACTGTTACGTTCCACTTACCCTTTCCTCTCGTTTAGTATATTTACTCTTAGTGTATTGCTTATTACTATGAACTACAGTTGCTTAGTTATGTACAACTTGTTCCTATTCACTGCCATCCTTTGTACTGTATCAATGTTAAATTTGTGATTGGTTTAATGTGTGGTTTGATTTTGTGTATATATAAAGGCATGATTAAAATAAAATACGTTTTCCGTTTCCAGTTCCCAATTCTGGTTCTTCTATTGTCAGCCTGGGGTATGAGTGGACTTAAATCAGTCGCGCATTATCAACTAGACACATTCCATTGGCGTTCGCGTCTACCAACCAAAACCTTTTTTTTCACTTCATAACATGTACAATAATGAATATATAGATTTTTGTTTGATTGAATATATCACAGATTGATGTTAGCAGGGTACCACTGACAACAAGGGAGCACTGGATAGCTGTTTCGTTTTAGTGTGGAACTCCACAGCAATGCGCACCCCAGATTTTTTATTACCGTAATCAATAATATGTGTTAATAATACTAAGTAAATGAACTTCATTCAGGTTAGTTGTGATCATGTAATACTTGATAAGTGATAAGCTTATTTACTGAACATCTTGTAAACAGATTACTCGATTAAAACAGATTTATTGTTTAAAGTAAATTATAAAATCAAAAGAAGCCTATTTAACACAATAGTCTTTCGTCTACTTCCAGTTGCTGAAACCCTGGTTATACATTTACCGAAGGTAGAATTATGTATCCAAAAGAAATTTGCTTGTATTTGCCAGTTGCACAAGTGTGACTGTCTGGACACAGTAGCCTAGTGATGAACGCGGTGGCGTTAGGTACGAAGCGGACTGAGTTTGAATCTCACTGTGAACATTAACATTAGGATACAGGTAAATGCAGATGATGAGTCCCAAATAGGACGAGATTCACGTCCTGGATTCCATTTTCCATTCACAATCCAACTTAAAAATTTGCGTATTGTTTACTTTGATAGTGTTCTTAAACTAAAAAAATTCCTTTTTGAATACTATTGCAGCTTTTTTACTCACCTTATTTACCGCTCAGCCCGAAGAGATTAACTTTCATTTTTGATCATATTTGATTTCAGTTTAATTGAATGAATTCGTGATACGTTGATCTTGGTAGGATACCACTAAAAAACGAGACGGCACTGAATAGCTGTTTCGTCGTAGTATGGGACTCCTCTGTGTCAGACAGTATACATCCTAGACTCCACTCCAAAGGATTTAGGTTGGCGAACGGTTAGCCCTCTAAACCACTCGTTGAATTCTTACTTCCGTCAATATCATTCATGATTTACACTCAGATACATTTTGAACAACGTTAATTTTTCATTTGAGTTGGATTCTGGCAGGTAGACGAAATCTAAGTAGCTCTTTTTATCTTATTTAGAACTCGTCATCTGGATGCAAAAAGACTGTGTCAATCCATTATAAGTTAACAGGTCGATTCAAATATATTTCAACTAAATGTTTTTTTCTTATTGTTACTATGTTCACTTCTTTTATTATAAAGTATTCATGATTGTACAGTATCGTGGTGATGAATTCGTTGAAAAATGGAACTTTTCGTCGAGAAATGTACTCGTATTTTTCATCATTCAAATTAGTTTATTTTCTATTCTCATTAATATTTTTCTTCTTTTTTTTCTTTTCTTCTTCTTCTTCTTTTTTTCTTTATCTATAGATTACTGATTCATTACCACGTATTCATTCAAATCATTTTATAAATCATCAATATTTATCAACTAATGATGATATAAAATCATTAAGTTTACATCGTCGATTTAAAGAAAATCAATATCAATCAATAAATGATGATAATTGGAAATTGCATAAACATAATGATTTACTTAATCAAGATGATAATTCATTTAGTACTGGTTCTATTCTAGTTGCAATTGTTGCATTAAGTTGTGCTATAATTCTTGTCTTATTAGGCATTACTGTATATGTATGCGGACGACGTGGATTTCAAACATTACGTTATCATAATAATAATAATGTTCATACTACTACTACTACTAATAATAATAATAGTAGTATTACTACTAATAATAGTAATAATAGAATGCATTATTTAACACATAATCATAATTCATTAAATAGTATAAAACTATTAACTGATGATAAAATGAATTGGAAAAATTATCTACCATCTGAATTAACCACTATTCATCATGATAATCAACAGAATTCAATCAATCCAATGCATACACCTAATCTTACATTATATCCAAATAAATCAATATTAATTGATAAAATCAATGAAATATCATCATATCAACCAATCAATTCATCCATATTAAATAATGATAATCAATATATTGATCAAATTGATAAATTACAATTCAAATCAATATTAAATGATAATAATCAACAGTCAAATGAGAATTATACAAATTATCTATCAATTAATAATAATAATAATAATAAGATGCCTACATTGTATATTTCATCATTACCAACAACAATTCAATTAAATGATGTTAAATTAAAACAAATAAATGAAAATGAAAAATATTGGACATTGAAAAATTATTATACATTACCACAATCTAATCAATATGATGAAAATATTTTATCATTTATTAATTTAAATGAAAAACATCAACAAGAACAACACCAACACCATGAACAACAAGAACAAGAACAACAAAACCAACAACAACAACAACAACAAAGTCATGAAGTAATAAAACAAAAAGAAAATGATAATAAAGAAGATGAACAACATTTACTTAATAATAACCAATTTAAAACAACATCAAATGATATAATAATGAAATCAATTCAGTTAGATAAGACATTAGCAAGAAATATACCATTAAGTACAATAACAAATCAAAATCATATAAATAGATATATAGATACTACTAATATAATGAATAATAGTAGTATTATAAGTAATTATAAAACAAATTTAAATTATTTTAAACAATTACAAAATGATAATTCAATAATTAATTTATCAAATGTATTAATTGATAATAAAAATGATAATATGACAAATTATATATTGAATAATGAACATGCAGTTAGTTTAAATGAAGTAGATCATATAAAATCTACTCGAAGTTTAGAATTTATTGGAATACCACATAAAAATGAAGTAAGCAATTGAATTGAGATTGTTGATTTTTGGAGAGATTTATATTTTTAATTGATTGATGTTCGTAGGGGCATCGTTGAGAATGTTATGACGTCAAGAAAAGAGGAATGGAGGATTTTGATTGGTAGCAGAAAACGCCAATGGAGTGTGCCTAGTTGATATTGCGCGACTGACATAAGATCATTCACCCGCCCAGGCCGACAATAGAAAAAACCAAAATTGGGAACCGAAAACGGAAAACGCATTTTATTTTAATTATGCCTTTATGTATACACAAAACCAGACCACACATTAAACCAATCACGAATCTAAGATTGGTACAGAACAAACGAATGAGTGGCAGTGAATGGGTACAAGTTGTACGCAACAAAGTAACCGTGGTGCACATTAATAAATGAATTAAACGGAAGAACCGGGCAAAGGAAAAGTAACAGTCATAGAAATAAAATGATTACATTACTCATGAATAAAATAATGAGAATAGTCCTCCAAAATACAGTTCTGTAGGTTTGCTACTTTTCTTTAATCGTCTGACGTAACAGGGAACTAGGGAGCATTTTACTATGAAAGTCCTCAGCAGTGCACACTCCAGACTCTGAAACATGAGCTTTAGGTCGACGAATACCTGATCCTGTGTACCATCGAGTCGGCATCCAATGGTAGAATTCCTGCTTCCATCAGTTTATGAAATATAGCATTAAGATCATCTATTGTTATTGGTTATAACTGTCTCACTCTCGAAAAGTCAGAACTACACTAGATAGGTTAGGTGTTCCCTAACATGAAACCCTCTTGGGGCAGAATAAGGGGTGTGAACATTTGAGCAATTCCATATTAGAATGAAATAGCTGTTCAGTGTTTTAATGATACCCTGTCAACATCAATTTGTGCCGTATTTCATCAAGTGATATGAAATAAATTGATGTTATCGTATGTGTTACAAAAAGGGTCAAAAATATGGACAAAGTTATACATCGGTTATCTTACATTCTTTCAAATGCATGGTTTAAGTGGGGACCATTAATAGTTATTATGAAGTTTATCGTAGTAAATGTATGCGTCTCAAATTCAGAACCACAATAATATGATGAAAGGAAAGGCGAAAAGCTCCGTACCATCCACTGATAACTTCAAGTTTTCTTACCCAGTTCAAAAGCCGGTGAATAATGTATACATGGAAGCCACTAAGATTGCATTTTTAAAAATTAAAAATAACATTGAAGACAGCGCTTAGAGTTGCTGACACTAAACAAGTTTTCACTAGTGCCGCCGGACACGCATTGTCGAACGTAAGTATCACTAACGTGTCACCAAGTACCATCAGTTATTCGAGTATAACGATGATCAAACATAGAAATGCCAAACATTTTCATTTTGGAATAACAAGATTTCAAAAAGCATTGAGAAAAACATCTCCTAACAAAGCTTTATAAACCAGTCAGATTCACATAAAAACTGCCAAAATGATTGCCAAGACCGGAATAAGTAGACCCTACTTCCATAACACGTAGATTGATCTTGTCTGACACGCCACTGATCGAACTCATACAACTGCTCAAGTACAAGATTTTTTGCATTGTTTCAAAAAGGTTCACAACAAGAGGTGATAGCAGCCACAAATTCCTACTGTTTTGAGCGAAACACTTTGTTTTCACTACAACCTAAAACAAGCGTGACTCAAAACAAAACCATGACCACTCTATAAAGATGAGTGATGACGTCAAAACAGATTCGGAATTTAATGTCACAGAAATCTACCATATGTTCTTAGCTATCGTCTTCTTTATACTGCCGAATTTTCATTTTCCATTTATAAAAACTAGAATTGTGTACTTAACCTCTACTTATACCATGGACTCAACCTATACTTTGGTTTCCATAAGCAACCTTCTTCCCTTCTCCGCTGTTCTTTTACATCATATGAATTTATTTTAATTTTCGTTTTGTATATTCATTTCTAAATACGCTCCGTAATCACAGATTAGTAAACGGCTATTTATTTCTAGTATGGGACTTTTCAGCCTTGATTTAGACAGAGAATCGGACTCAGGGGCTTCAGGTTGACAAACACTTGCATCAATCAGTCTGTGTGTTTGCACCAGTAACCAACTAATATCAATCTATGCCGAATAAAAGCAAATTAACTTATTACCTATATCTAAAAAACCACCTCTATTCAGTTAAATCCTATTTATATTTTATACTTTATCGAATTATGTTACACAATCGTCTTTCTTTCATCCTATGGAATTTTGATGAATACTTGGTATCTTAACATCAACAGGTGCAGATTCATAATAACGTTATGGTACCACGTTGAAAATGGATTCACCATAAAAGGAAGTGTCTCCTGAATCATATTCTTGTTTAAGTTAACAATGAATTAGGGATGGAAAGCGTTATAATAACAATTAATGGATTAAATGACAGCTTACTGTTAGAACATAATTTGAGTACCACAAATTTACCACTTGATAAGTATACTAAAGAATATCTCCCATTGAAGGTAGTTTTGATGTAGTTGTTAAATAACCCTATTTAACCATTATTATGTGCTAGTTGGCACACGTCAGTGAACAGTATCTATAATTAAGGGAATACTGATACTCTCTGACAGTTCAGATCTAAGGTTACCCAATTCTGCAATGTTTGAGGGTTACAACTAAGCTTTTTGGCCTGTGACCAAGTCAATGAATACATTGATTGAGTATAGAGTAGCATCTAATATGATTTTTGTCTTGTTTTAATAATGCTGGCTGAATTCTGTTAATATAGCAGCTCTGAGTGACTAAATACTTAATAGCTTCATGAAAAAAGCATCCCAGCGTAAGTATCCTGCAACCATAAGTTATATCCACAAATACGGAGGAGCTTAGAGATCATGAGTAGTCAGTAGAAAACAATTTTATGTTATGATGGAACTCGTCAGAACTGAGTACTATATATTTTAAGAGAAGCTCTATAGTGGATATAATCCCTAGTTGACCGGTACGACGTAGGGTCATATTTGTACTAAAATATCCTTCCATCTCAGTATAGTACTTCTCGTCACCGATTTCAAATCACTAAGACTATTATCTACGTTGTAACTTGACTGATAGAATTCAATCGGCATTATAAAGTACGTGATATGTTCTACACTTGTCACTGCTTAAATATCAATCAGTGTAAACATAGCTGATTACTATGGAGTCTACTAACCCTTTTATAAAAGGTGGATATCTCCCCTATACTTCATGTTAAAAATCTTTGAAGAGTTCTAGATAGGCCTCTTCATTTGTCATGTTAATTCATTAGCCACCAACTAAACAAGTTTCAAGAAAGTATCAAAGAAAGTGAAATAATAAGTCTTCTCTTGCCGCCCCCCCATTTCTTCACCCCTACATAGCCCAGCAAAGATTCATATCAGTCTAGGAAAAATATCCTAATGATAACGGCATCGTAACTCAGAAGTCTGTGGTACATCAAACTCACTCGTAAATGCAATTACTTCATTTCTGATACTATCTGTGTAACTACATCATAGTAAATAAAGCAGGATACAAATCTTCAATTATGATATCACGAAATGATCTAAATCAGACCACTGATCAACCGGAAGCACTGGACAGCCGTCTCGTTCTAGTACGGGACTCCTCAGTAGTGCGCATCCACGACCATTTCAGGGATCGAAACCAGGACCTTCTGGCTCCGATGCAAACGCCTTACGATTGGACCACTGAGTCGGCTCCCAGCGGTTGATATTTTTAATTCAATCAATTCGCGACACGTTACGTGACCGCCTCCATACCTTCGGTGAGTTACTGCCCCACACCCGACACGGTTGAACTCCATCGGTAACGTCTTCACACTAGAAATCCAAGAATTACCTCAAGGAGCTAGTTACCAGTATTCTAGGTTCGATCCCCAGTGGGGTAGTGGATGAGCACTGCTGAGGAGTCCCGTACTAGAACGAGACGGCTGTCCAGCGCTTCCAGGTGATCAATGGTTGTTTGATCCAGATCAATTCGTGATATCAAAATGGACAATTAACTATCTCTACAAACGCCCCTAATTGTAATCTTCAATTAAGTAGTACGTTCAGGATTAGTAATCCAATAAGTAATGTATTCAACTTTTATACCTTCTTCACTTTGAACAGACACATGTCAGACAATATATATTTGTCTCCAAAATAAGTACGCAAAACTTATAACTCAGTTAATTACTTCCTGTCTGCATTGGAATACTTAAAAACAGGCATTCATCCATATACGTAGTGTATTCTTTATTTTATTCAGTTATTTATTGAATGTTAATTTTATATTACAAAGTGGTTAGAATTAAACAATCGTCGACTGCCAGAAAACACTGAACAACTGTTTCGTCCTACTATGGGACTCATCAACCACACTCAGTGTGTGATATTAAATTAACGCTCGATAATACTCCATAACACGTAATTATATTCATTGAATGTTTCCATGCGTTGAATTATTCACTTCCTTTTTCTTTTCATTTACTGTTCTTTTACTTCAAGACATTGTCACCTTTATCTCCAAGCAAGAAAGAAAATAATAAAACACAAGAACAATTGAAACAAAAAGGTTAGTGTTGATTTTCTACCTTACAATTTATGAGATAAACGTTTTTGTTATCTCATAGTTATATGTATTCTCTCCCTTCCTCTTTTTCAGACTTAATAAGATTATTTCATGAATTGATTACATTAATGAATAAACCATGTTTAAATCAAAGATCAAATTAAAACAATACATATAAATGAATAATATTGTTTCGTTAACTAGATCTTCATCAGGCTTTACATAAACTAACAATAACTTTTATAAGTGAATCGTGATGGTTTATGAAAATCTGGTATGTAGTTGATTAAATTCATCACAGATTGATGTTGACAGGATGCCATTGAAAACCAAGGAGCAATGGACAGTTGCCTCGCACTAGTATGGGACTCTACTGTGGCAGTGTACACCCTAGATTCCGCATGAGTGGCTCCAAGTTGGCGAACACCTAGCCCTCTGCACTACTAGGCCATCATTCAATGGTTGATTTCCCACTTCCATTAATTTATGGTATAGCACGATGTGATAAAGTCATGATTGGTGTTCATACTTGTCGAGAGTGTGACTGTTATCACCAGTGACAGTTGATGATTGTCGGGCTACATCAAAAATTGATGAAAGTGGAAATTCAACCAGTGAATTTTTATCCCAGGTTGTTACTAGCTCTCCGGATTCCAGTTGATTGTCACAATCTAACTCAAACAAGTAAATCACTTGGTTATGACAATTTCATTTATAAGCGATTGTCACCAATTGACTTGATCTACACTGGCATGTTAATTTCTTAGGTGTTCTCTTTGGGCAGGTATTATAAGTTATTCAGTTGTAAATTTCTTATGTTATTGTTAAATGAAAATTGTATTTTGGTTATTGATTGATTATGTAATAAATGTATTGTTTTTAATTATTACCTTTAGATTCTTGTACTCCTAACATTCAAACAATTCCATCAAGTAGATCAGCATCACTTTTATCTCCTTCAAAAGTTACTAACTTATCTTTAGATAATCAACCATCTACTACAACTTCTTTACACTATTTCGATTATACTACTATTGAAGCTACAACAACAACAGCCACTACTACTATGACTACTACTACTACTACTACTACTACTACTAGTAGTAGTAGTAGTAGTTTACAAACATTTAATAAACAGCATAATTCTAATCTCCCTGTATTATGTTTAAGTAATTCACAAAATATTATTGATTATAAATCATCAATATCTTCAAATCAATTAATCAATAAATCAATAAATCAATTAAATGAAAATGTAAATTTACATTTACAATGTCGATCAATAACACCAGTGAATCTTATTGATTTTGTTGATAAACAATTATATTGTACACAAGGATGTCAATGTAATAAAATGACTGAATGCACATTAATGGATTGTTCTAAGTATTCAATTAATAATAATGATGGTAATGATTCTAGTAATCAAAATATAAGTAAGGATCAACATCGTCTCCATCATCGTCATCATCATCATCATCATCATCAACAACAACAACAGCAACATCAACTTTGTCAGAATGATTATCAACTTCATGAAACCAATTTACCAGATTCAACTGATTTTGTTTAAATGTAAACACATTGTACAATGTTCAATATGTATACAATTTATTTTCTAATGAAAATATAATAATGTGATTGTTATACTACTGATAAAAGATATACATCTATATATTTGAAGTAAATAACAAAAGAAACATGATAATGTTAATAGATGTATGTATGAAACATTCAGAAAGTTAATGTGTGTGTGTGTGTGTTAACTTATCTTTTAATAAATTCTTATCTTATTTAAATGTTATATTTTCTTTTATTGGAAAGTATTTTGGATTCAATGAATTCAACAGTCATTGAAAACTAGAAAGCATTGAATTGATGCTTTATTCTTGTGTAGTAGGTGCTACTTATAAGATCGTCTATCAATAGTATATAGCGGTGTATCAAGTAAAAGTTAAAATAATAATTAGTTGACATAGTGAATTTCAAGGTGACAGGAAATTAGATATGTCAGAGTATGTAAGAAACAAGAAGATAAGCATGAGGAATGAGCCTAGAATTAACTTGAATCGAGGAATGTAAATGACTGTCTGCTGAAAACCATCTACATATATCACTTATAACACTCTGTTTTCACAAAATAAGACATTCTTTTCTCATCTCTGCTTTTTTTGTTAGTATAAGATTTGATTAATAGTATGAATCATTGAAAACAACAATGTGGCTTTAATGTCAAAGAAGTAATTCGACCTCGTATTGTTAATTAATAATTACTTACTTACTTACACCAGTTACTCCTCACAGAGGATCATAGGCCGCTCAACAAGATTCTCTATTCAGCTCTGTCCTTAGCTATCCTTTCCAGCTGTTTCCCGTTTCTGTTTATCCTTTTAACATCTGCTTCCAATTACCGATGCAATCTATTCTTTGGCCTTCCACCTTTTATTCCAAAAGGATTCCATGTTAATGCTTGTCTCGCGATGCAGTCTGATGGCTTTCGCAATGTATATTCTATCCATTTCCAACGTCTTTTCCCAGTCTCCTCTTCGGCTGAAAGTTGGTTTGTTCTCTCTCATAGTAGTCTGTTGCTGATGATTCCCGGCCAACGGACATTCAGTATGTTGCGTAGGCAGTTGTTTATAAATACTTGTACATTTCTGATGATGTTTGCAGTCGTTCTCCACATTTCACCTCAGCACATCAGAACTGTCTTGACGTTCGAATTGAAGAGTCTGAGTTTCAGGTTGGTTGACAGTTGCTTTGATCTAGTATGTTCTTTAACTGTAGGAATGCTACTCTTGCTTACCAATCCTTGCCATTATATCTGCATCGGACCCTTCTTGTTCATCGATGATTCTTCCCGGGTACGTTAAAGCATCCACTTTCTCCAGAGTTTATCAAGTTTAACTGGGTTGGTACTCCGTGTGTTATATTTAAGAATCTTACTCTCTCCCTTATGTATGTTCAAGCCTACTGATGCTGAAGTTACTGCTACACTGGTTGTCTTTGCTTGCATTTGTTGGTGTATATGTGCTAAAAGAGCTAGATCATCCGCGAAGTTCAAATCATCGAGTTGCATCCTACTTGCCCATTGAATTCCGTGCATCCCCTCAGATGTGGAGGTCTTCATGATCCAGTCAACTACTAGGAGGAAGAGAAAAGGCAGGAGTAGGCAGCCTTGTCTGACCCCGGTCCTCACTCCGCCTGTAGCTCTCTTAAGGTTACTGCCGGTCCTAAGCCCAGGTAAAGGCGGAGGGTTGGGCATGGGGCTAGCATTCCCAAACTTTTTAAAAAAACGCTTACCAGATTAAACAAGCCAATAAATAATACGGTCAATTTATTCAGCAATGTAAACTACTTCGACATGTTCGTTTTCAACACTGGTACAATTGTATATGTATATTGTTGGTTTTACTAACTAATTTTTCTGATGTAGTACCAACGTCACCATTAGAGTTGCAACACTTCAACAAAGTCGAGCTTATATATGATTCCAAGGTAATGAGAATAAAAGCAACATATAAGAACCATATAAGTGTATAGCATATTAACTAAATTGAAATTCATTCTGGAGAACTAGTGTAATTTGTTCCTCGAGAGCTAACAGATACTGACTGATTGATTTGAGAATAATTTTCCAACGTATCCGGATTATGCGACAGGCACTGTATTACTATTGTTTTCATTCTGGAAGAATTCATCGATGCAAACATTAGATAAAAAACGAGTCCTGAGATTTTCAACACGGTGACTAGCATCTTCTGGTTGGCGTTTTTTAGCAAGGTTTACTTTTACGGGATGGGATTGCTAACCCTATACCCAACCCTCCTCCTTTGTTCAGGTTAGGGACCAGCAGTAACCCTACGGAGACTCTAAGTTGAGTTATTGTATGGAGCTGAAACTTGGACGAAGAACTACAAAAAGATTCATCCAAAAGATAAAAGTTTTATAAACAGTTGTTTAGGCAAGGTGCTTCGGATCTTTTGACTAAACAAACCAATATCCAGCCGAGGAAGAAATTAAGAAAAGAGGCTAGTGGGTGTATAGGACACACATTGAGGAAATCATCAAACTGCTTTACAAGAAAATCAATAACTTGGAATCTTGAAGGCCAAAAAAAGTGAGAGATCAAAGAATTCATTATTATTGGGCTTGGGTGAAGATATGAACAAAATGACTATCATCTGGAAATAACTGGAAAGGTGAGCTGAAAACAAAGTTATTTGGAAAATGGTGGTCGGTGGCGTGTGTTCCACGAAAAGTAGAGGGCACTGATTGATTAATAGCTTGTTTTGTTGACCTGACATTTGATGTAAACCATCCACCTCAGATAATGCGGTATAAGCAAAACTATTCTCCTATTATCCGAATTGAAACTATGAAATGAACAATAAAAATATTAGTAGAAATGAATGTTACTAATTGACTATTGAACATTCTTGACTATTGAATATTCACATAAAGAATTGTAATTTTAGTGATAGCTAACCAACTACAATTAATGTTATGATTATTGATAAGAAATATATTTGATTTATATAAGTTGGATTGTGACTGGCAAGTAGAATTCAGGACGCGCGTTTCGTCCTATTTGGGACTCATCGGGCTGGATGTACTTGCATCCCAAGTTTATCCTAATATTTGATTTATTTTAGATTATGTAATTGAATGATCATTTAGAATAGCAATAACTATATGGATTATCAGATAGAAATAATCCAGGGAGTTTTGAACCGTAGAAGCATGTTCTTTGATTCAACTCACTAATTTGGTGTGATCTGAGCGTGATTGTGTGGCTGGATTCGTAACCTGGTTAAGTTCAACAACTGTGTGTATACTATCAGTAATTTCACTTTCGTCAATAACAATGACACATGAGTACACGACAATCGTAGAGTACGCCTATAATTAAGAAGTTCAAAATGAAATTGTAATAGATTTATCCTTGAACTAGAAGAATCCAGTGTTACAAATTGAAAAACACGGCAAAATTCACTAGCACAGTACAGTCTAACACATACTAATAATGAAATATACAGTACGAAGATCATTATATTAAAGGGGTAATCACGGCATCTACACATTAAAACAAAACTGATGTATACAATTTTATTCTTATCATCTATATTTTAATCGTATTCAGTTGTATGCATTTATGAGTATATTATCTACAAAAACAGAAATGCCGACAGCTAAGTCAATAGAATAGAGACAGAGAAAGAGAGTGATCAACCTCTGTGTCGAATATAAACAACAAATTAAAAATTAGAAAGTATTTTCATGTACCAAGTGATTTGTAATGGGCTTAAATTAGTCAGTAGTTATTATCACATATGCATCCTAAGTGTATTGTCTGGATGTAGAGATGGTTCATAAGCACTGAGTTGGATTGTTAAAGGTAGGCGAAATCTAGGACGCTCGTTTCCCCCTTGTTTAGACCCGTCAGTTGAGTTTACCTGCATCAAAGTGTTGATGTTCACACCTAGTTCATTTCGTGTCGGACACCACCATGTCCACAATCCAATTAAAAAACAATACTTGTGAACCATCACTTTATAGAGACTATCAGCTCAGGATGCACATATAACAACAGATACTGATCAATTTCAGTTAATGACAAATCAACGGGAAAATTCAAATACATCCAAATAAATTAAAATCTACCTTTACGCAAAAACTGTTTTAACTTAGTAGTAAGAGTCGACTAACTAGTGATTACTTTAGCTGTTCATGACATTTTTGTGTTAAAGTTAATGGCTGGTAAAGTTAGAAATGTCAATATTAGAGGGCACTGATTGATTAATAGCTTGTTTTGTTGACCTGACATTTGATGTAAACCATCCACCTCAGATAATGCGGTATAAGCAAAACTATTCTCCTATTATCCGAATTGAAACTATGAAATGAACAATAAAAATATTAGTAGAAATGAATGTTACTAATTGACTATTGAACATTCTTGACTATTGAATATTCACATAAAGAATTGTAATTTTAGTGATAGCTAACCAACTACAATTAATGTTATGATTATTGATAAGAAATATATTTGATTTATATAAGTTGGATTGTGACTGGCAAGTAGAATTCAGGACGCGCGTTTCGTCCTATTTGGGACTCATCGGGCTGGATGTACTTGCATCCCAAGTTTATCCTAATATTTGATTTATTTTAGATTATGTAATTGAATGATCATTTAGAATAGCAATAACTATATGGATTATCAGATAGAAATAATCCAGGGAGTTTTGAACCGTAGAAGCATGTTCTTTGATTCAACTCACTAATTTGGTGTGATCTGAGCGTGATTGTGTGGCTGGATTCGTAACCTGGTTAAGTTCAACAACTGTGTGTATACTATCAGTAATTTCACTTTCGTCAATAACAATGACACATGAGTACACGACAATCGTAGAGTACGCCTATAATTAAGAAGTTCAAAATGAAATTGTAATAGATTTATCCTTGAACTAGAAGAATCCAGTGTTACAAATTGAAAAACACGGCAAAATTCACTAGCACAGTACAGTCTAACACATACTAATAATGAAATATACAGTACGAAGATCATTATATTAAAGGGGTAATCACGGCATCTACACATTAAAACAAAACTGATGTATACAATTTTATTCTTATCATCTATATTTTAATCGTATTCAGTTGTATGCATTTATGAGTATATTATCTACAAAAACAGAAATGCCGACAGCTAAGTCAATAGAATAGAGACAGAGAAAGAGAGTGATCAACCTCTGTGTCGAATATAAACAACAAATTTATTGAAATAGCAATTCAATCATTGAACACTAGCCTATTTGTGTTGATAGTGAGAGAGATACTAACTCAGAGGTTGACAGACAGTTACAACGTAGAACTTGGTACATGCGTACGTCAGTTCAAGATGCCATGCCTCAATTAGCAGATAGAGATTAAATTGTCGAATCAAATCCCAGAGTAAGGGAGGTAGTAACAGAGTTAGTATTCATGGAAGGGAGTAGAGATCGGAGATAAGATTTAAGAAAATATGATTGGGTAAAGAGAAAATTATGATAAGTTCAGAAACTTAGAATTTGGAGGAAGACAGCGAGTGGATGCGCCTGCGCCATTGCCCATGATTTTGAGCCATATCACCCAAGGTATCTAACCATTTATTACGAGCGTCACGCAGACCCCAACCAAGTAGTCTCCACCTATTAACATGGCTCAGCCCAATTGTCAATGACTTTATTGACTGGTGCCATGTTTTGGTTTGGCCGCCCCTCGCTTTCTTCCAGTCAGTTGAGTTTACCTGCATCAAAGTGTTGATGTTCACACCTAGTTCATTTCGTGTCGGACACCACCATGTCCACAATCCAATTAAAAAACAATACTTGTGAACCATCACTTTATAGAGACTATCAGCTCAGGATGCACATATAACAACAGATACTGATCAATTTCAGTTAATGACAAATCAACGGGAAAATTCAAATACATCCAAATAAATTAAAATCTACCTTTACGCAAAAACTGTTTTAACTTAGTAGTAAGAGTCGACTAACTAGTGATTAACTTTAGCTGTTCATGACATTTTTGTGTTAAAGTTAATGGCTGGTAAAGTTTAGAAATGTCAATATTAAGGCAATTGTCATCATTATTATTGTTGACTGACTATCAAGGAATATTAAAAATTTATTGAAATAGCAATTCAATCATTGAACACTAGCCTATTTGTGTTGATAGTGAGAGAGATACTAACTCAGAGGTTGACAGACAGTTACAACGTAGAACTTGGTACATGCGTACGTCAGTTCAAGATGCCATGCCTCAATTAGCAGATAGAGATTAAATTGTCGAATCAAATCCCAGAGTAAGGGAGGTAGTAACAGAGTTAGTATTCATGGAAGGGAGTAGAGATCGGAGATAAGATTTAAGAAAATATGATTGGGTAAAGAGAAAATTATGATAAGTTCAGAAACTTAGAATTTGGAGGAAGACAGCGAGTGGATGCGCCTGCGCCATTGCCCATGATTTTGAGCCATATCACCCAAGGTATCTAACCATTTATTACGAGCGTCACGCAGACCCCAACCAAGTAGTCTCCACCTATTAACATGGCTCAGCCCAATTGTCAATGACTTTATTGACTGGTGCCATGTTTTGGTTTGGCCGCCCCTCGCTTTCTTCCAGCCTACTCCTACACCAGACAGCATTGCTCGTCGAGGTAGGTGGTGATCAGGTGTACGTAACACATGTCCTAACCACCTTAGCTGATGGTGATTTACTACTTCATCAATAGACTTACCGTATCTACCTAGTACTCTATTCCTAACCCACATATTGCTTACTCGGTGGTCCTAGAAAACGCAAGCACTCAGAGGTTGGGAAAGATACTATGAAAATTTTTCTTCTTGGCTAAATTAGATTTGACATTTTATAATCAACCCTTAATTTTTACAACAATTAATGACAAAATGTTCAGATTCACCGCCTCTATATGCAATTATCAATTTAATTGATTCTACGAAGCTAGTTATATAGAGCACACAAAATGCAACAGATTTATCATCATATCGATGAACATCATTCGTTCTGGTTGAGCCAAAGATAATCTAAACAGACAAAAGTTCCAATTGGATCCACTTGACTGACACAGAATACTAAGTTAGCCTTTATAAATCTTTTAGAATTATTAAATCAGATTTCGTCATTAATTTTACTGACGAGTTTACAAGTTTGTTTTCTATATACAACTGAAACTATTGCAGTCTATATTCACAGAACTTATGTACTTATTTAGAAAATAGATGTACAATCCCTTTCACTGACTTGGCTACTAACACTTTTACTTCTTTAATTTACTTCTTAAAGTAACTCTTATCAAAATATTCTTTTCTAACTTCATTATTAGTTTACATTAGATTCATTTCTTTTTATGATGATAGTTATATTTGTTTAAATAATTAGGATAAGCTTATATTTTCCCGTTGATTTGTAATGCACTCAAACTGGTTAGCTTCTGTTGCTATATGTGCATCAGTCTACTACAAGTCAACGGGAAAAATACAAGTTTATCCTAATACTAATGTGCCCGTTGCACAAGTGTGACTGTCTGGACACAGTAGCCTAGTGATGAACGCGGTGGCGTTTTGCACGAAGCGGACTGAGTTCGAATCCCAGAGTGAACATCAAGATTGGGATGAAGGTGCATCCAGCCAATGAGTCCCATATAGGACGAAACGCGCGTCCTGAATTCCGTTTGTCAGTCACAATCGAACTTCAATATAATTCGTTTTAACTATTTAGTGTATCTGAAACCTGTTGGCCTATTTTGTGTATGTAGTTCTTTCTCTTTATTCTTACAGATCTATTAAGTTAACATTCGATCTTTTATAATAACATTTTATCTATTCACTTACTTGATATTATGCAATCAGTTAGGGTTATATTGATATGCTCCTAACTCATTTATCTGTGATTTATTAGGTTTAGTTGTATTTGTCATAGATTGAGATTAGTTAGATACGAATAAAAAACAGAGAGTACTACACAGTTATTTTGTCTTAGTATGAGATATCTACGCAGAAGTGTTAATCTTCGATTTCTCCAAGGATTCGAACTCAATAGATAATCGTCACGTTATATCACAAACTGATGAAAATGAGAATTCTACCACTGGGTGCCGCCTCAGTGGTGCAGGAGGGTTATGAGTGCAACGCTAGAAAGTTCATAGTAAAACAAAACATCAGTATAATGTTCCCTAGTTTCCAGTAGTACTCAACAGTGACCATTCTCTAATGAATACAAACAATAAATTAGATTCCAATATCTAGCAAAACCATTTCACTTCAAATATAGTGAATAATGATGATTTCATAAGATTATTTATATCATCGTACTTTTAGTTGACAGAATTAATCAAAGATTCATAGTAGTAGGGTACCAACGAAAACCAGGCTGCACTGAAAAGCTGTTTCTTCATAGTATGCAACTCCTCAGCAGCTTCAAAGTGGTAAACATCTGACACACTTCACCATTCAGCAGACATCTAGTGGATAAATTTTTACTTTTATCAATTTTCGATATAGTAAGACAATCGCTCATTGTCATTGGTGATATCTGTCTCACTCTCGAAAAGTCTAAACTCCACCAGTCATGACTTCTTACTAGAGCTTCAGGAATATCTTGAAGCTAGTCATTAATAAGCTGATTATTACGACTAAATTGAGGTGGGTTATGGTGATTAGTATTATGTTTAATTAAGTTGAATTCATCAAACATTGATCCTAGCACGATACTGTTGATAACCAGGAATCACTGAATAGCTGTTTCGTTCTAGTATGAGACTCCTCAGAAGAGCCTACCCTAGATTCCTTCCCTTCTTTCCATATTCTTTCAGTTAGCAAATCCCTAATCCACTCCACTAATCAAGTGTGGCAGGATCCACACCTCTTTCAATTAAAACTTAATACCAATCTCCTTGAACCTTTTTAATTCAACTCTATTACTGTTTATTTATTTACTATTATTATCTTTTGTCAATCTGTAACCTTTTCATTACCTCATTTCACTCCAGAAATAAATAATAAAAGAAAAAAATATAAACAAACTTTAAGGTTAATCACAATGAAACTATTTCAATAAAATGAAAAAATCCGAAAAAAAAAGAAAACAGAAAGAAAAACAGGTCATCAAAAGATAACTTCATAATCATTGATTAAAAAATAAATAAATTTTTATTGAAAAAATTAAATATAAACTAATAAAACAGTACTACTTATAAGTAGTAAGTAATTGTTGATAAATTAAAAATTCAAAAAAAAAAACAAAAAAAGAAAGAAGATTTTAAATAGAAAAAGAAAGAAAAAAAAGCATTAACCTATTAAAGTGATTTATTAAATGAAAGACATTTAAACAAAATTCTGTGTATTATTTAAATTATTTCCATTTGATTTTAATGTTTACAAATTAAAATGATATTTTGATATCAGCTAGGTGAATAGTTGACTAAACAAAATGTAAACAAACAAGTAAAGTTAAACTATTCCTCTGTGATTCAGTATGGACTATTGAAAATGACTAAAATAGCTCTTCTATCTAACACACAACATCAGATGCAGATGAAGACAAACAATATAACAGAAGCTTCGGCAGCAGCATGCCTCAACATACACAAAGGGAAAAGCAAGATCCTCAGATACAAAACAATAAACAATAACCCAATTACACTCGACTTGACGGAGAAATTCTGGAAGACATTGAAACGTTTATATATTTGGACAACATCATCAACAAACAAGGAGGGTCTGATTGGGATGTGAAGGCGCGGATTGGTAAGGCAAGGGCAGCATTTCTACAACTGAAAAATATCTGGGACTCAAACCAACTTTCAATCAATATCAAAGTCAAAATTTTCAATACAAATGTGAAGACAGTCAGTTAGGTTGTATGGAGTTGAAACTTGGAGAACTGCGAAAAGTATTTTTCAAAAGATTCAAGTAATTATAAACAACTATCTGCATAAGATTCTTCGAATTCTTTGGCCAGATACCATTATTAACAACCTTCTATGGCAGAGAACTAATCAACTTACAGCTGAGGAAGAATTTAGGAAAAGACGCTGGGGTGGATTGGACACACATTGAGGAAACCATCAAACTGTATCACAAGATAAGCATTAACTTGGAATTCTAAAGGCCAAAGGAAAAGAGGAAGACCCAGTAACACATTTTGTCGGGAATTGGAGATAGATATAAAGGGAATGAAGAGTGTTTGGGAATAACTGGAAAGGAAAGCCCAGGACAGAGTTGGTTTGATAATGCTGGTGGGCGGCCTATGCACCATATGGGGTAACAGGCATTGATTGATTGTTTGTGATTTAGTTAAGTTGAGTAGAATGAATCCTTCTGAGCTATAAATTCTTTCTACCATATCAAGCAGACGAAGACGTTTAAAGTCAAGAAGAAATTTTTAATTCGGCAAGAATCCCATGAGACGAGCAAGAACCACTCAACTCATACGTATATATGCAAAACTGGAGAATGTTTTTGGATGTGTAACAAAATAGTGTAGTAAAATAAACAATGGAAGAATGAGATTTAATGTTCCACTTAGGGTGGGGAATATAAACTGGAAGTAAACTGGGCGTCTTTTGTTACTAAAATAAGAAATTCCAACTTCCACATTTAAATTAGCAAAGTTGTCATGTTGAACGACTAAAGAAGAGTAACGAACGTTGAGCATTGTGTTTCTAAAAGACTATTCCATTTATTTTAATTGTGGATAGTGTAAACATTCTATTTTTATAATTGTTGCGTTCTGGTTACTCTATCCTCCGGTTCAGTTGATTAACTATTAGTATATTGTCACTTATTTTAAACTTCAGCTAATATGTTGTGTACAAGTCACCCTCTATTCCCTGCCACTATCTCTTTTTGTTCGTTTTAATGTTAGGTTCTTACTTGGATGACTGTGCTCTCTGACTTTGTGTATATATAAAGGAATGTTTGATACATAATTCAAGTAGATGAAGATATTCAACGTTAACAAGAAACCTTTAGTTCCGCAATAAAATAGTTAATTTTTTTTATATTACGAACAACCACTAACCATTTGGAAGCACTAGATAGCTGTTTCATCTTTGTATGTGACCCTTCGGCAGTCCGCACATAAGACCTCCTCAAGATCTAATCCACACCAGTGATATAGCTGGTTATACTTCCACCTTGACGCCTAAATACCCTGATTTCAACTCCTTGGTTGTAGTGAGTGTATTCATTTCCATGAAGTAATTCTATATTAGAATGAAACAGTTGTGTATTACTTCCTGGTTTTCATTGATACCTAGCCAACATTAACATGTGATGACGTCGAACAGCCAAACGTAATATAATTTCAGTTAACATTAATGAAATATTCAGGTGAAAGCACTTGGTCAAACATTTGCATAGGCTACCGCATGAAACTTAACTGTCCCTATTTATAGCCAGCATAGAGACAGTAAACCTCCCTCCTCACTCATAGTTGTTTACTGATTTCTCATCATTTAAGGGTTTAATTATTAAGAGTAATCAAGAAAGACAAAACTTAAGATTTGGTTGTATCCAAGGTATATTCACTAAATAAAATTCAATGCTCAATAAAACTTTCTGTGAGTACGTATGATTTTATAGTTGATATTTTCTTATATACCTAACACTTTTATCTCATTACCGTTTTGTACTTTTGTCCGTGTATATACTTGTATATCTACCACGGATGAATAGAGACCTACATCTCAAGTCATTAAATTTATATCTCATTCTGTTTTGGCTGGACAATATATAAACCCAGTTCTAATAATCAGAAGCCAGGTATTGAAAACATGGCTTGATAAACCTATTGGTTTAATTTCGATCTATCATTAAGTCACTTCTACATGAATGTAACCCACTACCTTTCCAACACCAAATATTCTAAGCCACACCAACAGCTCATAAAGTTCATTCCCGAACACAGATTTTTATCCGTAAGATAAAGATTAGAACACGTTGTACGTAACATCACTCATGGAAACGGTTTGGAAATAGAAATGTTGTCAATAATGATACAGTTTATACGCCAATTCACAATTGATGGTTTCTGTCGTCAACCTTTTCTCTTCAAGCCTCAACAACAAGTGTATACATTCTTGATAATATTTTAAAGTAACTCAATGAATGAATAAGCTTCTTCTGCAAATTGAATTCCGGTGATCATTAGAACTTCTGAAGATAAACTTTGTTTCCCCCCCCCCAATGTAAAGCTTGGAAAGATTAATAATGAAAGCACTAACCTAAGCATTCCTCTTTACTGAGTCTTATTGTGCCGGTAACCTTATAAATTTGATATCGTCATACTAATACTGTATGACAATTTGGACCTATATTCAAAACGCATTGGATTTCACTTTGTTCACGATTGACGTTACATTCCGTATAGAATTTATGCCTATAATATTTGAATGATCTATTTTATTGATTAATATAGTTTAAGTGCATAAAATCACTAGTTAAAAGTTGATTTCCCAAACACGTGGTCCGCAAAATACAAACTTTCTTCTTCATTTATTCATTTAGACGTTACATTCAATAACCTTGACAACAAAGTTGGCGTATGATTTAAATTCAAACTTTGATAGAGTGATTTAAGTGTAAGCATAGAACACTTCGTTAATTAAATGAAAGATACACTACATATTATCATGTTATCAACATTTGTTAATTTATGCTCACCAAACAATAAGAAATTACGTCATAATACAACTGATTGCATAATACTACCTGGAAATGAAATTATTCGTATTAATTCAATTTCTAAAGAGAAATTAAGAAATTTTCTACAAAGATTAGATCAATTGCCTTATATTGATGAAATGTGTCAAATGGATGGATGTAAGTTGGCATATTCATTTAATGTTTACAAATATACATTGCGAATTGAATAAGTTAGAATAGTAACCGTGGTGAAACTAAACTACACCGCTGACCTTGAGGTACCTTTTAGCCAATGAGAATGCAGTGGTAGATAAAATCATTATTTAATATGAAAAACGAAATTTTTTAAAGACAATTACACAGGATACACTGTCTTTACATGATTTATGAACTTCTGCAGGTTGGAGACGGGTTCATTTATTTTAAATTCAAAATATGAACGATATAAGAATTCATCCATATGGCTCCAAATCATGTTGTTTCTAGAACCTTTATAAGGTCTAAGAAACTCCTTCAGACGCGACCAGTATCCCTCAATGTTTTGTGTGTGAACACCAGTACTTGGGTCCACAAAATGTCTATGGTGAACTACGACATGGTGAACATATCCGAGTCTACGGAGAGGACGATATGCTTTCCAGTCGTCAGTATAAATAATGGATCCTGGTTGAAAATACATTTGGATTATTGGTATTAGGGTTCTTGCATTTAGGTTTGGGACATACTGGAAATGTTCCTTTCCTAATGTTCGGTCATAAATGCCAAGAACCTACCAGTAAGTTTAAAGTAATTATTACTTACCCATTCGGTTTTTACAGATCTTCCTCTATTATATCTTCTCTTTCTGATGGCCGATTCATCTATTTCAACTATTTTTCCGACGCCTCCAAGTGATAGATTCAACCGCAACATCATTTCTGAGCAAACGTCTCTGCAATGTTGATACGATTGCACCGCTGATACTTCGCTCACATCTGTAAGAGACGATGCCAGAGTAACAGGCAACTGCATATTCCACAAGACAACTAACATGCAGGTTTGCCGCAGTGTTAGGTTAGATTTACTAAAAAAACTGCCTGTTCTTATTGACTTTCTTCGCCAACAGCTATTGCATCGAAACGTTACTCCATCCCGACTGTCTCTGTACTGTATTTGAGTCATATTAAGGCCACAATCACAAATCAACTCTCTCCGAAGTAGTCCAAAAGCTTGTAGATTAGAAATAATATTGTCCTCATTAAACATTTCAATAAGCCGATCCAAAGTAAGCATTTTGAACTTAAATGCGCGCGCAACCTTAAAAGTAATAACTTGATTCTCATTGGTCATTTCAAGGTCAGCGGTGTAGTTTAGTTTCACCGATCAGTTCATGATATCAAATTAAAATTCACTAATCTTCACAATACCCAAATATAATTTAGCCAAGTTCAAGTTTTGAGTTCATCAGTAAACAACAATAATTAGACGACATTATTAGGTTAGCCAATGTTAAATGATAGGAGTTCAACTTTAATGACAGATATGATGAATGTTTTACGCGAGATTTGTATTAACTTCACTAATCACGACTCCTTACTACAACTTGAAAAACTTTAAGAAGTAGGTTAGTAGTAAATTAATTATTACTGTTGAGATGAGGTAGCTTTGTGGTGACATTAAGATGAAGCAATAGTACAGCGTTCTATAATTTGCGATGATACGCAACCATGATAATCAACAAATTAAATGTACTCTGTAGTAAATTAACAACAATAAGTAGCTTATTAGTGACAGTCTTCAACATGTTCGAGAAGGCCTATTAAGGGGTTGTGAATAAGATGGTTGTTACCTGTGGCGTTATATGATAATCACGTTAAATGATAAATTGATTGAAGTGATATACTGAATATTGGACAGCTAATTGATATTAAGTAACGTTTCATTTTAAAACATGAAATGTCTTGATTTCTACGGCTAGGATGGTCGTAAGTGTCTTATGTTCTTCAGATTTCACTGTTACTTAACTAAGATTTAATAAATGTATCCTTTAATATTAGTCATGAATAAAAGTGGTTCGAACTTGTAACCTTGTGATTAGTTATTTTTCCCCAACATTATAATAGCACCAGATAGGTGAATCTCAGAACCTAGCAGTTAGTATTTCAAACTTTATATGGGTGAGTACAAAATGTGACTTTTATTGATAACTACCTAACCCATTAACATGGACTTGACCTATAAGATATACAGCTTTTCGCAAAGTGATCCCAAAAAGAGAATAACTTTTGAGTTTCATTTCTTCCATATGAATCACTCACATAACACCTTAGTGATTATTTTCTTCCATATAACTTTATCCTGTGTCTTAAATTAAATTGTGATCTCATTTATTGATATGGAATTTGTTGATATTTCAGTAGTTGTGTTGTGTTACTTGTGGTTCTTATTGACAGTTTCCGTTGACTGAAACTATTAACTTCTGTTAATGGCCTGGTCTATATATTTTCAGTCATATTGTCTGCAATATTCATTCATTAAAATCCTATTATGTCAACTAGGTCAGTTAGAAGAAGCAGTAAATTTCAGATTCAAAGACAAAATAGTGCTATTGACTTCTCTAGCGTTTGGTAGCAGTATGGGTTGACTCTAAAAAATTTAGGCTACCCATTACCCATAACTAACACGATCTAAAAAATAAAGTTAGTATATTAGAAACGACGTAAATAAAGTAAGTATGTAATTTAGCATGAAGCGATTCTCCTTTGGTGACTGTAACTTTGTTACTAGGTTGTCATTATTACACTTCCTAAGAAGAACGCATATCATCTCTTTTATTTCATTTGCTAATAAACTGCATCATCAATAGCTAAGGGATGTCTCCACAACATCACATTTATGTTCCTACAGTAACCATTTTATTTACCCTATTGGTTATTGTTCACATTAATTTGGCAATTTTATTACCTATTTACACAGTCTATTTTGTCGTTATATAAACAGAGTTGTGTTAATTAGAATATCTGAATCTTTTCGTCAATTTGTTATAAACTGAAACTTATCAGTCACTGTTGCTTTATATGCTCCCCGAGCAAATTGCCTCGATACGGAGGTAGTACATAGATATTATTTGATTTGAAATGTGACTGGCAAGGGTAATCTAATATGCACGTTACACGGTATCGTAGTGGTGAACGTGGTGGCGTTTGGTGTGAAACAAACTGAGTTCGAGTCCTTATGTGAATATCAACACTCGGAGGCAGGTGCATCCCACTGACGAGTCCCAAATGGAACGAAACGCATGTCCTGGATTTCACTTTCTAGTCACAATCCAACTCAAACAAGTGTTGTGTTGAGGTACACTTAAGTGCTCAGAATATCAAGTTTCCAAATACTATTACCTTTTCACTTCGTTTTTTCTGGTTACTTAACACAAAGTATCATCTTCCACTGACGATCCGTCTGTCCTGTTCCCACAGATCAAATTCACCTAAGAAAAAACTTTCAGGCTCCAAATATCCTAATAAGAATTTATCACCGTATATAGCAATACCATATCCAGTTTTGTTTTCACTTTCTCAATAGAGTTCAATGAAGTTGATTTGATTTTGTGGAGATTGATTTAAATGGGAATCCTATCATTGTATAGCAACTACCTTAGTGGCGCTGATGATTAAGCGTTAGTGAAGAGGAATAAAGACTGTCACTAGTACGGTTTTAAGTTATATTATTAATACAGGACACCAAATAAATACCATTATGTTCTTTGAGCTGACTAGTATACAGCCGAGTCCCAGCCTTTTGAAGTTTAATGATTCTTCAGTTAACAGGCGTAAGAAATCCGATTTATGTGATCCAAATGGACGTTTATCTTTGCTTGCTGTCGTACGAGTGTCCATCTCTCCGACTTGTCACACTTCATCAGCAAATCAAGATGAACATTATATTGACAGAAGTAGGAGTTACATCGTGAGTAATAAGAAACAAGTGTTGATAAATAGAATATGATACTGGAAGAAGAAATTAGTTTGTGAAAAAAGGTATAGAATAGTTTTACGATCACGATCTAATGTAAGACTCCATAGATTACACAAGTTGGCTACAGTCAAACGAGCTTTCGAATCCCTACTAAGATTTCGTCAGACACCAACCTATCAGAACCGATTTGATTACCATGATAAGTGAAGTGGTCAACTAGCTCAACTACTTCACTCCCTATCTTCAGTTTATTTGGTGACGTCGTTCAGTCCTAAACCAACAGTTTGTATTTTGAGTGAGAAGAAATGCATTCCAAAAATGTCTTATGGTTCCTCATTATTGTCAAAAATAACCCAAAATTTCATCAATGTCTGGAATAAATATTTCGTCTAAGCTTTTTTGTTGGTTGTCCGATATTCATTGAACCTATTATCTCCGACACTATATTAGTCAAATCTATTCCTAGATAGTTATCACAACATAAATTTGACCCTTTCTTTTATATACAATTACCTGCACGATATTACAAAGAATAAAATCATTGTCGTCCATCGTATACTACTTGCTGTTTCACTAGCTACCTAGTAATTTATTTCCCATTGTATGGTAGTTGATGAAATCTAAGTTTCTCTACACTTGTTAGGTTGGCTTCCGGCGAAATTTTGGTACGAATTCATAAAGCTGCCAAAGTGCACCAACTATGGTATAATCGAGACATCTGTCTATTAGCTAAAGGACGAGTATACTGAGCAACAGTCCGTTTTGTCTTTATGTTTCGTCGCAAAACTCGACCACTACGAGTTGATAACATTCTAGGGGTTATTGGTATTTAATAATCGATCTCTTCGAAAAATAGCTAGCGTTTGCTGAGATCACTGGGTATGTAAAAACGAAGATAGATGCTGGTTATTGTAAATGATAGTAAGTTAGTTTATAAGATTTTGAATCACCATTGATTCAGGTGGTAGAGACGTTTGTTACGTATGCTTGACCACCAAATGCCTCAACGTTTAATGCTGACTGTTATTGAAGTAGAATGGAAAAGCGATAAGAATGGCATGGCATTTCTCTATGAAGTCACTAACTGCTGGTTTGAGCCATGTTGTTAGATGCGGAATATTTGATTGGGGTAAATGTAAATGTCACAACCAAGCTCTGGCCAATAAGGTTCATAATCGGTCACAATAGAGAAAGTGAATTCACTCAGTGTCACTGCCCCCCACCACCACCTTCAACCATGAGCTTCATATTATTTCATATCTCTCTTCCCATAAGCGAATTCCTATTCCCTATACCATACGATGTATACCCACACATTATTCATACTATCGTTGAAGTGACTACTACTTCTACTTAACTGATCCTCTCATTTCCATATTCCTAAGATGTAACAACTTTATCGATGCATGTGTATGATAGGTATTCTGTTGTAAAAATGCACATGTTTTTGTCTTAACAGTTCATGTTCAGATAGTGGTTTCAACGTTTGAAGAAACCATCTTAGTTAAAGAATATACAAAACTATCTAAAACAATATGTTAATCCTATCTAATCAAACAAAAAAACGAACAACATTAAAGTAGTCATATATATCACCACTCGTGACTACTAACAAGTAATGTATGTCAATAAATCAACCAACAGTTGACAGTCATATGGTCTCAATGATTAATTTCATTGTATTAAATAGTGTTGAATATACATTGTCAATTGAATATCCTCGTCAAAAAGAGGACATGATTCAATAAACGATTACAATTAATTAATAATATACTCAATCTATGAATAATGTGAACATATGACATTTGACATATTCACTGACATGTGATTCTAAATCATGTTTACCATTTTCACACTCAAACCTCTTTTCAGCTGTTCCAGGTTAAAGTAATTGTAATTGATTATAAATGATTGATATAGAAACAATTCAGTTGAATCGGTTGGAGATAGTCAGTAGGATACGTTACTCTACGTGACTTTTGTACTAGTCGGTATTTGTGTGTAAAGTATGCTTACAGCTGAAAGATCCGATTCCCTGTTACCGTCTACAATCATTATTACTGAGATATTTTGATTACGATTAATATGCTGTTGGAGTGACATGCATATATTGATTGATCTCCGAGTAGTGACTATTGTTATATTCATCTTATCAAATTCCATCAATCAAATTGAAATTTGGATTCTGGTTCAGTTGACTGTAAATCTCGTGTACTGTATTGTTGAGGTTAGATGGTTTAAATTATTCAACAGGAGAATCCTGGACCTACGTTTTATGCACTTCGATAGACAAAACATTCGATCATCATTAAAGTTAAGAGATAACTGTCCACTCGATAGATAGGAAGAAAGGATGAATCAAGTGCTACAGATAACGATTTGTCTGGAAAACTAGAAAGTATAAAATGCTAATAAAATTCAAAGCCTATATGCGCATTAATAAACTCTGTCGTTGACATCATTTGCGGATGCCTTAAGGAAAATGTTATCTAGTCCACTTACAGGAATGTTCTTTGCAGTGACGTTAGGATTACTGTTATCTAGTTGTCCCCTTGTCCAATAACAATCGGAAGTACAAACTTCTGCATCTGACCACACCCTTGTTCAGTTCACATGCTCCTGTGGTGCTTGTTATTTAGGCCGTTTGGTGAGAATTTTTTCCAAAGCGTTCAAGAATATTATCCAGGATGACTGAAAAGAGCTGGCAGTGGGTCAACGAGAAGGTTAATTAGTGAACAATTTGTAAATACAGACCACTCGATCAAAACAGATTTTTCACTTGAAGTCACTTATCATGCTTACAGAAGCCTACTAAAAACAAAAATCCTTCGTCTACTTTCAATAGCTGAAGCCCTGACTATATACCTACTGAAGCCGGAACTTTGTATTTAAAAGAAGCTTGTTCAACCTGATGTTTTATTTTGGTCTTGAAATGAAAATAAAGTAATTCTCCTTCAAAGAGTGTTATTACTTCCCATCCCACTCCATTCCTCACTTCCTTATTGATTTTACACCCTGAACCGACTTCTTTCCATTTCTGAGCACGTTTTATCATCAATTAATGGATGAGGGAATTCTACCATTGGATGCTGACCCAGTGCTGTAAAGGGTTAGGAGTTCTCCAACCTAGATCCCCTCGAACAGAATCTAGGGTACACACTTTTGAGGAGTTCCACATTCCAGCAAAGCAGCTGTCTAGTGCTCCCTGGTTTTCAAAGGTACCTTGCTGACATCAGTCTTTAATAAATTTAATAAATTAAACATGTTATCTCAGTTTTATGTAAAAGTATCCATCTTAATGTATTGCATAACTTTCTTTACATTGAATAGTCTTTATCTCACTTCTTTGACAAGGTGATAAGTACTCGACTACATTTTCAAATTCTTCACAAAAATAACATTCCCTATTATTGTTTCCAACTCCGCCTGTAGTCCTCCTAGGGCTACTGCCGGTCCCAAGCCCGGGTAAAGGAGTAGGGTTGGACATGGGGCTAACACCCCCATCCCGTAAAACCCAAGCTTGCTAAAAAAACGCAAACCAGATTAAACAAGGTAAGTAAGTAATTATTGTTTCCATATTCACTCATTAACATTAATAAATATTATTGTTTGTTCTCAATATGAAAAATTTACATATTCGCCATTGTACTTCATTGAGGTGATGAATTCACCGAAAAATGTGACTTGATTGTTGAGAAATATCACCCACTGTGAGTTAACTCAGTGGTCAACTGGTAAAGCACTAACTACGAAGCTAAAATGTCCTGGGTTCGATCCTTGATGAGGTCTTGGATGAGCACTACTGAAGAATTCCGTACCAGAACCAATCAGCAGTCTAATGCTTCCAAGTGATCAGTGGTTATTTAATTCAGATCAATTTGTAATATCAGATTGACATTCAGCAATCTTCACAATACCAAATTAAAACATTATTTTCTGATTTATTAATTCGTAACATAAGTCCAAGTAGAAGTGTGTTATGTATTGAAGAATAGTACACTGTGCCTTTGATAATTGCCAATCAGAATACGGACACGTCTGCCCCACGACTACCAGCCCCCCCCCCTAAACCGGAATAGTGAAAACAGCAACTACGAGCCAACCAGACACAATCCAACCCAGCCCAATTCCGGTCACATTGTATTTCAATCATGCCTAAAGTATACATAAATTCAGACCACACAACAAACCAATTAGGGATTTTACATTAATACAAAACAGAAGAGATTGTGACAGTGAATAGGGGTAACTTGTACACACCTAATTAACTGTAGTCCATAATAAGAGACAAAACATTAACAGCAAATATACTAAACAGTTGGACAGAGTAAGAGGAACATAACAATAATATAAATGTAATGTTTACATTACACACGACCACAATAAATGAATTAGTCCTCTAAAATACAGTTCTAGAAGTTCATTCACTCTTCTTTAGTGGTCCGACATAACAAAGTGAAGAATGCAATAACTGTCTTCCTAATTTCCTGAAACTTAGCATTAACTTCGTAGATTGATGAAGTAAAATATACAACACTCAAGTTGTATTATGTATATTATCACCAAGATATCTTGGTAAGTTCAACTAATGAGTACTAAAGAATATTGTAGATTTCAATCTACATATTCTAAAATATATCCTATTGATTAACATCATTCATTACATAATCACTTAATAATTAATACCTAACTATTAAATACACTGTAATTGTTATCTATATCATCTACCTAAATTGTTCTTTTTTCAGTCATTCATCTCTTCATCCTTTCATATCCACTCCCCGCCCCCATCCTTACGTCTCATCAAACTATTACCACTACTCACCTCCAAAGCAGATCAACTTACAACTCTTAAATATTCTCTATAAAACTATTTCTATTATTATTATTATTACTACTAATAGTAGTAGTATTAGTAGTAGTATCTATGATATTTATCTACATTACAAATTAGAACTTTAAATGAATTAAAACAGAACATCATCAATATGTTTGTTTGTTTGTTTGTTTTTCACTTTACTATTGTACTGAATTTCTTTGTGTATTGTCGAATGACCGTTGTTTGTTGTAACAATGAAGTAACATTTGAATGATTATTTGTTTGTTTGTTTGTTTGTTATTCCTCCTACAAAAAACAAAAACAACAATAATGCCATTCTTGTGATGATATTCAATGATAAGCATTAATTATTCATTAGTGAATTCTTTAAAAAACTATTACTAATATTATTATTATCGTTATACTACTTATTAGTACTACTTAATTCTTACTACTTAATTTCATTATAATTGTAAATACATACATATATCTGAATAATGAATGAATAGTACTAATGGATTATTTTTCCCATTTCCTCTGATTGGATAACTGATTTGCTCCCTCCCTTTCAAACTCACTCTCCACCCTATTTCACTTCACTAACATGATCATCCTGTACAATTTGACCGTAATAAATGTCATATATATATATATATATATATATATATATTTATATATTTATATATATATATATATATATATATATATACAGAGAGAGTGAGAGATCTTATCATTAGAGTGTTCTATCATATATTTCAATTATTGTTTGTAATGATCTCCCTTCTTGTATTATTATTATCTCCTCCCATCCACACCACCTTACCCAAACTCATCATAACGTCACCTTGTCACCCAGTTACCTATTTGTTTTTTTTAGTTATCCTCACATGTAATATGAGAGATTCACTTAATGGGTAAAGTTACACATGATAATTATTAAACTCATTAGTAAATTTAGTCAAGATCATAAGCAATTAATAATGTATTTAAACAAAAAAAAATATGTTGATGAATTCTATGCTCACATACTTACTAACTAACTTACTTACTTATTGTTCTCTCTTAATAATGAGGCATTTTTAATTTCATCATGACAAAGTCATTTAATAAATACACAATTTAAAATATCGATATCATTAATTGGATTGAAGTAGACAATGATTGGAAACAAGGGAATGGCGTTCTACAACTATCCAACAATGATTGACCAGCTTCAGTCTATAACAAATTAACGGGAATATACAAGTTTATCTTAATACCAATGTGCCCGTTGCACAAGTGTGACTGTCTGGACTCAGTAGTCTAGTGGTGAACGCGTTCGACACGAAACGGACTGAGTTCGAATCCCAGTGTGAACATTAACATTGGGATGCAGGTACATCCAGCCGATGAGTCTCAAATAGGACGAAACGCGCATCCTGGATTACAATCGCCAGTCACAATCCAACTTATATAATTATCTAATTGTAGTATTGGATTGTTGTGGAAGTGAGGAGACACAATGTTACCATAGGATGAGTTGGTTTCGAGGCGGTGGATTAACCGAAAAAACCATTAAGTTAGATGCTAAACAACGAAATAATATTCATAACTTCAGTCTTGATATATGTGGGTGATCTCATTGGTTACCTTTTGATATGCAGAGAACCTAAAGGAGATTGATTATCTTCGAGAATTGTGTTTTAGAACATTATTTTAACTAATATAACTGTGGATAATGTAAACATTTCATTTCTATGACTGTTACGTTCTCCTTACCTGGTCCTCCCGTTTAGTATATTTACTCTTAGTATATTGTTTGTTACTATGATCTACAGTTGCTTAGTTGTGCACAAGTTGTCCCCATTCACTACCACTGTTTCCATTGTTCTATATCAATGTTAGGTTTGTGATTGTTTTACTGTGTGGTCTGACTTTGTATATATATAAGGGCATAATTGAAATACAATACGTTTTCCGGTTCACGATTCTGATCCATCTATTATCGTCCTGGGAGGTAAGTGGGCATAGGGAAGTCGCACATTATCAACTTGGCACACTTAATTGGCCTTCTCAACAGCCTACCAATTTTTCGTGGCGTTTTATCATTTGGCGACATAACAACCTTACACTAAACAAAATTGAAATCGTTTAGTCTAAATCAGGCAAATTAGTGATATCCAACTCAAATTCAACAATTTCCACAACACTCAATTACAAAAACTGATATTATGAAATTTTTTAATTGGTTTAATTTATATGAATTTATTACTTAAATAGTACTACGTCATAAGACAAGCACTAACATTGAATCCTTAAGGCTAAACGAAAAGTGGAAGACTGAAGAACACATGTTTTTGGGAATAGAAGGTAGGTATGATAAGAATGAATGTTGCTTAGGAAGAACTGGGAAGGAAGACTCAGGAAAGAGTTGGTCGGAGAATGCTGGTAGGCAGCTTATGCTCCACTCATGGAGGGTAACAGGTGTTGATCGATTGACTGGTCTTGTGGAAATGGGTATTATGTTTAGTCATTTGTCTTCGTCACAGATTGATGTTGTTTGGGTACCAGCGAAAACCAGGCGGGCACTGGACAGCTGTTTCATTCCAGCATGAGATTCCTCCATGACAGTACGTACCCTTGATTTTGATGGGGAGTCTAACGCAGGGCCTTCAAGTTGATCGACGATTAACCCCCTCCACATCAACTCAGAATACAATGATCATCTCACTAAATAATAACTTTAGAATGTTCCTGAAATTCTGATGAGAAATAGTGACTGATGGACTTAAGACTTGTCAAGATTGTGGTATTGTTACGAATGACAATAGATAGTCATAGTGTTATATCCCAAATTGTTAAAAATTGAGATTTTACGACTGGACGCCATCCAGCCAAATCAACGGTGCAGGTTCATGGTGGAACCTGAAGTCCCATTCGCTGGAGGAATCGAAGATGTGCACTTTTGCTGAGGAGTTCCACACTTACAGTGGATAGCTGCCTAGTATTCCTTGTTTTTGAATGATATTCAACTGACATCATTCTAGGAAGCAAGTATTCAACTAAACTAAATCCTACTCTGCATTCAAGCATTATTTTTCTAGCTTCATTGCTGCTTACTTTGCTCTTAATCTTTACATATTACGTCTGCTATTACGTAACTTTTATCTTTTACTTTTATTACCTAAAATACAATTTGTCTCCATGTGTTTACAAATGTCATCTTTGAGTTCTAGAATCAATTGTCAATAAACATACATTCAATCATTTTAAACAACTTACACTTTCAGTACTAATAGTAACTGCCCTCCTTCTGGTTGCGATTAAGTAGCGTAAAAATATCTAACATCAACTAATGTCTGACAGACCAACTATTGAATACTAGATTGCTCAATGATCTAACAGTTGCGCCCACCTTGAGACCAAAACATCCTGGATTGGATTCTTTGAGAGAGTCATGAATACACAATAATATCCAGTATTAGTTTCTGGTTTTCAGTGGTTGACTAACACACACCAATTCATCTTACCATTCTGCTACATTCATTGTTCTTTTTTTATTACAACAATAACTGTTACTTCAATCAACTTAGTAAAATCGAAAGATTGATTTAATCACTAACTAACTATCATTTTATTCAGTTTAATAGACTGAAAGCATTCATTTAGTAGTTGACTACATTCCATGATAAACAGTAATTTACTTTCTTCTATTTCTTCATACGTAGACTAAACAAGCTTATTGTTATTCTCCCCCTTTCTTCTATTACCACCCCCCCCCCGCCCAACACACATACACACAACCTGCTCACTCATTCACATAGAAACTAAACAATCGTCTATATGACTGTTTGATTTTTATTACAGTAATGAAATAAAGTTTTATAACCTTTATTCAATTTGTCAATGGGTTATCTTTATTTGAAAAGAGACTAACAATTTTTTTCCTTTTAATAAACAACTTGAATTTGGTGGCATTTGAATTTTAACCAATCAGAGGCAAACAAATTTAAATAACCAATCAGATGTAAATTCTGTTATTTAATGTTTACTGAGAAAAAAATGTTTGACTTTAATCGTCTACATTTGTCTCCGACTGATTTTGGTTAGGTACCACTGTGACGAATACGAACAACTAAACTTAATACCCACCTACTCAAAACCATATCATTTCAATTACAATAATCAGTTCACTGGTGATCAACTTCGAGATATTTTTGACGTTATAGTCGTGACTAGTAGAGTCAGATAATAAGAGGAGCTAGACATTTATTACTAGTAATAGTAAATGATCGTCGCACTATACCACAAACTGATGGAAGTGAGAATTCTACCTTTGGATGACGGCTCACTGATGCAGATAATTGATGGTTCACCTTCAGACATTACGGCTCTGGGTTTGACTCTTATAGGAAGAGAGAGTGCGTACTATCAAGGAAAAGTCTTATACCAAGACGAAATAACTGTCAGTACTCCCTGGTATACAATTATACCCAACTACCATCGATCTGTGATGAATACAGACAGTTAAATTTAACACCCACTTCCTCAATTGATAGTGCTTAATTGGGTTATTTCCTAGATATATACACAAAGCATTAGATTATTCTGAGTTACAGACAATTTGATAGTAATTTCAAGGGAAAATGGTGAATACATTTTATACTCATTAGAAGTTATTACATAGACAGCTGGTGACTTCTTAAGTTAGGAGTATATTGCTAGTCTAATATAATTTAAATAATTGGCTTTCTTCAATGAACTGAACAAAATGATAACAACCAAATAAACTGAATAACACAAATGATTCGTTTCCACTTACTGCAGCAGCCTTCAGTGAAGCTAACCGACAATCATTGATGTTATGATTATTGATAAGAAATATATGATTTATTTTAGATTATGTATTTGAAAGCTCAATGGAGAATACTGGTGAGAGGCCTATGCTCCTCTGTGAGGGGTAGCGGGCGTAAGTAAGTAAGTATGTTTACGAATGACCATTCGAAATATCAATAACTGTATAGACTATCATAGAGGAATAAACCAGAGAGGCTTGAACCGTTGTAGCGTGTTATTTGCCTTAGCTCACTACTTTGGTGTGATCTGAGTGTGGTTGTGTGGCTGGATTCGTAACCTGGTTAAGTTCAACAACTACGTGTGTATACTATTAGTAATTTCACTTTCGTTAGTAACAATTACATATACACACTCGACTTCACAGAGTACACGTATAATCAAGAAGTCCAGAACGAAAATGTAATAGATATATCCTTGAACTACAAGAATCCAATGTCACAAATTGCCAAATGCGCAAACGTTCAAAAGTACAGCATTGTCTAACATTTGGCACACATATCAGTAAACAAATATACAGTACAAAAATTATATTACGAGTAACCACGGCCTTTACTAGCTGATGATAACCCTTGACATAATATTTTGCAAAATGTACTCTCTGTAGTATGTATATCCAATGTAGGATTGAACTTGAAGGTTACTTTTCCCGACCTTTGTCTTAATTCCTTGGTTGTTGGATTTACGTTCTATTAATAAATTCATACATTACTTCTAATATAGACACTTATCTGACTGTTTTTATATTTGTTCAATTCAATTGAATATACGATGATTTAGAGATGAT